>JANAVB010043216.1:7555461-7680064 GCA_029216955.1 Iris pallida
ATATGCTAGTGGGCTGCAGACCACGACCCATACTTGTTCATTCTTGTTTTATTTGATTCTTGTGGATTGAGATACAGTTTAGATTAGACATGATACCCATGACCTTGACAGCTTATACGTACTCGAGTCGGGCTAGAGTCCGCTCGATACGTAGCTGGCTTGCTCACGAGCTCGCATCCAAAAACTGGGTGCGGGTCGTGACATTTTCTGTCTTTACGCTTTTGTACAAGCAACTCGCGTAAATCAGAAGGAGTAGAAGGAGTCGTCTTCTTTATTATATTTGGGACAGAGAAACATTTAGTCCCTTGCGTATAAAGAAGATTACTGGCTGTATTAGCAGAACCAAACTATGCATTTTTACGCGCCTGGAGTTGCGTACGTAAATCCTGAGATTTTTGTGCACAAAGAACTCCATCAGCATTACGCATAATTTGAAGGTTTGGTACCTTGCTTAAAGCAATGTAAGAAGGTTGTTGGTAAAAAACTGAAATTTTACCAACAATAGAATTCTTGTTTTTACACTGCATGCGTGCATGCAAATTTACTTTAGATGCAAAGGCATCATTGTGAACTTTATCTACCATGTCACCGACAGGAGATTTACCCTTACGCGTAGAGCGCAAAACATGAACATCTGCCACGTCACAGACGGAAGATTTACCTTTATGCATAGAGCGCAAGGCTTGAGTGTCTACTACGTCACAGACGAGAGACTGATTTTTATGCGCAGAGCGTAAAACTTGGGTGTCTACCACGTCACAGACGGGAGACTGATTTTTACGCGTAGAGCATAAAACTTGGGAGTCTACCACGTCACAGACGGAAGACTGATTTTTACGCTCGGGGCGCATCACTGAAGTAGAGACTGCCTCGTCACAGATGGGAGCCTCCACAACAGGAGTGGGAAGGATTCCCTTACCTTCAGAGACAACAGGGAGATCAGAGGATGCTTTGGACTTAGGAATCCAAACTTTTTGTGCCTTCCGCAATTTTTGAACATTGGAGCAGTGAGTACTACCCCCAGTTCGGAGCATTTCTTCGTAAGCAGTCTGGTCGAAGTGAACAACCAGAGTCTTCTTTGTCGATCCGACCGACACATCATCATATTGAGCAATTGCTTTCTCGTCAGAGGAGAAAGTCGTCCCCAGCAGAGTCGCCATTTTGTTTCACTTAACAAAATGCCTAAAATTGGCTTTTGAAAGAAAACGAAAAAAAGTACAAAAGTACAAATTGTTTCTGGGAAGTATTGCTATGGAAGTCTGATCTGAGAGCGATCACTTTGTTCCTTGGACCACGCGATGATGATGAAGAGAACTGCTTGAAGAAGATGAACAATCGGAAGAACTAAGTCACCAGAAAGGTATCGACACAATGGCACTGATGGCACAGTCGAATGCTTTCCTGCTTTGCTTCACCCTGTTCTTGAGAAAAAGTTGAAGAAATGTTTCTGGGAATATCACTCTAAAAGTATGAGTTTTCTCAGAATCTCCTCTTCTGTATATATCTCTTGATGATGTCTGTGTTAAAAATAAGTCTATTTATTGTAGCTCCCCTTCCCGGAAATTCTTGAAATATTTTCTATTATTAATTATTTTATTTGAATGGTGATTTTAGAATAATTGTACGAATTTCTGGAGCCAAATAAACGGTGTGTTTGATGAGTTCACCGAAATATATTATTGGTTTAATTACAGTATTATTAGGTTTATTATTATTATTAATGTTAATATTGTGGTTATTAAATAAATAAATAATTTATTATTAATAGTTATTATTATTTTATTCTTTATCATATATATATATATATATATATATATATATATATATATATATATATATATATATATATATATATAATATGTGTGTGTTTGTATAAATGAATATATATTATATATGGGTGTTTGTGTATGGATATATAAATATATATATTATAGATGTGTATACGTTACGTATATATATATATATATATATATATATATATATATATATATATATATATATATATATATTACACATGTGTATATATTACGTATATATACATATGTGTGTAGGTGTATATATATAAATATATATACATGTATACATGTATGTGTATATATATATGAATGTATTTATGTATTAGTTCTTCATAAATAGAAAAAGAAAAAAAGAAAAAGAAAAAAAATGCAAAGCCCCGGGCTTTCCCGAGCCCATAGGCCAGCCCGGCCCAAAGTAAGCTCAGCCGAGCAACTGCAATTCCCAGCAAAGGGGAGTCAGACCCGACCCCTCGGCTAGGCTACAAAACCGAATGCATATGTATATAAGTGGAGAGAAATCGAGGGAAACCAAAACCCTAACCACCTGCGCGCCGACCCCCCTATCCAGGCGACCGTTCGCCGCCGGCGCCGCCACCACCGACGGCCGGGAACCGCCGACGACCCGCGCGCGCGCGAAAACAGAGCGGAGACGACAACAGCAGCGTATGCGCGAGGTATGACTTCGTTATTTTATTTCTTCGTACGTACTCATCGGTTTTTGAATTCGTAAAATCCTACGGACAACCCATATAACCATCTAGGGATCCCATCAAACACTTCAGATTGAAATGATCCTGATTCGACGAAAGATCGAAACCAAATCATGAAAAAACCTGTTTTTCGACAAAAACAGAACAGTGTAAACTTGGACAGACCCCCATCTTGCAAGGCGAATTGCACGCAGGATGTCGACTCTTTCTAAAATCCACCTGAAGGGGTTTATAGACAACCTATACACCTTCTAGGCGGCCTTGGTAGTTTTCACTTTCATTTATTTTGCATCAAGTTATTAGTTTACAAAGATTAGAAAAAATAACATAAATCTGTTTTATAAAACTAGAAAAATCCTTCGACACGACGTGCGTCCCGCCAATCCGGGCGACGTGGTCGCGAACCGAAAGCATAGAAAGGTGCGTAACGGCTTCGTGATCGTGTGGGCTTTGACAGAATTCAAATTGGTCGCGTGTGCGCGACGAATTTGATGCGTATCCGTCGAAATTCACCGTATCGGCCTCTGTGCAAGTTTCCCAATTACTTCGTGCACGTTCATCAGATCGAGACGAAACTTACGCCAACAGGACCGTATCATTTTTTTGGTCCTGTATGCCAAGTTTGGTCCAATTCTGAGACAGTTGAATCGGAACACCGTTTTGTGGGCCCCACGGTCTCACTCAACGGGCGATTTTGTGCACGGCCCGCCGGAATCCAACTCTGGACATACGGTTGGGTTCGTATCGGAAAATCGGATCTGTAGACATATAGTTTGACGACTTTAGAGACCGTTGACTCTGGCACAATTTTTGGTACAAAGTGGGTCCAACGGCGGACATCATTTTTGCCCGAAATTATCGTTTTGCTCCTGTGTCCAGAATTGAACTTAAGGCAGGCAATTCTAGCTAATTTGACTATTCTGAGAATGTTGGTACTATTTATTTCAGCATCTGGAGACTTCTGCATGTGTTGACTGATTGTGGCTCATTGAGTGGTATAGTATTATTGGTTTCACCAGCTAAGGACCTCAGGCAAGTGCACTTTCTGATTGCTTTCGATTCATAGTAGTCTTTTCATTTCATGTTTATACATATATCTTGCTGCTTGTTGACACGCTCGTCACACGGAGTAGTCGGGAGGGGAAATATCTTAGTATACATGTGGACTACCCAGAACTATCCCAATATGTCTAATCTTGATTGATAGCAGCTGCATACGACACGTGAAGGGTGCCGTATTTACCCCCTAGCCATTCACATGTTGAAAATGATATTTCACACCACCTAGGTAGATGTCTTTTATTTTTTCTTTATTTTTCCATCGTGCCATGTCATCAGTTATCTTCCAGTTTTTATCTCTCATATGTTATTTTCATGTCTTGTTAATTCTATTGTGTTTTCGTATTGTCGTCGGTTTGTGTACTTGTTCCATTTCTGACTGGAAACCAACATTTTTCAGGTTTAGCCGCGATCACTCTTAGCACTGGGAAGACATGGGTATGCTGAGGTCAACCTAGAAATAGATAGCAGATGTATCAATTTCATTTATTGTAAAATCTTGTATTTTCTTTAAATATAAATCTTGTAAATTTTGTAATAAACTTAGAAATGTGAATGAGCAGCAAATGTTATATTTTGAGCATTTATCTCTTACGGGCTTGACAGCGTTCTACCGCCGACTCTGCGACGTAGGCTGGCTTGGACACGTCTCGTATCCGAAAAGCGGGTGCGGGTCGTGACATTTATAGACTAGACCCTCTGTGCGTAAAAAGCAACAAAGTTGGGTCTCTACGCAAGTAACCAGCACCCACGATTAAAAACCAACCTTTACGCGTGATGACATGTGTCCCATGTAGAGTTTTGATATCTACGCATGGTGACACGTGTCCCACTACTTCAATAAAATGGGGAGAGCACGTACACACGTTCTTCGATAAGTGTGGCATGAAAGCCACGTAAGCAGACCACGTTCTCATGTAGCCAGAAAAGATTGGACGTAAAAATAACCCAAAATATACTTCCTGCGTAAAGTAGCAGACTGGGCGTAAAATAACCCAAAATTAACTTCTTGCGTAAAGTGGCTGAAAAGTAGCCTTGAGCGTATAATTAGCTCAAATAAACTTTACGCGCACAAAAAACCTTGAGCGTAAAAGCTCGAATAGCTTTCGTGCGTAAAAGAAGCAGTCTCTTGAGCGTAAAGTAGCCCATCTGCACACTAAACGACAAGCGTTGGGTTTGGTGTAAAAAATCTTCTCGACTTCTGTGTAATTTGCTGTCAGAAAATCATTCTGTCAGAACAGTATCACGCGCATTAAATGCGATGTGGACAGCTTGTCTCCCGCGTAAAAGTTTGAGGATGGCTCTCGCGTAAAGTAGTTCGCGTAGAGTTTACCCTGTTTGCTCTCTGCGTAAAATTTGAATCTGATTCCGTTTGACTTGCGTAAAGCTCTCAACTTCTTTGACTTGGTCTATGAAATTTATTTATGCTTCTACACTCCCCATGTCCTCGCCTGTGACTCGGGTCTTCCCTTCCCGTAGGAAGCCACAGAACGGACTCCTGCGACGATTCCACTTGCTTGCACCGGACCTCCTCATTCAATAAATTACTTTTGACTGCCTCCATCGTGACAACTCCATCAAGTGCGGAATTGCTCACAGACACCACCAGCGTCTCTCAGCTTTCCGACAGAGAAGTCAAGAGCAGTAGGGCCTGAAGCTCATCATCAATCACCATCTTCATCGCAGACAGCTGATTGATGATACCCTGAACCTCGTTCAGATATTGTGCCACTGAGGCACCCTCCGTGTAGTTCGATTTGACGAGTTGGCGAATAAGAAATGCCTTGTTGCCAGTCGTCTTCCTTTCGTACAGCGAATGCAACTTCTCCCACAAAGTTTTTGCCGAACTCTCTCCATGGACACGTGGTGAAACACCGAATAATCCAACCATTGGCGGATGAATCCAATGGCCTTTCGATCCAGTCGTTTCCAGTCTTCAGCAGCTTTGTCCGTTGGCTTTGCGCTGTCGCCCTCCAACGGACCATGCAAGTCCTTGCACCAGAGTAGATCCTCCATCCTTGGCTTACAAATCGCCCAGTTCTCCCCTGTGAGGGTGATCACACGAGTGTTCATTTGTTCCGTAGACATGGTTGCCATAACCCTCAAAGCTCTGATACCAATTGTTGGGTATCAGACCAGAACGAACCGAACCTTCGCTCTGATACCAATTGTTGGATGCATGCGGAAGCGTTTGCCAACCCACCTGATCAAAACCAACCCCCGTCTAACGGATACCAAGCACAAGATGAAGACAAGTATATGGCGGTGACGTATGTCACCTGGACAAATCCCAACCTTTAATAACTCAGATGAAATTAAAAGATTAACAAAACTCACGTTAAACCATTTGACCTAATAGGTTCAACCCCCTCACCACTCTCAAGAAAAAAAATAGAAGATTATAATTGAGATCACTCACCAACCCGTAGCAATCTCCCTAACCGAAGTTGATGACTCCTCGATTAGATCTTCTTCCTTCTGTCTTGGATGGCGAAGTCTTAAGAGCAAAGTACAGACTTTCTCTTAGATTTTCTTGTGGACGAGCACCCCGAATCTCCACTTTGTGCTATACTTTGTGCCTCCACCCTCACCCCATATATATAGGATGAGAAAATCATATTCTAGTCATAATATGCTTTTCTAAATAGTAATAAAATAGGAATCATATTATGCCTGAAATATTCCATCAACATCATATCTTAAATCATAATAGAATTTTCTAAAATAAGAATCATATAATATCTAAAATAGCACAACATCAATTATGGACATCCAAATCTAATCAAATCAAATATTTAAATAGATTTGGATTCCACAAATATGTTGTTACCAAATCCAGACAGGCATATCTGCCCAATCTGAAGCTCAACGTGCCTTGGGCCACATGTGTTGCTGGACTGAGATTTTCCAACTTTAGGGCCAGCATGTCCCGTCCCGTTACAGTGCATGGACCAGACTCGGACCGGCCCACGCACGTTCCAGCTCACCCAAATTTCGTGCCAAGCTGTTCTGACACGGCCCACTTGACCTGTCTGCTTGAGGCTGCAACAACGAAGGAGAATCAATATTGAGGACGATACAGATCTAGTCCCGGTCGTCTTTGATTTTGATATGATAATAGCAATACCATTGGGGAAAAAAAAAAGAGTAATGCTATTAATCTATCCAAAGTGTCCCTCCAAAATCTAAAATTAACATTAACATTAAAATTAAGTAATGGATGATGAATTTTTTTGGATTAAAATTTGTCATGTCAGCTGTTATATAAGGAGGGGAGGTTTGGAGCCGAGGGATACTTTGCAAGGATAGTTTGGAGGAATACTGAGTAAGAAAGGGTTTAGGTTTAAGTAACCGAATAGGAATAGGAAAGGTAAGTTGTGTGTATATATATATATATATATATATATATATAAAAGTTGTGTGTATATATATATATATATATATATATATATATATATATATATATATATATATATATATATACTCCCACTCAACTTTTCTTTATATATAAACCAACTTTTCTTTATATATATATATATATATATATATATATATATATATATATATATATATATATATATATACTCCCACTCAACTTTTCTTTATATATAAACCAACATCATACCTTGAAAGAAAAAAAAAAATCCCTAGAGTTCTAACAGGTGATCACAGCATGAAGATTATCGATGGGGAATTCGACTCCGGTTGCTTGGTGCTGCTACCGGAAGGAGAGGACGACATGTGGAGCCTGTACAACATGATCTCCGTCGGCGATCGCGTCTCCGGCGACACCTTGCGAAAGATCGTAAGGGAGGAGGAGGACTCGGGAGCGAAAGACGTGGAGCGCGTCAGGATGACGGTCGAGATAACCGTACACAAGTCGGACTACGACAGGGAAGGATCGACGCTGCGGCTGAACGGAAGGATCACAGGCGGCGGCGGCGGCCGAGGAGGAGGAGGAGGACAGTTCCACACTCTGGAGGTCGCGACGGGCAAGCGGATCGCGCTGAGCAAGCCCCCCGGCTCCTGGGATTCCGTCGCGCGGGACGCGCTCGCCCGCGCCTGCGGCCGCGACGGGACGGGGGCCGCGCACGAGGCCGACGCCATGGCCGTCCTGCTCATGCAGGAAGGGCTGGCTCATCTGTTCCTCGTCGGGCACGAGAGGACGGTGGTTCTGTCGAGGGTCCAGTATCCGATTTCTCGGAAATATGGACCTTCTGGTGCTGCCTCCTCCTCCTCCTCCTCCTCCTCCTCCTCCTACGAGTCCTGCTTAAAGAGGTATCGTGTATTGATGTTTGTTTGATCTCAAGTTACGAGGGGTAGCGGTTACGAGGCGTTTTTAGAGTACTTATTATTAGCAGTTATGAGAGGTTCGATTTTCGATGGTTCTGAAATTTTTTTACACTATCAGTAGTTACAATTATATATATTTTTGTGAGGATATAAATGGAATAAAAAAAAATAGAGCCGCTCAAAATCTACCGATTTGAGGCGTTTATAAAGCCACTCAAAAATACATTACACCGATTTTGGAGATTTTGGAGCCGACCAAAACCGGTGCCTCAAAAAAATTAACAAGTAGGAGTTTTCATAAACGGTCGGTTCAAAAACACCCTAAAACCGATAAAAACACCGTTACCAAGCAGACCCTAAGAATCTGCTTGGTAGCGGTATTATCATCGGTTTTAGGGTATTTTTGAACCAACCGTTTATAAAAACTCTCGCTTCTTAATTTTTTTGAGGCACTGGTTTTGGTCAGCTCAAAAATTCTCCCGTATAATGTAATCTTCGATGGTTTTATAAACACCCCAAATTGATTTTGAGATGTTTTATTATTTTATTCTATTTATATCCTCACCAAAATTATATAATTATAACTGCTAATACCCTGCCATAATTTTCTTTTATCATATGTTTTTTCTCTTCTATTTCTTCCGAGATATGACTACTTTTTCAGGTAAGTTTTTAAAATCTATCTCTCCTACCTTCAAACATGTGTTTTTATTATTTTTATTTGTTTCTATTATTTTGATCAAATATAGATTTTTTTTACATTCGAGTCGTGGACTGGGTGATAGTCTTCGGAATTGTTTTGTTTGTGCATGGATATATATATGTATGTAATTTTATTCGTGTAAAAAACTTTCAGAACAGCTCGTTACTGAAATTACAAAGCAATGGATTGGATTGGTCCACCCAAAATCGGACCTTTCGTAACTGTTATCCCTACAATTGCCAAGCAGACAGTAACTGATATGATATATTTTGAATTAATTGATAGGTTCTTCGAGATCGTTGTGGATTCCGTAGTAAAGAAGATCGACTTCGACAATACTCAATGCATTGTGATTGCGAGTCCGGGTTTCACTAAGAACCAGTTCTACGACTACCTGCTACTTGCGGCCGGCGGCGGCCAAGAGAGCACGCAGCTGAAGTCCGTCCTGGAGAACAAGTCGAAGCTGGTCCTGGCCTCGTCGAGCTCGGGGTTCAAGCACAGCCTGAAGGACGTGCTCACCGACCCCGGGGTGGCCAAGCTGGCGAAGGACAGCCGTGCCGCGAGGGAGGCCCGGGTCCTGCTGGACTTCCACGGGACGATGGCCGAGGATGAGGCCCGGGCCTGCTACGGCCCGAAGCACGTGGAGTACGCGAACGGGATGGCAGCGGTCGGCACCCTGCTGATAACCGACGAGCTGTTCAGGAGCTCCGACGCGGGCACGAGGAGGAGGTACGTCGGGCTGGTGGAGTCCGTCAAGGGCTCCGGCGGCACGGTGTGCGTATTTTCTTCGATGCATCCGTCCGGGGAGCAGCTCGCTCAGCTGACCGGAATCGCCGCGATCCTTCGGTTCCCTTTGCCGGAGTTGGATGACATGGAGATGTGATAATGTTACATGCTTGAAATATAAACATTCATTGCAATAATGTTGATTTGGTAGATTTTTTTTAATTAACAAATTGTGTAACATATTTGTCAGTACATTAAGTTTAGGACACTGCTATTGCGCAGACTGACCGCATGCCACGTGACGACCTCCCATTGGTCTCACGGTCCGAATTTTGAGGAGATGTAGCCCGATGATAACAGGGGCAATAATTGGCTATCACGTGGGCCTACGGCCACTCTCGAGGTCACAAACCACGGACAAATTATCATTTTTTCTTAAGTTTAACCATATGATCCTACTTCCTAATTTCCAGGACATCATATTCTTCTTAGTTAGGGGTCACAAGAATTTTGACACTACTTTTGGAGTCCTCAATGTGAAATAATAACGTTCCAAGTTCAATGTACTTTTGGTAGATAACAAATTGAGGGTTCCTTTTAAGCATCGTAACATCTGTAACTAGCATACTATGACAACTTTGAGATTTCTCTACACCGCCCTTCGCTTAATTAATTTGTCCTCCATCAAGCTAGCAACATTAAAATTAGGGTTATTTAGTAATAGGGCCTCACAAAATAGTTAATATTAGGATTTGGATTTCCAAAATGTCCATGTTATTGTTTGGATCTTAAAATCATTGTTGACGCTAGTGAACAGTGATTTTAAATCTAAACACAAATGCCAATCTCCGAAAAAGTCCCAATTGTTTCGAACTTTCTATTTTTGGAATGAGATATTTATCGAGATGTATAAATCCAAGGATTTATGTGTCTATATAGATCATATTCATGGATTAACGAAAATGTGCAAAAACTCTATTTGCCTCTGCCATTCTATGGGTCTCTTCCTTTTGAGCTAAATTGGCTAAAGGGATGGGCCTTAATTATTATGGGGAACCCGCATGGCCCAATGATCTTTTATATATTTTTTCCGTAGTAATTCTAGGTACTATTGCATGTAATATAGGCTTAGCCGTTATGGATCCCATCAATGATTGATGAACCGGCGGATCCATTTGCAACTCCTTTGGAAATAGGGGCATACGACAAATCGTTCGCTGTCTGAGACGTTAATTTACCTACTAAAATATCATTAATTTACCTACTAAAATATCTTACCTACTAAAATATCGCCTGCTTCTATCCAACCCAAACTCTAATTTTAATATGCAGACTACCTAAAAAAATTACACTTCCAAGTAAAAATATTGAATTCAGATATGACAACCAAATTTGACGACAGGACTGGCAAATACCCAGTGAAGGGACATGTTACAACTCTTGCCCTCTTGCTAGAATGTTGTGGTTTCACTTGCGAGGAAGTTAACAACTGTAAGTGAAGTGCAATTACACAGTTGACAGCTTAACCGCCAAAGAAAATGAGCACAGAAAATCATGCACAACAGATCTTTCGTAATTACTTTCAAACAAATTCAGATGATATCAAGTGCAGCATACAACTAGCTAGAACAAAATATAAAATTTTCTGGGCAAATATGGCACGCATCTTAAAAATGAAGAGCAGTATCAAATTGTAGGTATGAACTACAAAATAAAAAATAATAATTCATTGGCAGTTTCACTGAGCTTCTCTTTTCCCCCATGTCCAGACGTCAAGAAATATATGTGTGAACAAAACTTCAGAACAGGACTCATTGCCATCCAAGCTCGACTTCCCTTGTAATTTAGGGCTGGTGTCTAAGAAGTTTTCTGCAGTTACGGTAGCAAGTACCTGTGGAGCGTCAATTAGTTGAGAAAAATAAAACCACTAACAATATGAAACGGGAAATTGGACGCAAGACTTTGTTGAGGTACTAAAGCAGGAAAGCAACCAACGATAAAAATATGTTTGAATAGCAAAAAGTATATATCAATATTCAATATAGCGAGAATTGGAGATAATGTTCCACCAAATCTTTTTAACTCAAGAACAGGACAGGTAGATGTCGATAATTTAAAATAACATAATCTTAAAAAGTCACAAGAGTTATTTCTCATCATTAACATATTAAATGTGAAAGTGCAAAATTGAGAAATTGAGTAACATCCCATTCTGAGGAAAGATAAAACCATTAAAAAAAATCCCGCATAGAACAGCTCAAAGCCTCTATTAACCTACTTGCTCCCTCACAGAAACATCGAGTATGTGCCATTCAATAAAGCTTACAAACGCAGAATGTGAGCAGTTTATAGCCCACACCAAGAAGAATCAAGATGCTAAATAATTCAACGAAGAAATTTAAAAGCAAGAATCCAGTGGTTAGGGGATAGAAGGAATATGATCATGCTTAGGGAATGGAATAAGCAACCATCCTTACTCAACTAGGTAGTTCAATCATTATATCAACACTAATTAATTTAAAGAATTGGAAAGAACAGCTTAAAGGGAAAAACAGTAAGTTGGGAAAATACGACTAAAATGAAAGATACTAGAAGAATCAAAAAAAAAGGACAATAAGTGATAGAATGGAAAGATAGACACTGCATAAGCACATCATGCACATGTATATTGTCAAAGTTTACTAAGGATATGGTAACAGGGAATAAGATCTCAAAGAAACAATATAATTCAGGGAACTGGTTCATAGAATTGCAATTCCAATCTATATGTTTTGTTAGCATTCTGCAATTTCAGATTGAGAGATAAAGTTACCTTCCCAAGATTATTGAGAAAACAAAATTCCACTGGAATGCGAGAAACTTCTATTTTAAAAGCTAAAATTATCATATGGTCACATAATAGTCATGTGACTGTTTTCAAAATCTTCATCTTTGTGTAGAGAAGCAGGAAAAGGATTCTACATGGAATTGCAACTCATTAATTCATGCAAACCAAATGCGCTGTTTCCAATTCCCTGAATACCAATTCCTTGGATTAGGAATTCATAGCAAGTAAGAGGGCTCATGGCAGTACGTCTTAAGAAATTAGTTCATCCACATTATTGTTATCTTGTGTTAAAAAACAAGTACGATGAACCTCAAAGGGTCAAAACCTACACTTTTAAAAGTAGCTATTTATGTGACCTTGATACCCTAGTTACAATTTGGATTTCAATCTTGTGAGTTATATGATATATATAGGGCATAACAGACACTGTAGATCATCTATTGACAATGATCCGTAATGCATATCTACTTATTACATGTAAGCCTTCTGAATGTTACCTTCTTCGAGTGAAATTTCAACTTAATAACTTCAATGAGATGGCTCATCTTGAGGCTTCATTGCTGGAAAGAGGAGCACTTCCTGAAAGCAGTTTGGTGTAAAATTGATCATATTTCGTGACACGATAGGCACTGTTAAAGAAAGTAGCAAATGAGAAGATACAAACCTTTATATTTTGTGAATCTGTAAACATCATTGTAAGACGATCTATTCCCAAACCCCATCCACCAGTTGGGGGCAACCCGTATTCAAGAGCAGTACAAAATGTTTCATCTAAAGCCATAGCCTCATCATCACCAGACTGGCGATCCTGATAGGTATCAGAAGATTAGAAAGGTTAAGAGCACCGAGCACAACTCTATCAATCAAGAGCAAATAGCAAATATAAAATACAGGGATCACAGAGATGATACAAAAACAGTTATTGCACTACTGCTCATGGCTCAGTTCTTTTCATTTGAATACGGTACCTTCAGCTGTTCTGCAAACCGTTGACGTTGTACGACAGGATCATTCAGTTCTGTGTAGGCATTACATACCTAAACAATGACATGTCAGTAGCAATAATAGTATATGAGAACGTACACTATACTGTGGGGCTTGAATTTCATACCTCACGTTGTTAACAAACAATTCGAACCGTTCAGTTAACCCGGGTTTTGATCTATGCCATTTCGCTAATGGACTCATTATCTCGGGATGATTGATAATAAAAGTAGGATTCATGCACGTCTCCTCCAGGAAATGACCTACAAGCTGTCATACCCAAAAAAGGGTCTAGTATGAATAATTAAAAACAGCAGACCTAATGAGTTACTGACTTATATGCTTTGAAATGTGGCCTTCCCGTAAACACACTGGAGGAATGATTAACCCAAGTATCATTTCTAGATGATAACCTGAAAGACTCACGCATTTTTTATGAATATATCATACCTATGCAAGTTATAATATATGATAGTCTCCCTGTGCTATTGCATCATCTTAACCATGTAATTTGAAAAATAGTTCTCAAGCAATAAGTGAATGCCTATTATTCAAAATATTAGAAACAAAAGACACTTCAATGATCTATAATATAAAGCACAGTGAGTTTTTGGTCCGACTCATGTGCTTTGCTTCAACGATGATGAAAGGACTAAATTGCCCCTCTCTATAAGGAGGAGGTCCCATGTTGGGTGCGGAGCAACCGGTTGTTCCAACGGCACCCCCGCCTCCAGCTCCTCTTGCACCGTCCCTCCCTCCGCCGCCTCCGCTCCATCCTCTCCCACGCCGTCGTCGCCGGCCTCTTCCGCAACCCCTTCGTCGCAAGCAGCCTCCTCCATCGCGCCGCCGAGTCGCCGACGCCGACCCTTCCTTCGCCGCCTCCCTCTTCTCCGCCATGACCAACCCCAACCCCTTTTCCTTCAACACCGCCATCGCCATCTCTGCCGACCCACTCTCCATCTACTCCAAATGCTCCGCCGTCGCGTCCCTCCTGACTCCCACACCTTCTCTTCCTTGCTCAACACCGCCGCCGCCGCCGCCGCCGCCGCCAAGTCGCTCCACGCACACGTCCTCCTCCTCGGATTTCGGTCCGACCCCTTCGTGCAGACCGTCCTGCTCACCGCCTACTCCCGACGCGGCTTCCGCCGACCACGCCCTGCGAGTGTTCGACGGAATGCCGCACAGGGACGTCGTCTCCTGGATCGCCGCCGTCTCGGGCCTCGCAGCCCTCGGACGCCCCACGACGGCCCTGCGCGTCTTCGCCTCCATGAGGCCCCACGCCGCTCCGAACGCCGCCACCGTGGTCTTTGTCGTGTCCACCTCCGCCGGGCTCTGGTCCCTGGCGTTGGCCCGGTGCCTGCATGCCTACGTCGAGAAGGCCGGGTTCGGAGGTCGCGTCTCCGTCCGGAACTCCATGGCGCTGGCCCAGTGCCTGCACGTCTACGTCGAGAAGGCCGGATTCGTGTCCGTGCCATTATGGCACGGGTTGTCCACTAGTTTAATAGTAAAAATAAAAGTTTCATTAGAAACTCTTTTTAAGGCACCTAGCAAGAAATGCTTTTAAGCCTGAAGCACTCTGACTACTCATTTCATCTAAATTCTATCAAGGCAATATGCTTCTAAGCCGTATTTATTTTGTCGTGACATTGACATTGCTGATTTCAAGCAAGAGAAACCACTCTATAGGCAGATAACTGTTTCTAAAGCTAGATGCATTTGGATTGCAAAAAACAAATTACTGTATGGCAACTGCAGGATAATCTTAGATAAATGCAACATTTTTCCATTGTGGTAAGACACACACAGAGAGAGAGGGAGAGAGAGGAATAGATGTTTTTGGGTTATAATTAGTATTCCATTTTACCAATCTTACTTTAGTGGTGAACTAATTTGAATGTTCCCTCCAGTCAACAACAATAGCAACAAGAAAGCCTTTATCCCAAGCTTTCTAGGGTCGGATATTTGATCATTTATTTCCATTCAGCTATAAGGGCCATGTCCTCTGTAACATTAACAAAAACCACCATTGCGCACAAAATGATTAGTACTCTTTGAAATACAAAAGATGTATTTAACCTTTTGCTAAGTGCATTTGTTGCTAGATTGTCCCAAAATCTTCTTATATGCATGCCATAAGAGCCACCCTTAGTATGGGTACTAGACTCATTAGCAAAAACTTGCAAAGGTGTTGAATCTCTAGAAAAATAAGCTAGAAGTACACCACTAAAATGAAAAATGTTCTTTGCAATACCATGAAGTGCAGGGAGGATCATTTGGCATAACAAATTTCAATGCTTAATAGTGTGAAATGAAAACTTATA
Organism: Iris pallida; assembly: GCA_029216955.1. Taxonomy (NCBI): domain Eukaryota; kingdom Viridiplantae; phylum Streptophyta; class Magnoliopsida; order Asparagales; family Iridaceae; genus Iris; species Iris pallida. The sequence goes on from JANAVB010043216.1 coordinate 7,570,881, forward strand.
TTTACAAACAAGGTCACATGATGAGGACAATGAGCTCCTCTACTTAAAGCGTAATTCTTTAATAAGTAAGGAAAGATGGTAAAGTTGAAAGAATTCACCTTGTCCAACAATCTGGTAGTTGTTTGAGGTGGAGGGCATTTCACATCAAACCTTGCACAAGCATCAACTAAATACTTATTAGCTGCTTCGCTTGAAAGGTCTTTTGGTATATTGAGGCTGGCCAGAGTTTCCAAACCCTCAATCATATCTATCCTTCTGAAATAGCAAAGAATTGAAAAGCATTTTAATATAACTAATGAGCAGAGAACAATAAACCTACAATAGATAGAAAGAAAGAAATAATTAAAAATCATACTTGAATGGGGGAGTAAAATCAATTTCTACTGGATCACTGTCTAGCCCATTCGAGTGGTATTTTATCTTATAACCACCTGTTAGCTCCTTGACCATTCCTGTTCAAGATAAAAATACCATATAGTCTATCTAGCTTTTGCGAGCTTATAAGATAAACTTAAAAGATGCATATAAATAAATACACAAATATTTTACTGATGTAGGATAGGATATAATTAAATCAAATAATTCCATTTACTAATGTCAATAAAGCATCCCACAAAAAGTAAACAGTAAAATAAAACTCAATGTAATTACCAGATATCATCTGCTCAGTAATTTCCATCAAATCATTGTAATCTGCAAATGCCATGTAAAATTCACATGTGGTAAATTCAGGATTATGGGTCAAATCAATTCCTTCATTCCTGAATTGCTTTCCAATCTCATAAACACGGTCCAGACCACCCACAACCAGCTCTTTTAGATAAAGCTCAGGAGCAATGCGCATGTACAACTTCATATTCAAATCATTGTGGTGCGTAACAAAGGGTTTTGCAGCTGCTCCACCAGCAATCATATTCATCATAGGTGTTTCCACCTGATTAGGAGGAAATAGCTAAGTCGGGATAATTTTCCAGAATGTTTTGCATTGAGAAATAAGAATGAGATGATAGCCAAACCTCCAAAAAGTCAAGATTGTCGAGGAAACTTCTGATATAAGAAATGATTTTAGCTCGGGTCTTAAAAATTTCCCTGACCTCATTGTTCACATCAGATCCAGATATCTTTGACGATATCGAGTTTCCTAAAACCACATAAAGCTTCAAAGAGTAATTCGGCATATAAACCAGCAATCAACTAATGCAATATATTTTGACATAAGTCCCAAAATATCAACAAGTGGCTAGACAATGATAAAGAAGAAATTTGTCCCTTCAATACTTCAGCGTTTGCATTATAAGTTTAAAAACACTAGGTAAAATTCCAGCTGTGTAAATGTCTAAATACCTGATCCTTTAGAATATAGGTATCAGGGTGTCTTGTCATTCCTGGAACCCATTCAGTAGCCTTTCCTTCTTGTTTCTGTAAGAAATTTGAAAAACAAATAGCTACATTAAACTTTATACGTACATGAAAGTAACTGCCCAAATCCTTACAGTAGTATTCTAGCTATATATGAAACTCTTATTCAAGCATTTACACCTTGACAGAAGCATTTTCAGCACCAGCAGCAGCTTTTTGCCTGGGCATCATGTGAAGACACGGGGAAAGGACAATGAACTTTCTTGGGAAGATACTTAGCTCTCCTCTTTTACTCTTTCCTGCAAACAATGATGAAAATATTACCTCATACACGAATGAGTTTATGGTATGAACTATCTAGAATATCTCTTCAGGTGCAGATCTTGACTACAGGTGATGTATGGAACCTTTCGGACACCTATAGATTTGGTGTCACTGTCATACAGACCACGACAACCAAATCCTATCAACGTTTACCATATTAGGTGATTTTCTTGGTCATTTAGGTTGGTTTGTCAAACTTGATACATAAGCACGGTATGTGATCTCAAAATCAAAATTTGAGTGATTTGAGACAAAACATAGTAATTTCAGAATTGTAAGTGATATGAGTGTGATTCTGAAACCACACATATACCATGTTTTTTAAATCACCATCTAAAAGACCTCTACATGTTTATGAAATCACCATCTAAAAGATTGAAAGAATCTATCGTTTCCATTCAATATAAATAAAAAGAATTAAAGTTTCTATGGTAGAATTTTATATTAGCTTAGATAAGAGAATCATGATACCATCAGTAGCAGTGTTGTATGACATGTATGTTGTAGATGCTGGCCAACATGGCAAACATGTCAACTGACATGTCAAATTTGACTAGCAAAAACGCAGATCAGGAAATAAAATCCTTGTTTGTATCATTTTGGTTAAAATCTGTCGACATATAGACCGATACGAGAAACTGAAATGTCAGTCAACTTTCTACACAAAAGGTTTCAATATGCTGATAGAGTGTTTTTAAAAACACTACCAGTTAGACCAATACACTCAAATATAATCTCAACTCTTTCCCTGACTTCTTATAATCCCAACCCTAACTCTTTCTCTCATTGTTCTCTTTGACATTGAACCCTAAAGGAGTATCTCTCTCGTCCTCTCTCAATATAATTATTATTATTATAATATTGTGGCTCTACCAAAAATTAGAGCTTGGGTATCCTTACTCTAGAGAGCAAGAGGTCCTTTCCTCCATCTATCATGTGGGACTTGATTTATTGATATAAGACATTTTCTCCGTATTTTGGGAATTTAGTACGTATAACATATTACAGATTTATCGATATCCAACATTCTAAAATGTCACCTACAAGTCCTCGACATATAACATTAAAAAAAGACAACCCAACATGAAACCAACACCCGGCATCTAGAACATTGATCACTACTATGATAATCTATAAAATAAATATTAAATTTTGAATATAATTAACCGATGTCGCACGAATACGGATAAAGACATGATACAGATACCAAAATTTCCAGGGTTCCATATAGTTACCTATACGGACACAAATACGGGTATGGAAACAATACTGACACCAACTCCCCATGTTTGTGCAACATAGTAAGTAACTTAGTATTAATAAGTAATCATGCAATTATTTCTATAAAAAGCTTCAATACAACATTGTACTCCAATGAAACAAATCCAAGTTGCAACCGTCTTAAATAAAATGCTTAGTACTAATGGTGCCATTATACAGAAGTGCATAGAATGGATAATCAACAATAATTAGTTTATTCTAACATGGGAAGACTCCGAATTTGAAAAAGCTATCGCATGGTATCAAACATAGCATTGCTAGCAAGATTTTACTGCAATGACGATTTTCATGTTCCAGCTCTAATTGCATCATTAAACAAGGCAGTACTTCAAACATATAACTGTCACCAATATTGAACCAAAATGACAATTGTCATCTTCTACTTCTGTTCAACATTAAGCTAGGTTTTACATCAACATTACATCGGCATCAATACAAAGATTGTCATCTTAAACTTAATTATATTACAAACTAGACATTACATCAAGCATAACATTTTCATCAATATTGCCAAAACAAAGATTATCATCTTCTACTTCATGGAATGTGGAATCATATCCAGGAGAAGATAAAGGCAATAGTTTGTGGCGGCGAGTCGGTGGAAAGCATTTAAGCCTTCGAGCTTTGGAGATGAAACTCTAATGCTCCTAAGTTCCGAAATCTAATTATACAAACTAGACATTACATCAAGCATAACATTTTCATCAATATTGCCAAAACAAAGATTATCATCTTCTACTTCACGGAATGTGGAATCATATCCAGGAGAAGATAAAGGCAATAGTTTGTGGCGGCGAGTCGGGGAAAGCATAAGCCTTCGAGCTTTGGAGATGAAACTCTAATGCTCCTAAGTTCCGAAATCAAGAACAGTCTTTGTTTATAAAGAAAATAGGAGTCTAGAAAATATATGATGATAGAGATGTAACATATCTCACCCTATTAAAAATCTGTCTAACTTCACTCACTCTCTTTGTTCTCGATCAAGGAAATTAAAGTCGGATATTTTTCTGACTGAAAGATTTCATCAAGTTCTGCATAATTTAAAGAAGCGTAGCATATGCTTTAGAAACGAAGTAAAGAACACTAGTCAAACTATTCTTCCTAGTCTCGTCTTTCACAGGAAACCTTTAGTAATCTAGAGAGAGAAGTAAAACGAGTATCCAACATATTCTTTCTCCCAACTGCAGTAAAGTTGGGTCAGGTTGATGTGACCAGAATAGCATGCCACTGCCAGCAAAATGGTTTCACCCTTTAAATTGATGAATATGTTTCTTTGATATCAAAAGAAATTCATCACAGGACCTAATTGTATAGTTAGGCTGAATTTGTCACTTACTGATAGTAGGTTTATCTAATATTATATCATGATTTGTAACACCTTCAATAATCTACACTGAGATTAGCTATAATATGTGAATTAATAGTAACAAGTTCAAAGGCACTTTGGTTTTATCCCTTTAGTTGGGGTTGACGGATTCGTTAGAAATAACCAAATATCTGATAATATCACAACCAAGAATATGATTTTTTTTATTTGCATGTTGGGACAGTTGAGATGTTTTAGCAGGAATGTGACTTCTACTGGTCCTTGGTTCGTCTTCCTAAAGAGAATTGAGATCCTTGCGCAGGTGTCTCATCCCTAAGACTTGCTTGCTCGTATGGAGTGTCGCGTTTCTACTTCTCGGAGTGCCAGCCGCAGAGAGGAATGCCATCAACTAGGGCGCTATTTGCCACCACTCTCGGTGGCGGCTCAGTCTCGTGTTTCAAGTTTTATCTGACCCTCTCCTCTGTTCTACGGGAGCCTGGCCTCTTCTTCATCTTATCTACTGCCTTGATCCTCGGCTCCCAACTGCTCCAGCCGCTCGCTGTACTAGCTAGTCTAGTTGCTTCTTGTTTTTCTTCAGTCTACCACAATCATTACATACATGACCAAAAATTTACAAAATCTAAATTAACCAGTGATTATCAGTTTATCATATGCAACAACAACAAAGCCTTAATCCAACGGGTCGGCTGTTCTCCTCTGTTCTACCGGAGCCTAGCCTCTTCTATCTTATCTACTGCCTTGCTCCTCGGCTCCCAACTGCTCCAGCCGCTCGCTGTACTAGCTTGCTTCTTTGTTTTTCTTCGTCTACCACAATAATTACATACATGACAAAAGAAATTTAGAAAATCTAAATTAACCAGCGATTATCAGTTTATCATATGCAACAACAACAAAGCCTTAATCCAACGGGTCGGTGTTTAAATCTTTTTCTTTCATTCAGCTCTGTTAAGGGCCATATCCTCTGTTAAGCCTTTATCCCAAATTTTGTTTATACCATAAACAAAATTGTTAATATGACACATTTCTTTCATATTGCAAAGAATGTAACTGCAAAAACAAATTAACAGCAAAACACCAACCTGGATACCCACAGATACAACAATATCACCACGTTTCACACCAGAGTGGTGCTTAGAAAATCCATCTTCATCCAGGTCTGATTCCCTTCAACAGCAAAATAAAAGTAGTCAACATACTTGGCCATTTCATGATCAAAAGTAAACGGTACCTTCTCAATATGGGAAGTTTATCATGATAAAAGAATTCTTGAAGTCATGTCTAGTAAGAACCAATATCAAGTTCCTTTGACATCCCTAGCATAAAATCTAAAAGTTTATTTAACTTTATATAACCCTTTTGTTTCTTATAGACTACTCTTAAAAGAACGAACTCATTGACTACCTTACTAACCGAGGACCTAAAAGGCATAAAGTAAAGAATTAGTGGTATAGAGTATGATGATCATAAAAGTTTATCTAAGCGCAGATAACGGCAATTACACATCATCTAAGACAGTCCCACTGATGTTAAATGAGTAAGACAATAATAACAAATAGTTGATGTGAAATTAAAAGTAGCAACAAGACTGGATTAGAAGCAGCACGATGCAACTAAAGGTTGTTAGGAAACACTTGATATTATGTAAATCACCCTGGTACATAGCAATTATCTAGTGGACAAATTCTACATAGTTTGTTAAGTGCACTGGATTATAATTTATATATTATACTGCAAACAGAACAAAAAATCGATGAGGTGTCTCGGTGCCACAATGAGAAATGGTTTCCGCAACTCGAGCCCGCATCATCCAGGATGCAAGCAATAAGCTATACCATCACAACAAGCAACATCCTCAAATAGACCAAAATGAATGATGGATAATCAAGAAAACTGTAGAGTGCTTATATATAAATGGAAGCTCCGTATCTTTTATATAATTGAATAAGACGGGGCGTTGTAAACAATTAACTCATTATTAGATAAGCCAATCAAGCTCAACTGCAAACCCACCCCCCACCCCACCCCTGCGGGCGACAAACTATTCATTGTCTCAGACCAGCAGATGTAGATATCTCATACTACACTGCCCATCCTATATAAGAGTTGCCAGCCTTGTACCATGTTCCAGTCTGCCTCTATTATCAGGTAGCACATCCTGCTTATTCCAAATACACTTTTCCACCAAGTTACCACAATGGCATCCATCGCCAACTAAAAAGCATTGATAATAAACAACGTGCAGCCTACATGAGTTAGAGAAGTGGAGATCCGGAGTTTTCGAGGAGACAAAGTCCCCTTTCCGGATCTCCACTTCTCTAACTCATGTAGGCTGCACGTTGTTTTATAATTAGAGATAAAGCATAAAATCTTAATAGTAGGCAATGGAAAAAAATAGAGGAAGGTATTTCGTTACATCTTTGTTTCATCTGTGCTTAACATTTTAGTAAAAATTTAGATTTAAAGCATATTTACATTCAATCACTATCGTAGAAAAAATTACGAAATTTTTCAGAAGAAACAAAGAGGAAGCATCCCAATATTTAACGTCTCACATTTAAGAATGCATGGACAACCCAAAATGGATGTATCCTGTTCAGATACACGTATCCGACACAACCAGAGAGAGAAAGTCCATTGTATTTTAACACCAAAATCAGTCATGTCCATATCATGTCAAGTTTGTGTCTATACAATAAAGGTTGATTTGATTATGCTAGTTTTCAGCATAGTTTGCAGTATCCATCCAATACGGCCGATACCAATATGGTTTGGCATGTTCCGATCCAATACCAACCGATACTCACCGATACCGACGTCAAGAGTCTCTTTTCCAATCAATTTAGTAGAGAAATTTGAATGAAGAAGACAAATCATGGTGTAAAAGCGTAGTAAGCTGTAAAAGCATGTAAATGATGAAAATTATTTATCATATGTAAACCAATCAGTAAGAATAACTATTATTTCATTCAATTTCAAAACTATTAAGAAACAACACATTCAAAATTTAAATTATGCCTAAGGCTAAATGTATGAAATATTTTTGTAATTTTTGTAATTATTTGCTTTCAGATACCAAAAAATTCGATACTTCGATCCGAAACGGATGATACAGCCGATACCGACACTCGTAGGAAGGATCTGATACCACGGATCCCGATACCGATAGTGCAAACCTTGGTGTTCAAATTCTTTCAAGTGACCTCTTTGATTACATCTAGCACTTGCACAATCATATTTACCAAATATAAATACCTTTTCATTTAACTAAAGAGTAGAAACAATTTCCAGAGTCATTTTTTTATATTTTGTTTCCAAATAGAGCAAATAATATGAAAATAAAAACCATAGTTTGCATTATCGACCAATATCGATCCTATATTGTCAATACCGATATTGTTTGGCATGTCCCAATCCGACTACCGACTGCTACCGATACTGATCAATACCGACGTAAGAGGGTCTCTTTCCCAGTCAATTCAGCAAAAAAAATTGAACGAAAAGACCAATCAAAGGGTGTAAATGAAGAAAATCATTCATCACAGGTAAACCAATCAGCAAGGTTGACTTTTATTTCATTCAATTTCAAAATTACTAAAAAACAACACAGAAAATACTTAAAATTATGCCCAATGTATTAACAAATATTAAAATGTTAATAATTTATTAATAATTATTTGTTTTCCGATACCAAAAAATATTCAATACTCCAAATTGAAATTATTGATAGTGCCGATACCGTCGATATCGATACTCTCAAGGGTCCCGATTCCGATACCGTGAACCTTAAGAAAAACAATGTCTTTTAAATCTCCTAACTTAGTCTTTTATTAATGATGTCTTCATTTTTATCTTTTAGCTTAATATTTATTGTGAGGTCTTAGGCTTCTGTTATCTATAGTTTCAATTCTAAGATAATTTTTTGGAGTAACAAACAACTTAATAGAAAATGTTTACTGAAGAAAAGTAAATGTATTTATCGACTTCGTATGCTTTAGTAGATCCGGTGCCCATCAAACATATATTTTGGCCTGCCATCGTAAAATTCTAGCACTAGGGGTGGTGAATTGGTAATGGATCAAGTTTGGGTCAAGTATCAATTGTACATGTATCTGAATCTAATAAACTTTAGGAAATACCTGACCCAAACCCTTTAAAGGTCAAGGGTACGGAAACCAAATCCAATTTATTTGGGTCAGGTCAAATAGTAAGGTATTATTTAGATAATCTATAATATTTGCTCTTTATCAGCAAAATTATATTAAACCATGAAGGGTATATATTCCTCGTCATCTACAACAGTTTGGCCAAAAGCAATGCTGGCGAGTAGAAAGAACTAAGATGGCTCAAAGGAGCATGAGAACTGAGGGTGGAACCGTACACACACAGGGTTGGCAGACATGGAGTGGAACCATGGGACAGGGGATAGAGTGGAGAGGCAGAAGTTGGAATGCAGTTAGAATGTAAAATGTACAAGGGGAGATGCCTACAAAATGTTAATCAAGTTGTATATCAGGTATTCAGGTTAAACGCAACATTATTTAAATGTGGTATGTTATGTCCGAAATACGGCAACATGTCACTTCACCCAAAATGAAAGCAAAGGGCATTGGTCATACTATCTATCACCAATGTTGGCAAAATAATCGGGTCACACCAATGACGACGACAACAATACCTCTTCTGATCCCCATTACACCACCATCACGACTACTACCAACAAAAGCTTCCAATTGTCAAGATTTTATAAAAAGAAAGGTCCACAAGATGAAGCCAATAATACATAATCCTCCTTGTATGGCTGAATGCAAACTAAAATACTCTAAATATCATCTACAACATCGACACGACTGGAAGTCTCAAAAAAAAAATGACACGACTGTATAGTCTCAAAAAATATTGACACGACCAAAAAAGTTCCAGCGTACAAGAAAACCCCAATGGATTCCTTCTTTACATGTTTTTCATATCCTTCACCTTCTAAAGCACTTCCACATCTTAAAATTTTATTAGTGGAGTCTTTCTTTTTCACATATACATCTTTTGATATGAAAAATTGTTGCAGTTAGCATCTGATAACAATAATTATACCAACTCATGTAGCATAACTTACTCAAGTGGGTGGACCAATAATAAGATAGTTCGGATTGATTAATTCAACGACTCCTGATGATCTTAAAAGAAGCAACAGTTTTGACATTCGACTACACCAGACTATTGTGGTGGAAACAACTCAAACATGCTGATATATCATATAATCCTAGGGAGAACATCTTGAAAGCAGCTTCCAATGACATTGACTATTCAGGGGATGAAGCTGAAGATGTTCACCGTAAAAGAAATTCATTAGCTGACCTTTGACTAGAAACAAGTGATGGACAAATTTAAGAGAATAAAAAGATAATTACAATATTTTACTATAATAGCTTGCAATGTTGATTTAGATCTCTTCCCTCAGACTATAGCACTTTCTTAAAGGAAGAGGACAGTATAATAGACTAATAGTATTGACGAGAAGGGCCTCGGTTAACATACTGGTGATTGTGATGTAAACTCGAAGAAAATCTCATTGATCTTTAGGGTGTGTTTGGGAATTTTTTTGGGGGGAGAGAGGAAAATTTGAAGGAAAGGAAAAAGAGAGAGTAAAATGAAAGTAAAGTTAATTTTTCCTTCCCTTGTATGGATGACCAAAAAGTAAAGGAAAAGTTTAAAAATAATTTTTAAATACTATTTAGCCCTTGGTTTTCTAAAATCATAATTTAGACTTACCTTTTTGAAGGGTAGTTGGGTAAATTCTCCCAAAATCCCCTCCTCTCTCCATTTTCCTTCCATTTTTTGGGAGGAACATTTTCTAGTGGGGCCCACATTATTTTCTCCCTCAAGTTCTTCTCCCCCATTTTCCCTCCCCCTTTTCAAACACCATCACTTTTGATTTTCCCTCAACTTTTTCCTTCCTCCCATTTCCCCCCTTCCCAAATAGTACCTTATGGTAAATACTTAGCTAAACTAGAGATTGTTTCTACTGGCTGCTAATGGACGCTATACACATACATATATCATATAGTCTCTCTACAAAGTAGGGCAAACAGAGATAATTACCACAAATATTCTGAACCTACATGTAGTTGCTATCTTGTTGTATATAGTGTCATTTGAAATATGGATTTCTCACTCAGTATGTTACTTGGAGAGGTAGTTGCTATCTCGTTGCATAGTCATTTAAAATCTGGATATATCACTCAATATGTTATTTGGAGATTCCTACAAGGATATGTCGCTCACATTTTACATGGAGATTCCTACAAAGACATCACATTTATGGCACCTACTAAACATAAATCTCATTCGCTGCTGAGAAAAGCCAAAACTCCAAGAGTAGAAAATAGAACAACATTCATGACAGTTTTTAGGTTCTACAGTTGTTAAAGATACCACTTAATTTAAAAAAAAATTTGTTGATATATCGGAAAGGCAAAAATAAAAAGAATAATAAGGATGCATCTTCTCTAAAGACAACAAAAATGCAACTATAACCAGTTGATACCTAGCGTCAGCCATGACTTGAACTTTTGCACCTCCACCATACAGGTCGTAAAAGTACAGCTTCGATGATGAAGTTCTCTTGTTCATGATTCTTCCTGAGAAGGTTAAACATGATTATTAACTTAGAACAATGAACACGGTGATAAACCACAAGCAAATAAGAATCCAATTAAACAACAACTACCAGCTAAGTTGACTTCCACATTCTTGAGGTGCTCCCCATCCGACAATGATCCATATTTCTTAACATAATCTACAACAGAAATGGTAACTTCAAACTTGTGGGGGTAAGGATTTGCACCAGATGCTTTCATCGACGAGAGAACCTTCAGCCTATTCTCGTGATATTGCTGCAATCACGAAGAACAAACACTCAAAGCCATTAAATCTACCAGAAGTACAGGGAAAAATGAAGGCACTGCTACGAACCGTCGGGTCCATATCCTCATCATCTGCAGCAGATGGTTTTTGCGGCTTTGAATTTGCTGTCTCAGCAGCCTGAAAAGGGAATCAAATAGCTGTAATCACGAAGAATACGGAAAGCCAGAAGGCAGTGTTATGCAAATTACTGAACTTTTCTTTACCAATAATCACAGCCTTGATATTCTGTACAATTTTACGGATGAAAACAAAATCTAAAAAAAAAAAACTGATGAATTGTATGAATATAAACTAAAAAGGACTAGTACGGTCAAATTTATGATAGGAAATACAAAATATCTATATTTGCATTGAAATAAGAATGAAAAGTCTAATGTAACCAATTATACCACCTCTCAAAAAAACCACCTATACCACCAAAAATTTATAATCTCCGAGAATCACATAAGCTGCATATATGCCATTACTTACCAATAATTCATGAGAATATGTAATATGGAATTAATGTTTCATATTACTGAAATCTGTATCAGATGGTTTTGAAGACCAGAATGGTACAGAACAGCCTGCAGCACATAATCAACTAATGAAAAATCCTAAAAAATAAGGCGATAGTAGTTATAGTCATGCTAAAGATAGCTTGATCATTAATTAGCATGTTAGATGAATTCACAAATTTCAACAATCACACATAGAAATTTAAATCATTCCATTGTCCACTGTCAACCCTTGTAGAGCTGGTATAACACTTGCATCACTATCACTTTTACTATATGTAAGGATTAAAATCTTAAAACTTATATAATTCGTTCTTTTGCCAAATTCTTATTTTAGTCAATAGTATGCACAGAAATCTATCCCTACGTGTAAGGGCTGAAATCTAACTACCGAAAAAATGCATTACGACGACCAAAATTAAACTTTTTGGTGGGCAATTTGGGATTGTGTTCCCGTGTCCGTATCGGAAACGTTTGGGACACGACAACAACAACACAGGCAGTCCAAAAATACACCGTGGCAAACATTTCGCATGCTCGTCAATCTTTTCCCAAATTCTTTTACGGACTGCAAAGTTTCCGTAAAATATCGGAAACAAATCGATTATAGAGAGAGATTGGTAGTAGTAGTAAGGAGGAGGACCTTCTTCTTTTTCTCCTCTTCTTTCAGGCGTTTTTCCTCCTCCTTCTGCTTCTTCTTCAGTTCCTTCTTCAGAGCGCTGCACCAGTCAATTTCAAGAATGAGTAGAGTGTGTGTGTGTGTGTGTACATATATATATATATAGAGAGAGAGAGAGAGAGAGAATTGGCTGTGGTGGTGATACTTCTTGCTGGGAGCGTCGGATGAGTCAGCCATGGTCAGATCGGAGACCTTCTCTGCCGCCGCCTCGACTGAGTCCGCCATGGAACGGAGAAGAAGAAGAGAACCAAAAAGGGAAGGGTTTTGTGGAGACGGAGAGGAAATGGAGGCGAGAGGAATGGAAGGGTTTTGTTTGTTTGTTGTTTCCAGGTTTAGAGCTAAGCTACGGGTGCGATGCGTTCGGGTTCGCGTTCGGGTACGGGTGCGGGTTTAACAATTTCTTGGATCCTGCCCGAATATGGTCGCAATATTTTTCTTGCCAAACATAGCAAGATGATTGACTAGCTTCGTCTACAATCCAAGAAGAAGAAAAAAGAGCAACGAAAAAGGATAAGATTAATTTGACCAAAGTCTAGTCATAACCCGTGTGCCATAGGGCATGGTTCATTTAAGGTATTCCCCCTCAAAATCTTGGATTCCCCATAAAATTTCACTCTCGCTCATCCACAACCATTATGAGGCCCCCATCAAAATATTAAATTCCAACCATCAAAATATTAAATCCCCATCTTTGGATTCCCCATAAAACCTCACTTCCAATAATGCTCTTCCCCATAAAACCCCACTCAAGTAAAATCACGCATTAATTTCCTTCAATCACTGCTTCTCTCTATACAGACTGAAAATACATCCTCCAATACACTTCTTGATGAAAAGGAGATTAGTGATGAACTAAATGACCTGCTCAGTATTGAAGAGACTTATTGGATGCAAAGAGCCAAATGCAATTGGCTTAAAGATGGTGATAGAAACACAAAATATTTCCACATCAAAGCCTCGGCTAGGAAGAAGAAAAATGATATTCGTGCACTCAGATTACCTGATGGTAGTTGGACCTCTAAGCACTGCCAAATCGTGAGCTCGCTCCTGGAGCATTTCATTGGCCTATTTTGCACTGACGGGTCTTCTCCTATTGACCCATCTTTCATCATTTCTGCAAATCCAATCACAAGTAATGAGAATGCGATGTTAGGGTCGATTCCCAGTAATGAAGAAGTCGAGTGTATCATCAAGAGCATGGGTCCGTTGAAAGCACCTGGACCGGATGGCTTCCCTGCCATCTTCTACCAAAAACAATGGGATATTGTGGGAACAGATCTTACTGCCATGGTGCAACAGTTCTTTGCTGAACTTAAACTCCCTCCGCTTATTAATCACACGCATATTGCTCTCATCCCCAAACGCGGGGAGCCAGCCACCCCGACGGACTTCAGACCAATTTCTCTTTGCAACGTCACGTACAAAGTTATAGCCAAAATTTTAACAGCCCGCCTCCGACCCTTGCTGGACAAACTCATATCTCCGTTCCAAAATGCCTTCGTTCCCGGGAGACACATAACAGATAATTACATTATTGCACAAGAAATATTCAATGCAATGAAATCCTTCCCTGCTGAGAGGAACTCCTATGCTCTAAAGATTGATATGGCGAAGGCATACGATCGTCTTGCCTGGCCATTTATCAAAGACGTGGTACATGGTATGGGAATTCAAGACCACTCTAATGATCTCATTATGAAGTGTATCACAACTACTTCGTACTCTATCCTGGTGAATGGCTCCCCAGAGGGATACTTCATACCCAAACGTGGCATACGGCAAGGCTGCCCTCTATCACCATATATCTTCATTATGTGTACCGAGATTCTCTCTCAGCTAATGTACTGCTATGAGCGTCAGGATCTTCTCCAAGGCATCCGAATCAATCGGTACTCTCCTTCCATCTCACATCTCCTTTTCGCTGACGATCTTCTCATTTTTGGTCAGGCCTCACCAAACTCACTGGCTACTATTCAAATGGTACTCCATACATTTTCTGAATGGTCGGGGCAACTTATTAATTTTGAGAAGTCTAGCATATTCTTCAGCAAGAAAGTATCTCCTCAAGATCAACACAACTTAGCTTCCATCCTCCACCTATCCAAAATGCGGGAAGACGACAAGTATCTTGGCTATCAGTTGATGCTACCTAAAGGCCGGATCTCGTCTTATGATAACCTTATTGACAAGTGCAAAACTCGCCTACTTGGCTGGAAAGCTAAGACGTTATCTCATGCGGGGCGATCCGTTCTCATCAATTCCACTCTGGGATCGATTCCTATCTACCACTTGTCGACGCACAAGGTACCACGAGCAGTCACAAAAAAACTCTCGCATCAACACCGAGCATTCTGGTGGGGACATGAGCCTTCGGAGAAGAAACTACACTTCCTCGGATGGGATAAAATTGCAAAACCAAAGAAGGAAAGGGGACTGGGTTTCAGAAATCCGGAATGGGTGAATGACGCGTTGGTAGGGAAGCTATTGTGGAGATTTTTAGCTCAGCCGCACCAACTATGGGCTCGTCTGCTAAAGGGCGTCTACTTACAAAACAGATCTCTCTGGACAGCTCCTAAACCTAGACGCGCCTCTCCTACTTGGTCGAGCATACTTGACATTCGACGCATTATGGTTGACAACATATGTTGGAAAGTTAGAGGGGGCTGGCTTGATATCTTCACTGAACCCTGGGTTCCTACTCTACCAGGATTCCGTGTTTCTAATCAAACACTGCCCACGGGCGGACCCAAACTTGTTCGTGACCTCATGGACCCCCTTTCCAGATCCTGGAATATCCCTCTAATTCAATCTCTGTTCTCACCTTTGGAAGCTTCGGCAATCATTAATATTAGCCTTCGGGACGGAGATGGCAATGATGTGCTGCTATGGACTTGCACTAAGTACGGGAATTTCTCTTCTAAATCTGTCTATGAACATATCCGTAGACAGAAGGCCTGCTCGTCAACCACTGATCGGGACCCTATAACATGGAAGCAACTCTGGAAGATTAATGGCATATCCCCGCGTATCCGAGTTTTTGTCTGGAGACTTCTTCATAACGTACTGCCTCTATTGTCTTCCATCAACAAAAAGCTCATGCATACAAATCCCCTATGTCCCTTCTGCCTCCAATGCAATGAAGATGCAAACCATCTCTTCCTTCACTGCCAGACTGCGCGAGGTACTTGGTTTGCAAGCCAACTTGGTTTGAGGGTGGATCATCTCCAGGATGTGCACACTCTCTTGCAGTATTGGCTCGCAGACAGTCATTCTCATGAGGCTTTTCGGATGGGGCAGCTACGCTCTGGGCAATTTGGAAAGCCAGATGTGATTGCATTTTCCGACAAACAGCTCCTAGCATTCATCGCATATTGATAGTAGCGAGTTCCTGTTATCATTCTTACCTCAAGAATCGATTGGATTCCCTGGAGGAGATCTCTGATCAACGACTTGCAGCAACCGCTCCGTGTCGGTGGTCTCCCCCTCCTGAGGATACCATCAAAATCAATGTAGATGGCGCAACCTCTTCGTCGACCATCACTGCAGCAGCTATTGCCAGGGACTCCCATGGGAAGTTCTTATCTGCTCATACATGGTTGATTGCACATGCACATGGCCAAGACAGCAGTCTTCTTGCGGAGATATATGCCATTCAATTGGGTATTAATCTTGCTCGTTCTTACACTGATTGGACCATCACTATCGAGGGGGACTCACTTATAGCAAACCACATTTTCAAAGGCGATGCGGGGCTAGTTCCTTGGAAACTTCATGACCTGGTCCAGTCCATCAAAGACTCCATTCCTGTTTTACAAAGGATCACCTTCCTGTTCGTGAGAAGATCGGGCAACATGGCTGCCCATAACCTTGCAAAATACGCTCTATCCAACAATTGTGTTGACTCCTTCTCTAGTCCCCCCAATTGTATCTCTGAAGTACTTGATGATGAGGCATTCCCTCATCATACTTTTTGCTAATTAATGAAATGGCCCATTTTCAAAAAAATAATAATAATAATGCTCTTCCCCATAAAATCCCACAACCGCTGATTCACGAAGATTAAATCCCAACCACTCTTTATCTTGGCACAGTCAGCCCTAGGATTCAAAAACCTTTGTGTTTTGTATAATAGATATATATATATATATTCTACTATATAATATGAAAACTTAGATGGTGAAACTTTTGAATTCCGAAAATACCCTTACATACTTATACTAATCTATTCTACTATATAATAGGAAAACTTAGATGGTGAAACTTTTGAATTCCGAAAATACCCTTACATACTTATACTAATTAAAAATAGTTCATTAATTTTAATAAGGACAACTTAGTAATTAGGAAGACTACCCTTTGGTCTTCCTAAAGAGTCTTCCTAAATTAATTAATAAATGTTAAAATACGTGCAAGGCACGTGCACATATGCTAGTATATATATATATATATATATATATATATATATATATATATATATATATATATATATATATATACACACACACACACACACTAACATATGTGCACGTGCCAAGCACATATTTTAACATTTGACACGTATTTTAACATTTTTTAATTAACTTAGGAAAACATTTTAGAAAGACCAAAGGTTAGTCTTCGTAATTACTAAGTTGTCCTTGTTAAAATTAATGAATCATTTTTAATTAGTATACTCATGTAAGGGTATTTCGGAGTTCAAAAGTTTTACCATCAAGTTTTCATATATATATATATATATATATATATATATATATATATATATATAAAGTGATTCCATAGCGGACCCATGGCTCGAACAGCCACCTAGGCGGTCCGGATACCAGCACGCTCCTAATGGAGCCAACAGCGTTTGGGGACATGAATATATGTGTGTGTATGTGTGCGTGTGTGTGTAAAACAAATTTTCAAGACACATACATCATACATGTGGTTTCACCACATTGTTGTTGTTATGTCTCCTAGGACTCGGATGGGTCGTTTGGATTTATTCTAAACGGACATAAGTTCGTGGATCTGAATTACATCAAACAAATCAACCCAACCCAAGATTAAACCCACATGTTGCAAAGATGCAACCATAGCGTCTTCTACCTTTTAAAAGGACCTTAATTTGGATTATCCTTTAGCTTTGCTAACATAGCATCTCAGGAGATCTCTTAGATATATTAGTTCGTCTCTTTAGTCTGTTACATGAACTCCCGAATATAATAATGAAACAATAAAACCAACTACTAACTAATGACCCAACATATTCTTGAAATTGGTGTAGTCAAAATATTAACTAAAGGTTTTTTAAGTCAAATAATGACTATGAATTGAGAAAGAGAGAAATAATTTGGAATAAACTTTATTTATGGGATTTCTATACTATCATATATTTACAATAATTATAGGCTTAACAATATTACAAAAATATCTTAACAAAGTTATAATAATATAAGGACATATAACTATTATCTTATGTATTAGTTGGCATAATCAACTATCGGTTAAAACCAACTACAACACTCTCCTAGAATGTGCACAACTCAAGATCTGATACACATCGGTATTTAGGCAATTATTAAGAATGTGAATTCATAGGGACGTATAACGAAAATGTGATTCACCAAAACCTCGATTCAGAAAGCCCGATAGAAAAACTGTTGTCACTCCCCAACTTCAAATTCCAAGTTGTCATTATTATTTCTCTAAATTCAAATAATTCTATTCCTTTTCTTTTATGATAAGAAAAAACAAATTATTTTTTAAAGAAAATAAATTCATATCATTATTTTCTTTTAAATAAAATCAAATTCATATAATGCCTTTTAAATATAAAATCAAATAAATGAAATAAATTAAATACACAATTCTTCTCTTGCAAATTCAATTAAAACTTGCAAATATATTTCTTTTTGTTTCATTTTTATTTAATTTCTTTTTCCTCTCTACTTACTTCCCAAGCAAGTTGCTCCCTATAAATCATGCATGACCTCCCTCCAATATTGACCATCACCATCATCATTTCATCACTTTCCACTAAGTCGACACAGCCCAACTGATCCTCTGCTTCGACCCATGTCGAGATCATAGTTGACCCGGATCGATCCTTGCTGACCTCGAACCGCTACCACCGCCATTGTAGTGACCCGCTACGAGCGGCGCACTATGTGTATGTTTGTGGCTAGCTTTTGACTTAGTCGAAACTTAGTATTGGATAACCTTTTGGCCTTTAATCGATCGAAATGAATGCATAGAGAATCTTTCAAATTTTTGGATGACTTTTATTGGAATGAGTCCTAAATGCAATGGATTGTGTCTTGATGAACGAACTCTATACAAGAGTCTATTCCCATACATTTTTATTGTAGTTTTCTTCGGACATTTTCGATGCTTGGTTTCGATGAATGCACTTTCGTGTTGTTTTTTATGATTGTTTCAATTGTCGATTTTTATTGATTCCTTCATTCGTGTTTAATAATTATGATAGCTGAAGGATAGAAGAAACGTATTGATTCGATGTTGATCCCGTTGCAGGAGGATGCATAACTGATGTTTGATCGTTGCGAAGCGATTCTCCTTCTATCGGGAGATTCTCTACTCGGTGGGTGGTTTTGTCCATTCTTTTTACTCCTTCACAACTTAACAAAAAACAACAACTTTGCAATGCCTATAGATTGGTTGTGCCTAGTAGAATGCAGCATATAAATGAAAGTCTCATGCACGTTGTAACACTAAATAGAACACTGAATAACTATACTATGAGGTACATCTATAAACGAGATTTATGTAGTAAGAGCTTTGTATGAGAAGCGAAACAGTTATGGTGTGGTACGACGAAACTATTGGGATGTGGTTTCATACCATAGGATAGTCGAATGGTTTGGGACCAATGGGTTGCCAGTCGGAACAACACTGAATCACGAGAATGAATTGATGTACAAGTAGAGACTTATATTGTTTTTTTCAATTTATGTAACATGCATATGTTTTGTAATTAGATTGTCCGCGCATTTGTATGGTCATTAACAACTCGTGCACAAGGTTTAGCATTTCTTGCAACGATATTCGGGACACTGGAACCAAATCGACCTAGGAGAAATTATATGGAATTAATATGGTTCACGCATGATGTATTGTGAAACCTTCGGTCGGGCTAACTACCTGGACCGTAAGGTGCATCACAATACCACATAATAGTCATTTATGGTGTCGGATTCACCAATGACCCACATATACATATGTTGCATGCTAATGTTTATCTTATTCATGGGAAGTAAGTATTCATCTTTGTTTTATACATAAACGAAACTGTGGTAAGAAATCACTGATAAGTGATACAATCATAGGTTTCATGCTTTTCACTTTATGTTATTGATATGAATTGTAAATCGACCCTAGTCCTTGATAGCAAGATCACTTAATAAATTGTATTCTTCACATGATTATAAAATTAGTTTAGGAGAGTGGGTTAGTTCCGGTCACCGGTGTATTCTCCAATTTATTAATCCCCTCTTCCAAGGTGTCAAGAACAACGTGAGTGCACGAATCTATAGGTATCGAAAAACGATTTAAAGCTCTTTCTATTTTATGAAATTTGACAGCTTGTCAGTCGTTTTATGTAAGACGAGACGACGTATAATTGTATTAAGATATTGTATTCATTTTTTAATTATCAATGAAAAGTTATTTTCTTCATATATCGTGTCGTTATATTATGTTGATGTGTTATTAACTTGATGTTCAAAATAAATTATCGCTTGTGCACGTTTTTGCCTTGCACAGTACAATTTATACTTGTATAACATCATGCTCGGCGGCTACTTAACGATTCGGCGAAATCGAAATATGACATAATGGTATCAGAGCATGGTTCACTTCCACATATTTAAAAAACTTACTATTTTTTGAAGTTAATTCTCGGTTGGATGCTTTTTGTTATGTGTTGTATGAAATAATAGTTCCATACAATAAGCTTAAAAATATTTTATAAATACTAACGATTTTTTTTGTGTGTGTGTAAATATGACAAAACTGAACCATACGAGTAGCCCAAGGGCAATAGCCTCAACCGATCCAATGGAAATAGTGATGTGCATGATGGAGGCGTAATAAAAAACATAATGAAGCCCAAGAACGACATGCTAATACTCAACAATGATTGATGCAGGCACACTTTGAAGTACGACAAAAAACAGATGGATAATCTGACACGAATAGTCACTACCTTGATGGTCAATAACAATTATACTGAAGCAGCCGCGACTCAAGAGATTGTGGCAGAGGAAGCCCAATCCACAAACAAGTAGGGGTAACCGAATTTGCAAAAACCGAAAAAATCCGAAATTAAAAAATAAAATATCGAAACCTAATCGAATTGAACAAAAATCGATTTAAACCGAACCGAAATATTCGGTTCGATTTATTTGGTTTAAACGGTTGGGCCATTTTCTGATAATGGGCCGGCCAGAATTTGGTCTTATATGGGCTTTCAAAAAATTACACACAATTTATATTAAGAAAAAAATCACAAATATTTGAGTGACAACAAGCAATAGATAAAGAACCAACAATAATACATCATTTTTAGTTCACAAATTATTAAAAAAAAATTGCTTACAAACCAACAACCACCACAGTAGATTTCCTTCACTGATAATTAAAGCACTGGAAAAAAAAATGAAGTTCTACATAAACATTCAGAATAAAGAAACTATTTTAGAATAAAGAAACCAATTATACATAAACATTCAATAAAAAGTGAAAAAAAAAATAGAAAGACCTAAGAACTCAATGATTAAAAAATGATAAGTAAAATAAAAAAAACTAAAATTAAAATTAAAAACAAAATCAAAGTTCGGGCTTCAGATCTGGAAACTAGAACTATGTCTCCGTGGAAACTAAGAAAATGATTAAAATTTTAATTTAAATTTAAAAACAAGATATAGCTTCATATCTGGAATGTAGGGCTTTTGATACTTTAAAAGTTAAAGGACAAGAGAGGGAGAGATGAGAGATCTTAGAAAAATGAGAGATTTAGAGTTTCTGGTTCTCTTATAAGAACGAAAGAGCTTCAGATTTTTCTCTCTCATTCTCTCAGAGAGGCGGCAGAGAAATGAGAAAGAGGAGAGAGAAATGAAACCATCTTTAGGGTTTGTTTGATATATATATATCATTTAAGATATTGTTGTAATTTTACATATCCTATTCGGTTTAAGTTTTGAACCGGACCCGGAATGTAAAACCGAAACCTAAACCGATTTAGGAGTTTGAATTTTTAGACAACCGAACCCGACCCGATTTGCTTCCAAACCGAACCGAAACCCTGATTCAATTCGGTTCGATTTTTGGTGAAAAACCGAATAATGCTCACCCCTACAACCGAGAAGTCTACTATCGCTAGTTTGGGGGCGTTTGGTTCAAGTTTTTGAGACTTGGTAATGAGTTTTGAATTCCTTACCCATGTTTGGTATGTTTAGAATTGGGAATGAGGAGGGAATATGAGCGGCTTATGTGGGAAAGTTATTCACATTGACTTGGAAAAACTATTCTCAAGTCCCCCCTTGGGAATAGATTTACTTTCCTAGGAATGAAATTTGACTATTTTGTTTGGACGGTTATACCTTCTTTTTATTTTCAAATTTTCAGCTACTATTCCAAATATGTGAATCATCATGAAATTAATGAAAGAGTATTAAAGGAAAACAAAATAAATTAAAATTTCTATTCCTTTGTAAACCAAACATGGCACGGTTTAAAATATAGAGGTAGAAGATGAAGATATACCAACAATCTCACAGACACTGTTCACGTGTATACATGGCCTCTCCGTACTAGAACATGTGTTCAAGAATAGATGAATAGGCAATTGGTAGTTTGATTATGGACCCCCCATTGATAAATTTTGCAATTTGTGAAACCCGTAATTTTAGTTCATTATTTTAATTAGTTAATTATTTTAATTCTGAAAATTTTAGTCAAAACCCGAAAAAAATCAATTTTTGTTGTTTTTCTAAATTATTAAAATTTCGTGTTTGTTAAATTAATATTTTATCCGATTATTATCAATAGAAAATTATTTTCAAAATAATGAACTTGGATTTTTGTTTGTCTGGCAAGACACGAACGCAAATTTTGAACTCAAAAATATTTTTAAAATTAATTTTTAGAAGTTAATAAATTTTAACTTTTCTTAAGAAAGAGGATACTTAAATTTATTGTTTCATTAGCCATGGTTTAGAGCCCATCATTTGTAGCCAAATCCAAACCCAATAGCCCATTTTCTAACACAAACCCATCAAGTTTATATTTTTCACCATTACAGCCCATTTCTCTCTCTTAACTCATTAAATTGGAAACTTAAGTTTGAAGAGAAAACCATTCTCTTCATTTGGAATCGATGGCCATCGGTTTGGCCGCTCCCCCAACCGCCGGCTCATCCCCTTCCTCTTCTGTAACCTCCGTCGACCCTTCAAGATCCGGTAACCCCTCTTCTCCTCTCCTATTTAACCCTCTCCATGCATCCTTCCATTCACCATCACCAACAAACTCCCAAATCCCCAAACCCGTGCCCTAGTTTCTGGAACTCGAGATGGAGATCCATCCCCGTCGAGCCGATCCGGCGCGGCCCTCCTCCCGGCCGACCTGAGTACGGCGCATCACTCGCCGCCACTCCCTGCGAGCCAGACGCCGACCTAACCGGCCGCCCCTCCGGCCAGCCTGCCGGCAGACCCCCTGCGCGGTTTTTCTGGCCTCCGACAGCCCGCGTCCGGCCTCCCGCGCCCCTGTGCGACTCCGCTCGCGAGTCTCCAGGACGATCCCGACTTGGACCACTCTCTGCGTGGTTTTTCCAAAGTGCTGTTTCTGTCGGATCCGGTCCTAGGCGTGCCCGTGCACTCTGTCAGTGTTCCGAGTCCGAGGCATCACTTCGGATTCCTTCGTTTTTCGGTAACTTCTGTTAGTCCCGTAGTTCTTTTGGTCTATGATGAAATCTGGTCCGGGAATTTTCTTTTGAAAATTCGGTTTTTCGGCTATGTTTCTGGTTTCGGACAATTGTCCTCTGATTTTGGGTTCTGTGATTTTTACGTGAACTCTTTGGAAAGAGTTCTGTGGAAAAAATTGGTTTTCCGAAAATATTTCGGATGCTGTGGTTAGCCAATGTTATTTGGATTATGATTCTGTTGGTTTTCTTAGTATTTTGTTATGTGGGAATTCCTTAATTCATGTTGGCTCGGGAAATTCCTTAGTATCGGTGGACTTGGAAATTTTGTTGGTTGAGATCATTTTTCAGGAAAATCGGCACATTTCCCAGTTTTGGGTTATTCCGAAAATAGAGGGAATGCTGCCGAAATTTCTATAAAAATTTGATTATAAAATTTTAAAATTTCGGAAAAGAATATTATTTGTTTTGGATTTATTTGGGCGACGACCTTATCGGTATATGGGCCCCAGTGAAATGCAAACGCACCGGTTTGTCCGGACGTTGAGGCAGAGTAGCTGTAAATGAAGATTGGACCAGTTCTGAGACTCATTCTATTTTTATTCTTAAATTAAAATTATTAGTTATTATTATGTAGGTAAATTTACAAAGACTAACAAAATTTTCTCTTATTTTAATTCTTGGGAATGTAAAGGCATAAGCCCATTTATCTATTTTTGTAATTTGTAATAAGTAGGAATTAGCTGTGGATTTGCTGGGATTGTGAACGTGTAGAATTAATTAACATTATTATTAATTATTAGTTAGAAATTCATAATTTTCTCATTTAAAGAAAAGAAATATATATTTATATGTATAATTATAAAATACTAACTTTTTCCCAATAAATGGATAAAAACAAGTTTTCCGGAATAAAACATAAATTTGGATTTCCTAAATTGTAACGCACTAGAAAAGCGTGCTTTGATTGTGTTGATTAATACAAGATTAAAATTGACTAGGAAACAAAATCTAGAGATTGTAACTAGATTCTAGAGTTGTGGTTGTCACGACCCGATCCCAATTTCTTGGGTCGAACCGGATCATGCCCAGCCTGCACCGTTGTTGAGACGGCGGCAGTAAGCTGTATCTCCGTTTGCAGGTAACATCAACAACATAATAAAATTGCCACAACTTTTATTCGATTAATAAAAACTTTTACAATAGAAAAATTTCTTACAATTGAAAATTTATACAATTATCATGAAGAACAACTCAAGCAACTAGCTCCTTAGCCTCAGATCCTCGTGGAACATGCAATCCTCAGTGTAACCTAAAAATGTTGGTCTCCAGTCAGGAGGGAGCAAAGTACAATTATGAAAATCTACAATTCAACTAATAATTAATAATTTGCAATTATAAACAATTTAGAAATGCAATATTTTCCAACAGTTCTACAATTGAAAACATGTGATTTGAGTAAGTAACGTCTATGACCGGTTTGGGATGATTCACTGATATGATCCGGCCTATCCCCGTGTGTGAGAGGGGTAAGCTCGTACAATCCTATTACTAAAAGTTTTAGGGTATTGGTCATAGACGCTACACTACTCCCCCAATATCCCGAGTCAATTAGATTCAATGAGGCAATGAGACAATAACAATCAATACTCTAGGAGAGAGTTCCATGTAGAATTGTGGTTTAAGCATGCAAGATTACTATTACTAATTAAATTGCAAACAATCACAACTGTACTTGCCTTGAATTTCAATTGGTCGAGATTTGTACTTCGGGATTCGAAAGGTCACGTTCTTCCTTGAAATCCTACAATCCGGGGAACTTTATCTCAGAAATACAAATACCAGAAAAATCTAGTTGCAATCTCTATTTGTCTTTCCTAGTCTATTTTAGTTATTAGCTAACTAACACAACATCACAACGTTTACTAGTGAGTTTGAATTTAGAAATTCAATTTATTTAGGTTTTTCGGGAAAACTTGTAATTTTCAATTTAATATAAAACTTGGTATTTATTAACTTATTGGGAAAAAGATTGGTGTTTTATAATTATATATAAAAATATAATTTCTTTTCTTAAAATGAGAAAATCGTGAATTATTAATTAATAATAATATTGATTAATCCTACTCGTTTACTCAATCCCAGAAATCACAAATCTATTGTTCCTACTGATTACAAAATTTTACAGAAGATAAAAGAATAGGCTTATGCCCTTACAAATCAATTTACACGAATTTAAATAAGACAAAATGGTTAGTCTTAAAATTAAATATTAATAATTCTTCAAAATTCCCAATTTTAAATTATAGAAAAACTGTGAGTCTCAGACTCTGGTCCTTTCTTCACGTTTAGCTACTCTGCCTCAACGTCCGGTCGAACCGGTGCGTTTGCATTTCGCTGGGGCCCAGTGACCGTTAAGGTCGTCGCCCAAAATGTTATAAAAATAATATTTAACTCGAAAAATCATTTCGAAAATCATTTAATAAAATTCCCGAAAATTTCGGCAGCATTCCCTCTGTTTTCGGGATAACCCAAAACTGGGAAACGCGTCCGATATCTACAAATAGCTCCATAAACTCCCTTTTTAATATATATTTCCTCAAAATAATATTTTTTTCCAAATCAAAACTAGCATACTAACTCACATTCCAGCATTGACATATAACCCAAAAGAATTTTCAACAGAAACAAGAGTTAAAACCAATTTTCCAACTTCACCAAAATACTAACAGAACATCTCCAGCACCAAAGAAAACATCAATCCAAAGAAATTAACCAACAGCAATCAAGGCATAGCATATATATATAAAAAAAGAAACTTTCCGAAATCAATCTCGGAAATCCCGAGATCGAAAGGAAATGTAAATCCCAGAATTTCTAATCATTCTCCAGAGCTCCTTCCGAAGGACCCTCGGAAATCCCGACATCCCGAAGAAAATTCGGAATAAAAAATAGTAACGTAATTGTTACGTTACTGGAAATCCCAGATTCCTAATAGAATTGGGTGGACCAGTATCATCATAGACAAAAA
This sequence comes from Iris pallida, assembly GCA_029216955.1. Lineage (NCBI taxonomy): Eukaryota > Viridiplantae > Streptophyta > Magnoliopsida > Asparagales > Iridaceae > Iris > Iris pallida. The sequence continues at coordinate 7,597,221 of JANAVB010043216.1, forward strand.
GAAATGAAGTTCCAGAATTATACCCAAAACCGAAATCGAAAGAAAATCCCGAATTGAATCTCGGAAGTCGAACGGCACAACAGTCAGCGCTGGACACGGACAGAAGCAAGCGAGGTCGACGGGCGAAGGCCACGCAGGCGTACGCCGGCGGTGGACGGCGGCGGGGGTCGCCGGTCGGGCGCGGTCGGCCGCGGGGGTTGGGGGTGCGCCGGGTAGCGGCTCGGGTCGCGCTGGAAGGAGGCGCCGGCCTCGGGTTGCTCGGCCAGGGGTTCGGCGGGTGGTGCTTGGCCGGAAATGGGTGGTCGCCGGAGGTCTAGGGATTTAAAATAATTTGGGGAAGAAGAGGTGTGGGGGAAAAGGATGATGGTGGTAGGGGTTTTTATAGGAGAAAAGGATTTGGGGGTTACCGGAGAGGGAGGTGGAAGACCATCCCAGCCTTGATGGCCGACGGCGGGGAGGTGAAGAGGTCGACGGGTTTGGATCGGGAAACAAACCGATGAGTTTCGGTTTTGAAGAAGAACAAGCAACAGCAAACACCAATCTTAATAAATGGAAAGACTAATGAATGAGCTCATTCATTCCCTGACAAAAGCAAAGTTAGCAACCATGAGTCAAAGGGTTAATGGGTTGTGACCCATTAAATGGGTTTATGGGCTAATTATTCACCTAATGAGTTTGGGCCAAAGGTGTTTGGGTCTAAAATGGCTAAGGCTTTAAGAATAAGTTTTGGGCCAAAAATCAATAGTAAAATAATTTTCTTTTTTTTTTAAAATATAATCAATATTTGAAAATTCTAAAAATTTGTTTTAAAAAAATTAATTTAAGTTGCATTATGATTTAGGATCGGGTCTGGCCAAACAAGCAAAAATTCCATGTTAATTATTTTGAAAAATAATAATTAATATCTACACTAACAATTCACAATTTAAAAATGATAACATTATTCTAACAAATAAAATTAACATAAAAAATAAAATTACGGGTTTCACAGTGGTTCTAAGACATAATTTCCGGAATGTAGGATTTCAAGAAAGAGGGTGACTGTTCAAATTCCGAAGGACCAATCTCGTCCAACTTAGGAAATTTAAGGCAAGTACATTTATGTGGATTTACGATTATTTTAACAATCATTTCATTGCAATTTTAAACCACTGTTATACACGAACTCTTTCGAGAGTACTGACCGTACTGTTGGGGACTGGGGGAGTAGAGTAGTGGATATGACCAAATCCAAAATTAGGATAACTGACTGTGTTAGCTTTTCCCTCTTCACACGGGGACAAGCCATACCGTATCGCTAGGATACTACTGTAACCCAATCCGGTCATATTCATTACCTATTCATATCACTGTACTGTATTTCAAAATTGTTTCATCTTTAAAAACTGTTTAAAAGTGCATGATATTAATTGTCATTTTAATTGTTAAAGTTTGCATAAATTGTACTTTGCTCCTTTCCTGACTGGATAACCGTAGGTACTACTGATGACCTGGAGATGCTGATCAATAGCTATTATGACCCTGATTTGTACCCGGCGGTACTTCCACCTGAGGAGGATGTTGTGGCGTCTCCATAGATGCTATTTTCGTTGAGAGTTTAGTTGTTTCTTTGTTGTTTCAAGTTATGAATCTTGTAACAGAACAAATTTTAATTATCGTTTAAATAAATGTTGTGGCAAAATTTAATTTCAAATGTTGTTGATCACCTGCATATGGATTACAGCTTACTGCCGCCGTCTCATCAACGGTGCAGGCTGGGCATGATCCGATTCGACCCAAGTATTTGGGGACCGGGTCGTGACATGTTTTTAGTGGTGGCCCATGCAGGTCTACAACAACAACAACTTAGGAAAATCTATCTAGAAACAACTAGAACACTAGAACATTAATTTGTCACGACATAGGACCGAAATATTTTATTATTAAATATTTTTGATTGATATAGATTGGTAGGCTACCTTGCTTATGTATTGCAACCTATACTTTCCAGAATATGACCAAGGGAACGACCACCCCTGCTGGTGATGCGGTGCCATCTCCCGATCGCACCCCATCTCCCCCAGCACGACCAGAACCTCCATCCTTGCAGTTGACCGATCGGCCCCATGAACCACCAGCACCTGGCGCCACTTCTGGAACTGCAGATCAAGCGGCGGACCCTACCTATTCTCGGGCTGAGGTGCAGGTCACTGCAGCAGTAGCTGCTCAAGCTGTGGCCTCAGTGCCCGATAACTCCTCTGACCTCGCAAGCCTGCTGCGAGGTGTACTTGAAGGTCAGAAGGCCCAAGCCGAGGCCCAGCAGAAACTGATAGATATTACGAGGGATGTTATGAATAATGTCAATGACGTAGCTTTAGCTATCTTAAACCGAGTTAGTGCGGAACCTCACCCTAGAAGGTATACTCCTGAATCTAGAAGATATTTGGGTCCCATCAAGTACCCTATTTTTTGGCAGTCTTGTCGTAAGAGGCTATTGGCTTGTGACTACTGCAAGAGGTCTGGTCATCAGGCCGTTAGTTGCCGCAATAGATTGGGACAATGTTTGGCATGTGGATCCACTGAACATCGGGTAAAGAACTGCCTCTTATCTGTCCATTATACCAGAGCACCTATCCCAGCAACACCTGCTACGCTGCAACCTAGGGACTCTCTTCCTATCGAGCAAGCCTTGCCTCCTACACTCACTGCAGGAAGGCATGATGCAGACTCGAGGATCATAGAAGAAGATGAGGCGATTGGAGACTGCTCATACAAGAGCCAGAGCCATGAGGACTAGTACCTAGAACTGCCATTACCTATTGTTATAAGAAGTTGTAACTGAATGTCCTTAGAATAATCATGAGAGTCTTGCTGTAATTCTCCTTTATGAATAAAATTCTTGTTTACACCCTTATGGTAGAAATTTTTCCCAAAGTCTCTCTCCTACGATACAATTGCTGAAATTGTAAATGAGGAGGAATGAAAGGCGATATTTATCAGGGATATGTTGGTAATTAAGAATTGGAAGGGTAGAATTTGGATTACCCAAACATTAGTTGGTACCTATAACAATTAGAATTTGATGATGGCATGAGGAGTGATTTGGACCCTGACCAGTTTAGGCCGACTGTATGATAGTATATGTTACTACATATGTTTTTCCTAGATTTTGTACCTTTTAGTATCCCGTGATTTTAGGGATTATCTCCTTCCCATATCTTTAACAAACTTTTAGCATCCCTTAGGATCTATACTTTTGCTAATTATGGACCATTACTAGAACTCCTTAATCTCCTTCGTCAGCAGACCTTTTAACTTCTCCACTAGTGATCAATCTTTTTCTATCTTTAACGGGAATCCAGACTCATTCTCTATCTAGAGTTCTAAACTCTAATAACTCTTGTCTACCGGAGAAACTTTTATGATTGTGTACCCAAACTTGATCTAAATTCTAAATTGACTTCCTTGGAGCGAATCCTGAACCAAATCCTTCTGGAACCATAAACCTCAGTTATTACCGAAAGAATTGGTTCAGCCTGGTTAGTTCATGATTCCCCTAGAGAAGATATTTTTAAAATAACCTCAAATCTTGATTGTTATCTCCTAGGTTATTCCAAATATTTTTGTTGATTTTCCCCACTCAACTTGAAACCCTACACTCTCTATGCAACTTCTTGATCAATCCAAAGCTTAGGCAGTATTTTAACTCAATACTTGAGTACCGTGAAGTACGAACGGTCAGAGAATTGATTCCATCTTATTAGAAAAATCTTCTTTTAAAATTGTTGAGTCATTTTCCTGTTGGCTCTACTAAATCATTTTAACCAGATTTCCCGAAATCCATAAAGACATACTTCTTTTACGTCAACCCTACTCCCTATCACATTCTCAAAACTTTCCTTGGATAAGAAATTATTTCTTCAAATAATTTTGGTAAACGTCTGTATCCTTTAAGTGATTTATCGGGAATGTTCTCATTGACTTCTTCGACTCAACCCAAAACTCTGATTTTTATACCTTATCCTGCGTCCAACTCAATTGGCCATACTCAAGCTTGATCAATTTCCTAAAAATCAAATCTCTTAATTCTCAAGAGTTACTGGAACACATATTTATCCTGATAAATTTTCTTGAAACCAGTAGAACATACATCAATACCTTTTCTATCATAAATAGAACTTTAGAACTCGTTTGAATTTTAGGAAATTTCTTTGAAATTTTCATGGACACAGCTGAGAAAATATCCAATAACCTAATACAATTTCGCACATGTGCGTTGTAGTGATTTGCCTGAATTATGAAAACTGCGAGTTTACTGCAGCCGGTTGCGCACTGACGAGGCAAAAAGACTCTAAAGTTGAAGTGATTTCGGGTGTTCATAGATTACTGGATATTATCGTGACTATGTTCTAAATACACCATGTTGATCATCTTTGTTGCTTAGTCATGGAATGGATAAAGTTAAAAGAGTACCCGGTCACCTAAAATTATTCAAGTTATTGGGTCAAAAAAAAAATTCACTGCAGTCAGGTGCACTCTGGCGAGGCATGGATTTGAGACAAAGTGACTTCAAACATGTTTGGTTCCCGAATACTATTCAGACTACATTCATATCATGGTTACCTTTTGCACTATCAAATCATTCTGACTTTCGCCTGATTAGAGGATTTATATTTCTAGCGGTTGTCTTCATTTCCAGAAATCTTTTGTCACAACCAGAGATAACAGATTTCCTACAAAATTCTACTTGGTCGTCCTAAAAATTTATTAGGATCAAATCAAGCTCGACTACCTCGACCTCTTTTCTGTTCAACCTTGGTACGCTGCATACATATATATTCCTATACCTTATGTATTTATTCATTCATTATTATTATCATCTAGTTACAGATTTAATTTGGAAGCTATAGGTAGTTATCTTGTAGGTCTTTTCCCGCATATCCTATCTTCTGACCGTTGAGCGGTGAAACGACATACTTTCCATCCTCGTTGATCATCACTCGGCCCTCATTGGAAATATTTCACTCGATTACATTCATTATCATTCTAATCATCTTTAGTATCCTACTATCGTACAACTTTTCAATTCTTCCTGAGTCACAAATCTTTGTACCCTATTTCAATTTGATGGGACATTTAGGTTTCTCATCTTAGAAGATTCCATCATCTTCTGCCTTTTTAAATAAAATGTCGACCTCCACTCTTTTCTTGTTTTCTCTCGTAACCTCTTTTAGTTCTCGCCTATTCTATGATCCTGGAGGTACCTAGGTTCTTTCTCGTGCCTAAAATGATTTGAATACTCCAAACTTTCCCGTCCCATTTCAGATCATATTTTGATAATTCCGATCGTGCCTGCTAGTTTAAAGTTCATTTTGTTTAAGGCTAAGTGTTGATTGTACCCCGGCCCTGATCCTTGAAATTTCGAGGACGAAATTTTCTAAGGAGGGAAGGTTGTGAAACCCGTAATTTTAGTTCATTATTTTAATTAGTTAATTATTTTAATCCTGAAAATTTTAGTCAAAACTCGAAAAAAATCAATTTTTGTTGTTTTTCTAAATTATTAAAATTTCGTGTTTGTTAAATTAATATTTTATCCGATTATTATCAATAGAAAATTATTTTCAAAATAATGAACTTGGATTTTTGTTTGTCTGGCCAGACACGAACCAAAATTTTGAACTCAAAAATATTTTTAAAATTAATTTTTAGAAGTTAATAAATTTTAACTTTTCTTAAGAAAGAGGATACTTAAATTTATTGTTTCATTAGCCATGGTTTAGAGCCCATCATTTGTAGCCAAATCCAAACCCAATAGCCCATTTTCTAACACAAACCCATCAAGTTTATATTTTTCACCATTACAGCCCATTTCTCTCTCTTAACTCAATAAATTGGAAACTTAAGTTTGAAGAGAAAACCATTCTCTTCATTTGGAACCGATAGCCATCGGTTTGGCCGCTCCCCCAACCGCCGGCTCATCCCCTTCCTCTTCTGTAACCTCCGTCGACCCTTCAAGATCCGGTAACCCCTCTTCTCCTCTCCTATTTAACCCTCTCCCATCCTTCCATTCACCATCACCAACAAACTCCCAAATCCCCAAACCCGTGCCCTAGTTTCTGGAACACGAGACGGAGATCCATCCCCGTCGAGCCGATCCCGCGCGGCCCTCCTCCCGGCCGACCTGAGTACGGCGCATCACTCGCCGCCACTCCCTGCGAGCCAGACGCCGACCTAGCCGGCCGCCCCTCCGGCCAGCCTGCCGGCAGACCCCCTGCGCGGTTTTTCCGGCCTCCGACAGCCCGCGTCCGGCCTCCCGCGCCCCTGTGCGACTCCGCTCGCGAGTCTCCAGGACGATCCCGACTTGGACCACTCTCTGCGTGGTTTTTCCAAAGTGCTGTTTCTGTCGGATCCGGTCCTAGGCGTACCCGTGCACTCTATCAGTGTTCCGAGTCCGAGGCATCACTTCGGATTCCTTCATTTTTCGGTAACTTCTGTTAGTCCCGTAGTTCTTTTGGTCTATGATGAAATCTGGTCCAGGAATTTTCTTTTGAAAATTTAGTTTTTCGGCTATGTTTCTGGTTTCGGACAATTGTCCTCTGATTTTGGGTTCTGTGATTTTTACGTGAACTCTTTGGAAAGAGTTCTGTGGAAAAATTTGGTTTTCCGAAAATATTTTGGATGCTGTGGTTAGCCAATGTTATTTGGATTATGATTCTGTTGGTTTTCTTAGTATTTTGTTATGTGGGAATTCCTTAATTCATGTTGGCTCGGGAAATTCCTTAGTATCGGTGGACTTGGGAATTTTGTTGGTTGAGATCATTTTTCAGGAAAATCGGCACATTTCCCAGTTTTAGGTTATTCCGAAAATAGAGGGAATGCTGCCGAAATTTCTATAAAAATTTGATTATAAAATTTTAAAATTTCGGAAAAGAATATTATTTGTTTTGGATTTATTTGGGCGACGACCTTATCGGTATATGGGCCCCAGTGAAATGCAAACGCACCGGTTTGTCCGGACGTTGAGGCATAGTAGCTGTAAATGAAGATTGGACCAGTTCTGAGACTCATTCTATTTTTATTCTTAAATTAAAATTATTAGTTATTATTATGTAGGTAAATTTACAAAGACTAACAAAATTTTCTCTTATTTTAATTCTTGGGAATGTAAGGGCATAAGCCCATTTATCTATTTTTGTAATTTGTAATAAGTAGGAATTAGCTGTGGATTTGCTGGGATTGTGAACGTGTAGAATTAATTAACATTATTATTAATTATTAGTTAGAAATTCATAATTTTCTCATTTAAAGAAAAAAATATATATTTATATGTATAATTATAAAATACTAACTTTTTCCCAATAAATGGATAAAAACAAGTTTTTCGGAATAAAACATAAATTTGGATTTCCTAAATTGTAACGCACTAGAAAAGCGTGCTTTGATTGTGTTGATTAATACAAGATTAAAATTGACTAGGAAACAAAATCTAGAGATTGTAACTAGATTCTAGAGTTGTGGTTCTGAGACATAATTTCCGGAATGTAGTATTTCAAGAAAGAGGGTGACTGTTCAAATTCCGAAGGACCAATCTCGTCCAACTTAGGAAATTTAAGGCAAGTACATTTATGTGGATTTACGATTATTTTAACAATCATTTCATTGCAATTTTAAACCACTGTTATACACGAACTCTTTCGAGAGTACTGACCGTACTGTTGGGGACTGGGGGAGTAGATTAGTGGATATGACCAAATCCAAAATTAGGATAACTGACTGTGTTAGCTTTCCCCTCTTCACACGGGGACAAGCCATACCGTATCGCTAGGATACTACTGTAACCCAATCCGGTCATATTCATTACCTATTCATATCACTGTACTGTATTTCAAAACTGTTTCATCTTTAAAAACTGTTTAAAAGTGCATGATATTAATTGTCATTTTAATTGTTAAAGTTTGCATAAATTGTACTTTGCTCCTTTCCTGACTGGATAACCGTAGGTACTACTGATGACCTGGAGATGCTGATCAATAGCTATTATGACCCTGATTTGTACCCGGCGGTACTTCCACCTGAGGAGGATGTTGTGGCGTCTCCATAGATGCTATTTTCGTTGAGAGTTTAGTTGTTTCTTTGTTGTTTCAAGTTATGAATCTTGTAACAGAACAAATTTTAATTATCGTTTAAATAAATGTTGTGGCAAAATTTAATTTCAAATGTTGTTGATCACCTGCATATGGATTACAGCTTACTGCCGCCGTCTCATCAACGGTGCAGGCTGGGCATGATCCGATTCGACCCAAGTATTTGGGGACCGGGTCGTGACACAATTAAATCCCATGTCTTTTTTCCTTTGGCAAAGGAACTATATGGCTTTGGTTCACGGAAAGGAAATAAATTTTCTTGTATTTTTCATGGGAATAGAAAAGTAGGATTCCTGTCACATTTTCTTTTCGTTGTTTGATAAAACAAGAAAAATACCTAGGAAATGAAAAAAAACAAAATATAACAATGTTCCAATAATATCCTTACCTTTTAAAAAAAATTAATATTATAAAAAATAACATTATGGTAAAATAAGCAACGACACATTGTTACTTTTGTCATAACTTTTGTAATAAATATTGGAAAATGAGGAGGGAAAATCAATTCCATAGGTCTTGAGTGGAATCATATTTCTACCAATTTTCTCTCTTGTCATGAAATTAACTCCCAAATTTGTGGCTACCAAACAAAAGAAAGAAATATCTTTCCTTTCTTGGTTCCTTAAATTCGTGAAGCAAAAGAGGCCTATATGTGATACATAAGAGGCGAAGTGTTGCTTCTTTTGCTGTTGAATCCTCTCTCTCTCTCCCCTATGATTTCCATCCGTCAACAGTATATTGTCCTTATTCAATTGGGTCAGAGCTACTACCAAGTAATCTATTCTACTATATAATAGGAAAATTAGATGGTGAAACTTTTAAATTCCGAAAATATCCTTACATACTTATACTAATTAAAAATACTTCATTAATTTTAATAAAGACAACTTAGTAATTAGGAAGACTACCCTTTGGTCTTCCTAAAGAGTCTTCCTAAACTAATTAAGAAATGTTAAAATACGTGCAAGGCACTTGCACATATGCTAGTTCACAATAAAGAAAAACTGTTCATGGGCCTTAGCACAACAGTTTATGCCAGGGGCCACTAAGCAGTAATTGGAATGGTCATCACTTAATTAGGTTAGTAAAATAAGTGTCAATGTATTAACAAAATTTCAATTAGTTAGTTAAATAGGGTTTAAATTATAGGTTTTGCTATGACCTTTCAAATTAAAGTTTAAAAAATATTATGGATTACTTCACTAGATTGAGTAACTAATGTCACGCACTGATTCCATATAATCGATAGTCGTCCCCCGAACGTGATGTTGTAGGAGTCTAAGTTGTGCATGCACAAGGCAGATTCATAAGGTTATATAGAACACAACAGCAGAGTACGCAGAGATTATCACATTTGCCCAGGAGAAAAGTTTCATTTATTGATACTGAATATCATTTACAAAACTCGAATACAAGTAAAGAGTTGTCGCGTGGGCTTACAAACTTGACACAAAATGAGATAGTCGTTCTATACATTACATCCCTTTACTTCAAACAAAACATATAAACACCTTGACTATGGCTTTGAAATTTACAACTGGAGCGAGATCTTGAAAATGTTTAAACAAGCCTCCGCACACGTGCAAGGCTTAAAAATGTACAAGCGTCGCCTTTAGCTATTCTGTACGCCTCCCTGGTTCGCAGTACCTGTGGAGTCTAGGGTCAGCACATTATCGTGTACTGGTGAATAACTAATTAAATTCCACAATCTAATTTGTTATATAAGTTATATGAAGCATGCAATATATTTAGTGATCTTTCTAGTCATTATAGTCAATTTCATATTAACATTTGATAAGACATAACAATGTAAACTACGCTGAATCTTACCCATGACAGATCATCTCCGCCCATGTATAAAACTTAGCATGTTATTCCCTGTCAACCAGATATCATTAGCTAAAACTATGTAATATGTGGAGGTCACTGACATGACAAGCAATCCTACACTATAGCTTGGTTTAGATGACGATCCTTTCAGCGCAGGTAGCGAGCCCTGCTGAAAGTTTCCGAATTATCCGTATTAGCATCCAACACATCTATCATGGTTCCTCTTTGGCTGAATCGACCTCGTGGTCCCGGGATACTGTTCGAGAAACCAAAGCCCTTTGTGTACATGCAAGTTGTCCATGACCGTGTGAGACTAAAGTTAATTACTCAAACATTGTCTACAAAACGATAAAAGTTTGACACTCCTAGTGTTCTATTATGATTTGAGCAATTAATAACATGTACTACATTTTCGTTTGCAAACATTCATTCATCGATTCAAACTCTACTTTAATACGGTTCTATAGCAGGCCTAAAATAAGTAAACATGTTGCATTCTTACCATTTACAATTCGATAGCGGACATAACATAAGTAAGCATGTGACAATTTGTATTTTTAAGAGAACAAACATGCAATAGTGAGTCTTCACATCTATATACATGTTATCGGTATTGTTGATTGATTAGAGAGGAAGAGGGTCAATGAGACAAATGCTTCGCCATCACCAATGACTTTAGCGTATACTCTTCAATTACAACTTGATTCCTTATATTTATATACAATATCGATAGCATTATTTAAAGTAGCCAAACAAGTAAAATTATGTTCAATTGATATATCACTACTAAAACTACGATTTTCACATAATTTTTCGATGAATAATTCAAGAGTGTTAACATTAGTAACATTGTCATCAAATTCATCATCTAAAATTTTAGTTAAATCTTCACTATTTTTATTGTTGTTATCACTTTCATCTAATATATGTTATTCTTCAGTAAATAAAAAGTAGCACATTTACTACTTATAGTATTAATTCTTGGTGCTGGTGGAGTAACATAAATATTTATATACGGTGATTGTAAATAAAGTTGAAGAATAAACTTTCATGCTTGTTTACCATTTAAATTTAAACAAGTAGATAAAAAAATGTATGCTAATACAAATTCATAATCCATATAAAATTGTTCAATAATTAGGTTACGTAAACTATCAAATGTAATATTCCGATCAATTATAAGAACTTTGGTTAAACCTCCTTCTTAAGCTAACCCATTTATTACTCTATGAATGAAAATTATTGTTAGACTTTGATCCACGGTAAAAGAATGAGCTTCTGAATGCAGTAGAGCGAGCTGAGCTTCTTCTAAACAATAGCTTTCTGAAGGTATGGAAAGAATGACAAAAGAAATGTGGATGAGAAAGATTTTGGTATTGTGATACAAACATTGTAATTTATAGAGGATAGAAGAAATATGCTATTTATAAGGGCACAACCTTTTTTACTCGGGGCTAGCCAGGATTAGGGCTAGCCAGGCTTTGAGGAACTTTTACTCGGGCTGTCCAAATTTTCTATTCAGGGGCTGTCCATTTTCTTCTTCTCCACTCTCTCTCTTCACAAACCCTAGCTTTCTTCTTCTTCTTCTTCTATCCATCTTCTTCTTCTCCACCATTTCCATTCTCACATCTTCATCAAAATCCTACTTTTTTTCTCATCATCATCATCTTCTTCTTCTCCACCGTTTCCATCATCACCATCTCCATCAAAATCCTAGTTTCCTTCTCTTTCCCAATTTCGATGGCACCAAAAAAATTAAATAAACCCTAAAATGTATGAAAATAAAGGTTAAATACTTCTTTCCTCACAAAGAATGCATGAAAATAAATCCTAAAATGCATATTTCACTCTATTATCAAGATTGAAATAAATCCTAATATATTTTTTTCATTAGGGAATGTCGACTTTAGGACTGCCAGAAATTGTGGCAGTCCTGAAAGGAACTTGCTGTACAGCAAGTATCTTTCAGGACTGCCTCAATTTCTGGCAGTCCTCAATATGTCTAGGACTGCCAGAAATTGTGACAGTCCTGTTGTAGAGCATGTCCCTTTCAGGACTGCCACAATTCCTGGCAGTCCTCATTACTTCTAGGACTGCCAGGAATTGTGGCAGTCCTCATTACTTTCAGGACTGCCACAATTCCTGGCAGTCCTCATTATCTTTTATACCTACCACTTGGATAGCCCTGAGTAATTTTTTCAGTGACAAACTTGTAAATAATGAAAAACTAATACTTGGACAACCCTGAGTAAAATGTGCTGTGCCCTTATAATTTACCAAGAAATATGAAATGGAAATAGCCGATGGAGAGAAATAGCCGTTGGAGGAAAATAGCCGATGGAATCTCAAGTGAACCAAACTAATTCCCTTTCCAAACCACCCAAACTAGCTAAACATATCTCCTACCAAACCAAACAAACCTCACAAGTGGAAGAAAAAAAAACTAAAATATTAAACCAAATTAAACAAAAACACATAAACCAAACTCAGAAAGCCAAACCATAAAAATAACCCAAAATCTTATTATCCCATAGAGACAGCCATGTCCAATTTTTTGCTAGTCCCTGTGGAAAGTTTCTTGGTATAGAAGTTTCCAAAACTTATACTTTTTTACCCTATTCTCTTAAAATTTTAATCGTACAATTTTCTGTTATATTAATTATCCTCCCACTTAAAATTTTCAATATAAGCAAGAGTTATTAAGCAAACCACACTAAATCTCCCTCAAATCTTATATGTATCACTCCCTCCCTCTTATATATATATATATACTAGTCATAACCCGTGCCCACTTTCAATAATGCTCATCCACAACCATTATGAGGCCCCCATCAAAATATTAAATTCCAACCATCAAAATATTAAATCCCCATCTTTGGATTCCCCATAAAACTCCACTCCCAATAATGTTCTTCCCCATAAAATTCCACTCCCAATAATGCTCTTCCCCATAAAACACCACAACCGTTGATTCACCAAGATTAAATCCCAACCACTTTTTATCTTGGCACAGTCAGCCCTAGGATTCAAAAACATTTGTGTTTTATATAAGAGATACTAGTCATAACCCGTGCCCATAGGGCATGGTTCATTTAAGGTATTTTTCCTCAAAATCTTGGACCCCCAATTTTAAACGAACAATAATAATTTTGAGGCCCCCATCAAAATATTAAATCCCAACCACTGCTGGATGTGAATTTTTCTTGGATTTCCCATAAAACCCCACTCTCAATAATGCTCATCCACAACCATTACGAGGCCCCCATCAAAATATTAAATTCCAACTATCAAAATATTAAATCCCCATCTTTGGATTCCCCATAAAACCCCACTCCCAATAATACTCTTCCCCATAAAACCCCACTCCCAATAATGCTCTTCCCCATAAAACCCCACAACCGTTGATTCACCAAGATTAAATCCCAACCACTCTTTATCTTGGCACAGTCAGCCCTATGATTCAAAAACCTTTGTGTTTTGTATAATAGATATTTAACCTACTTAACCTTGCTTATTTTTCTTTTCCTAGGATAAAAAATAGATTATTTACACCGACACCATCTATTTTTGTATTTATTAGCGGATCTCCTCTAGTTTAAAAATAAATACACCGACATCCCCTATGTTTTGTGTTAAATATACGGACCACTCCTAAGTTTTATAATTATGTAAATTTTTTTACACTGACCACCCATATTTTTAAAAAATTATAAAGGACAAGAAGTGTCAGTGTATTTATTTTTAAAATAGAAAATGTCTGCTTATTAAAAAGTAGATGGTGTCATAGTAAATAACCCATAAAAAAAATAAAAGAAACTTGCAAAAGAAAAATAAAAAGAAAAGAAAGCATGAGCGGCCAGGATGATGCTCCCTCCGTAGAACGAACGCCAGCTTTTTCAAAAAAATGTTCCGCCACGTGTGGCAATCTCCTTGAGTGTATCGGACGGCCTGGATCTCCGCGTGCTTCTTAAGCAGCGTGAGATCCAAGCGGTGGCTTTCCCCTCCTCTATATAAGCTTATATATTCCATCTCCAAACCCTAATTTCCCCACTCACAAAACCCTCGCCCACCCCCAAATTCAAATCAAAAAGAAGAAGAAGAAGAATCGACCATGGTACGATCGATCTCCAAACCCTAATTTCCTCTTCATTTTTTTAGGATTAGGGTTTTTCATTTTCGATCTCCATTGTCATGGATAGTTAGGATTAGGGTTTCTGATACGATCGGTTCCTTGTTCTTCTTCTTTGATTGCAGGCTCTCCCCAACCAGCAGACCGTAGAGTATCCTAGCTTCAAGCTCGTCATCGTCGGTGACGGCGGCACTGGTACTGTCGATCGCTTTGATTATATTTTTATATATTATATGTTAGTTTTTTTGTTTTAATATATTGTCATTGCTCTTCCAGGGAAGACTACTTTTGTGAAGAGGCATCTCACCGGAGAATTTGAGAAGAAATATGAGCGTAAGAATCCGCTATTTTTTGTATTTTTTTTTTGATTCCTAGGGAAAAAAGATTGCATTTTGCTTCTTTTGTTTGTTTTCTAATTTTGGTTGGATTTCTTCTTGTTGTTGTTTGCAGCTACCATCGGGGTCGAAGTCCATCCGTTGGATTTTCACACCAATTGCGGACAGATTCGATTCTACTGCTGGGACACCGCAGGACAGGAGAAGTTTGGTGGTCTTAGGGATGGATACTAGTAAGAACCTTCTTTTCTTTATGCCTAAAGAAGTAATAGTTTTTAGTATGTTTATGGAAAGATCTTGTCTGTAGCTATATGCCTAAAGAAATAAGAATTTTTATTATGTTTATAGAAAGATCTCGTCTGTAGCTATATGCCTAAAGAAGTAAGAATTTTTATTATGTTCATAGAAAGATCTTATCGGTAGCTAATAGTGTTATGTTAGATTTGACTGGGAGCTAAGAATTGTTACCAGTTTTACTTGGAGCTAAGAATGTCGTGCTGGTTTTTTTTTCTATTAGCTATGGATCATGTTATGTTTTTTCTCCACATTTATATGACCACTTGCTATAAACTATCGTAGTCAATTTCATTATTTAAAATGATGCTACAGCTATTGTGATTTTTTGTTTTGTTTATACTCTCGAGTCTTAACAGCTTTTATGTAAACATGGTGTTGTTTTTGGCTGGTTGGGGAATCTGCTCTCTGATTTAGCATGTTGTGTTTGATTGATTTTATATGTAAATGCCGAGGAAGCATATATGTGCTTTGTCCAATCTCCGGAGAAATTTTTGATATAGATCAGTGTTGTTAAAGGTGCTGTCCGGGCATGCCTAGGGGCCCTAAAAGGCAAGAGGCAATGTTTGACCACCTAATCCAAAGGAAAACAAGGACAAGGCATCTTCTTTAGGCGAATGTGTAATTAGGAAAATGTGTAATTAGGTGAGACTGACCTCATGTTTAAGTGGGTTGGGTGTTTTATGCAGCTTTTTTGTTTTTAAAATTTTATGGACTTGTTTTGTTACATTGGTTTTTAAAGTTGCGGGATTAAGTTTTAAAGATCAAAATAGTATATTTTTAAGTTTTAATACTGTAAATTACTAACTAAATAGACATACATAAAAAAGAGAGGAGAATATCATGCGACAACAACATAGAGAGAATAGTGACACTCCTCTTGGCTGGGCTCCTTCTCGGGAGTGTTTTTTGTGGAGCTTTTCACCATTATTGGCTGGTAAAAGTTGGTTAGAGGCAACTTTTGACGATTCTATTTTTCTTTATACTCACCCACAGAAGTTGGTTATGTTCTTTAATTCTGTTCTTTTTTTGTTCTCTCAATAAAACTCCCACACAAGGCAACCCACCATCTCACACAAACAACCCCATTAACTCTCGCCCTCTTGTGCATAACTCTTTACTTCTTCTATTTCCCTTCTTTGTTCTCTCTATAAAACTATCACAAAAGGCAACCCATATCACACAAACAACCCCATTAAATACGGTCCATGTCACACAAACAACCCCATTAAACACAATCCATATAAAACTCACACAAAAGCCATTAAACCCAATCCACATAAAATCACAAAAGGCAACCCATTAAACACAATCCATATAGAACTCTCACAACAGCAACCCATATCACACAAACAACCCCATTAAATGCGATCCATGTTACACAAACAACCCCATTAAACACAGTCCATCTTGATGTGCTTGTTTATACATTCTTGTTTTATAATGTTTGTTTTTCATTTGGACATTTTGTCTTCTATCATAATGACTTATATGTGATGTTATTGTTTTTAAACTTACTGTTGTGTTTCAAGGACTATTTTATAGTCTTGTTGAGTTACTTTGTTGTTTTCTATTGGTAATTTGGTATCATTTTTTGACTATTTTCTTTATCTTATTGTCTAAATACTCAAATTTGGTGAGTTTTTAGGGATAGGGCAAAGTGACGAAATGTTTATAAAAATGGAATTTGAGAAGCTTTCTATGTGGCATTTACCAGGCGAGACTAGGCGCTACTAGGCGATGGTGGCAAGGCTGCTCGCCTTGGAGCGCCTAGATCTTTTTGAAACACTGATATAGATACAATATTGTTTTGAAAATTATTTTACCAATATAGTTTTTCTTGGCCAGAACCTCGCAGCACTGTTCTTTTACAAGTACAATGTGTGGTCTTGTTTGTATTTTGTTTTATTGATGATCATATTATAATCTTAGTTTTATAGATAGATGCCCATCTCTCTGTGGGTTTTACTTGTCTGATTATTTGTCAAAGATGGGATTTTTAAGATATAACGTTGAATGTTGTTATTTAGTTGGTCTAGAACTGTAGTCTTGTTGTAATTGCCTCCATTTAAATTCCAGTATTGCATATCAACTACGTTATAGTTATTATCAGGGCCGTTGAAGATATAGAGCTTAGGCTATATTGCTTACAACAATTTGTGTGAAATGTCACGTCATGGCTTTGTTTCTTTTTCTTCTTCCAATAATGTGCTCTTATATGTAGCTCCAAAGAGCTGACGTAGTTCATCTTCTTTACAGTATCCATGGACAATGTGCAATCATTATGTTTGATGTCACTGCACGTCTTACCTACAAAAATGTTCCTACATGGCATAGGGATCTATGCAGGTGAATAATGAGGGTTTGAAAGATATTTCTCTGTATTTTTTCTTGATGTATTAGTGCATGTACTGATTAAAAACCATATTGAATTGTTTCCTTTGTTGACGTTCAGGGTCTGCGAGAATATTCCCATTGTTCTCTGTGGCAACAAGGTAGATGTCAAGAACCGACAAGTGAAAGCAAAGATGGTGACATTTCACAGGAAGAAGAACCTCCAATACTATGAAATCTCTGCCAAAAGCAATTACAATTTTGAAAAGCCTTTCCTGTACCTGGCTAGGAAGCTTGCTGGGTAATTGACCATTTCATTGTATAGCTTATTATATCTAGTTTGCTTGGGATTGTTTATAATATGATTGTTTTCCTTCAGGGATGTCAATCTTCACTTTGTCGAATCCCCAGCGCTTGCTCCCCCTGAAGTTCAAATCGACATTCTTGCACAACAACAGTAAGTCATCCATTGACCTGTTCTAGGGATTAATATTAGGCACCAAAATGTCCCTGCACCCTCTCCCTCTTCCTGCACATGCTGACATAAACTAATGATTAGGAAGTCAGAATTCTGCTTTAGAACCTAGTGAGCAGTCATCTTTGAGGAGACCATTATGAACTAGTGTTCGACTGAACTTTATGATGATCACATCCATAGCCCCATATACATGGTTTTCTTTTATATTACACAATTCTGTTATAGATCAAAATCATTTAACTGTTTGATTTTACTAGTGCCTCGTGATATTAGAATTAAATGCTATCAATTAAATCCTATGTTCCGTGGTTCTGTCATTCCAAAGGGATGTCCGCTCCACCTTGGATCGTTTCCAAGTCATCTCTGGCTAATGTAGACGGATTAACCAGCACTAACATTTTAGTGCTTTCTCTTTAGAATTTAACCAGCACTAACATTTTAGTGCGTTGTCCATGAGATTTAACACGAGCAAAATTTTAGTTGAGCTAATGTAGACGGATTAACCAGCACTAACATTTTAGTGCTTTCTCTTTAGAATTTAACCAGCACTAACATCCATAGCCCCATATACATGGTTTTCTTTTATATTACACAATTCTGTTATAGATCAAAATCATTTAACTGTTTGATTTTACTAGTGCCTCGTGATATTAGAATTAAATGCTATCAATTAAATCCTATGTTCCGTGGTTCTGTCATTCCAAAGGGATGTCCGCTCCACCTTGGATCGTTTCCAAGTCATCTCTGGCTAATGTAGACGGATTAACCAGCACTAACATTTTAGTGCTTTCTCTTTAGAATTTAACCAGCACTAACATTTTAGTGCGTTGTCCATGAGATTTAACACGAGCAAAATTTTAGTTGAGCTCACATTCTACTGTCGATCTGATAGAAGAAATTCTTATCTGTCTTATTTCTTGAGCAATTTGACAATTATCAGATTTGGTTGGTACCTATACGATGGTGAAATCTTGAAGTAACTACTATTTTTGATTGTACTGTAATTACCAAGGTCATTTATGTTGTAACATGGTATGATAGTTACACAGAGGGCAGGGGATAATGCATACTTTCCTTTAGTTTCTAACTGCAGTATACTTTTACTTGGACCTGGAACCTTGCTGCATTAACATGACATTTCTTATATGTATGTGAACTGATATAAGTAATTAGTTTAGGCTTATGTTTTGTGAGACTTAAAATGAGGCTGTAAATTTGGTTGTGTTGTCATCGCCGAGGTAGATTTAGATCCATTTTAACAGTGCTAAATATTTATTGGCTACTGTATGCTGGCTGTTTTGACTTGTTGCAAAATATTTATTGGCTTCCTATACCATGCGTCTTACTAAGGTTTTAACTCACGAGCTGCTTGGTATTTGTTTTCAGGCACGAGTTAGAGTTAGCTAACGCAGCAGCACAACCCCTTCCTGATGATGATGATGATGCCTTTGAGAATTGAATGGGTTTTTGTGAGCCTACCTGAAGTGACTGCATTTATAAGCCTACCCTCTGGTTGGCAAGAGTTCTGAGTTGGGTTCCCGTCTCTCTTTATTATTAGTAGTAGTGTTTAGAAATTTGATTGTCTAGGTGTCCAGTTTTGTGTCTGCCGACTTCATATCATTGTTATTGTCCTGAGTTTGGATGCACTTGGAAGCTTTTTATTCATACTATGATCCTGAGTTCTTTGTTACTTATATTATATCAGCTCACTCTGGTAGTTAAACCTGTTTATTGTCATTTGCGGCGATATATTTTGTAATTTGTTGCTGCCATCATCAGATTATTCTACATATTACATGTGTTTACGAATACAAAAGTTATTTTTGGAATCAGTATTACAGCAGAAATAGAGAAGGTTGTGCTGTGGATAATTTGATGGCTGAAAAATAAGTTGAGGATATGCAAGGATATTATCTATTAGACTTGAATTATTCATCTAGCCTTTGCTACTGGAAGATTGAAGATCCAATATACTAGTCTGAAGAAATTTGGCACTGACACTTTAGAGAGAAAGTGTGGTATGGTCAAGTGAAAATAAAGGAAATCAATTTGGTTGAGGAAAGGAAAATCAATTTCTAGGTGTTTTTTTTTTCTTCTTTGGTAGTGAAAACTTAAAAGGTGGAAAAGTGAATTGTTGTTTGGATGGATGGACCATTTTCTCTCCATTTTTTTTTTACTGGGAATCACATCCCCGAATCACTTTCCAGGAAAATAATGACTTTTCTCAATCCCGTGATTCTAGAAACCAAACTAGGCCCAAGTGTATAGAAGTTCCCACATCAAATACCACAATATTAGATACAGGAGAATACCACAATATTAGATGCAAGTCATTTGGGCAGAAACTAGAAAGCTACAATTGTACAATACAGGTTATGGTGCTTGTACTGAACTCCTTTTTTTTTTTCAACACCAGAATTATATCATTTAAATACTGTTAGCTATCACATTTTTCAGTTTACTAGTATGATTTCTTTTATCAACTTGAATACCCTTAACCTTAGTAACATCAGACTGTAATACTAATATAAAATAAGATAATAATAATATTATTTAATTTAAATAAAGCAATCATTATTTCATCCCTCCCTACTATTCATCTTAATTTGGTTTTTGTTTCTATGTTCTTCAGAAACACATGTAGGACCCTCCTTTTATCTGATTCCAGTTCAAACTTTTTTATCATTTTTTCCAATTCAAAATTTTAAAAGGACAAATTGTACATTTTGCCAATGTGGGCTCCCTATCTCTTTATATATGTCAAGATGTGTAATGGCCCGGTTCGGGCTTGCCTGGACACAATTTTGGCCGGGCCATACCTGTTTGCTTCGGGTCGGGCCGGGCTCAGCCTCCAACAACAACCAAACCCAGCACGATCCACAATCCCGGAAAACGTCCGGACTAAACCTGGTTGGGTTCGTGACTTGGATGGCCCCGTTTGTTTTAAAAATAATAATAAATGAAGGGCTTTGGGCTTTAAAAAACATAAAAAAGAAAGATGGACTTTGGGCTTTAAAAATATGTAAATAAAAAAAAAGATTTTTTTTTTATATTTGAGAAATTGAATTGACATTTTTATTTCTTGAAAAGAATTTTTTTTTTGTGTGGTACATTTTGATGAATTAAGTCCTATTTATTGGGTGCCAAATGACCACTAATATCCTTATAATATGTCTGTTATAGGAATATTTTGATATTTTTAGCAAAATGATCATAATATTCCCTTATTAACGTTTAGAAACGCTAAGAAATGAGGGTATTTTGGTACAAATACCTCCTATAAAAGGACAAATATGACTTTTGGAGGATTTTTAAAAAAATACTCCCAACGGTTATTGACAGATTAAGCGGGGAGGGGGGGGGGGGGGGGGGGGGGGGGGGGTTGTGAAAACGTAAATTATCCCCTAATCATTATAAACTGTTTTTATTAAAGCATATGGGGCCCAATGGGTGGGGGTGGGGGTGCGGGGGGGGGGGGGGGGGGGGGGGGGGGGGGGTGACGTGGGAACACGCCTAACCGGGTCTGGTTGGCCGAACTCTTGCGAATCAACCTCGTTCGAGCCAAAGGTAGAGTCGGACCAGGTCGAGTCCGGGTTCTAGGAAATGAAACCCTGTCGTAAGGGATGGTGGGCCAGGCCCGGAGCGGGTTGCCCATTTCACATCTTTATATATATATATATATATATATATATATATATATATATATATATATATATATATATATATATATATATATATATATATTGGAAAAGGGTAAATTTTATTCCAAAAAGCAACGCAATAATCTTACAACATACAATCAGAGTGGGACTCCCACTCTTCAGTTCCCCATAGCCTTAACATCAAACTCTATGTTATGGAGGATGCCTATCGGAGGGGTGACTAGCCCCTCAAAGATACGACGGTTCCGCTCCCTCCATACATGCCAAACCGCGGCTGCCAGTCGAACTCGGGCGGTCCGGAACTAGTCCTGCCCTCTACCTCTGCTATCCCGGATCACAGTGATGATGTCCCCAATCCCCTTTCCGGAGTCACAACCCAGCACCCTACTTTGTTCAGCCCAGATCTGTCAAGACAGGTCACACTCAAAGAAAATGTGCCCTATAGATTCATTCTCTGCACTGCAAAGTACACACTTAGGGTTTGGAACCGGCACCCCAAAAGCACCCAGTCGATCCCTCGTCAATAGGCGGTCCAGAAGCAGCTTGTAAACACAAAGTTGCATCTTCCGGGCGAGTCCCTTGCACCGTACAAATTCATAGTCAGTACTCTGAGGATAAGTACGACGAATGAGGTTGAAGCAGCTCCGAAACTGGAACATTCCAGTCCCCGAAGAATCTCCTGGTGGCTCCCAAATCCACCGATCAGCAGGCAGACCTGGATCAATGGCTACAGAACTGATACTCTCACCCATCTCCGTAGTGTAACGATATGACTCAGGCCTCCATTCTCCATCGTGGATAATGTGCCGACAAGTCAGCCCCGGACTGGCCTCCTGATTCGGCGGAGCTCCCCTGATTTCTAATAAAGATTGTCGATCGATCCAAGGATCCCGCCAGAGGTCCGTGCTAGATCCATCCTTCATGACCCTCCTGATAGCAGATTGGAGAACTCCCATGTGTCTTAAGACAATCTTGAAAGAGACGGAATGGTTATTGTCAGTAGAACAGGTCCAGAAGTTATCCTGTTTCACATGTCTGCTATGCATCCAGTCAGCCCAGAGGGACCCCCGATTGATGAATCTCCATGCTAGCTTCAGCGCCGAGGCCTCCATGATCTCCAACAACTGTCTCAACCCAACTGTCTCAACCCCACTCCTCCCTCCTTCCTGGGTCTACAGAGCTGCTCCCAGGAGATCGTCTGCATACCACCCCTCCAAATGAAGTCTGCATACATCCGCTCTACTTTTTTGATAGTGGCAATAGGAAGAAGAATGGATTGCAGCCAGAAATGAGCTACAACCGATATCACCGATCTAACCAGCTCAATACGTCCTCCAAATGATAAACCGACGGCTTGCCAGCCTTCAACCCTCCGCTGGACGTACTCCACCAAACTATGACAGTCATGATCCCGCGCATAGTTGACTGTGAGAGGAACCCCTAAATACTTCACCGGGAGCTCACTCCTCTCAACTCCCAGCGCATCGGCCCGCTCCTCCTTCTGGGGGCAGAGGGAGCTGAAATACACCCTGCTCTTCTCTATGTTCATCTGAAGGCCTGAGAGGGACTCTAGCGCTCCCATAATCTCGGCCAGCGTGTGCATACCCTCAATAGATGGCTCGATGAACACCAAAAGATCATCTGCATAGATAAGATGGGTAACCAGGGGGTCAACCCGTCTGAATAATAGAACCAGTCTCCTCCGATGCACTGCTATATCCATCAAGCAAGTGAAGTATTCTATGACAAGCGTGAATAGGTACGGTGACAGAGGATCACCTTGCCTAAGCCCACGATTGCTCTAGAAATACCTATATGGGTTGTCCTGGATGAGGACAGAGAAAGTGGGAGATGTGATACACTCCCGGATCCTCGCAACCAACGGTCCTCGAAACCCATAGCAGTCATCAGATGGCAGAAGAAATCCCTATTGACCATGTCATAGGCCTTCCTCAGATCCAACTTCACACAAGCTTTCTCTCCACCAGGTTTACGGAATCCCCTTACCATCTCATGCGCCAGAAGACTGTGCTCCGCGATCGACCTCCCCTTGATGAAAGTCGCCTGATTCGGAGAGACTAAGTCCTGCATGATCCCCTCCATCCGCCCGCACATAAGGTGTGTAATTATCTTGTAAAGATAATTGCAGCATGCAATAGGCCTGAAATCCGCCAACGATGTCGCTCCCTCCTTCTTAGGCACAAGTGTCAGGAAGGTGTGGTTCAGCTCCTTCAGCAGTTTTCCATTGGAGAAAAACTCCTGCACCACCTCAAGGACCTGATACTTCAGAGTATTCCAGTGGCGTTTGTAGAACCCACTGCTAAACCCATCCGGCCCAGGTGCCTTGTTGGGATCCGTCGTCTTGACAATAGATTCCAACTCCTCCAGAGTAACTGGCGCAAGAAGAAGGCTATTCCTATACGGAGTTACCACTCTCTTCGTAACTATATGTCACTCTCCGTTCCCAGAATGCGTATTTTAATACGTATATTGCCTGAATGTATTTATTTAGTATTTATCATGTAGTATCCTGTATTTAAATTCCTATAACTTCATGTTAATTAATTATCTGCATTTTATTTTCTGCACTTTATTTTTCTGCAATTCTATTATCTGCTCTTTAAATTTTCATGTTAATTAATTAGCTGCTCTTTAATTTTTATGCTAATTAATTCCTGCAATTTATTTCCTGCAATTAATTTTCCGTAATTTATTTTTGCATTTTATTTCCTGCAATTTACTTCTCTGCTTTAGTTTATTTTCGGTTGGATGAGCCCCTTAAACCCGACCCATTAAGAACCCGGCCCAACTCCCACCTACCACCACCTTTTATTTAAAACCACCCTCTCCCTTCTCTCTCCTCATTCACTCTTCTTCACCATTACTTCTTCTTCTTCCTTTCATTACTCTCTCCACCTACCAACTAGGCAAGTACATCTTGCTCTACATGAGGACCATATTTTATGGTTCAATATTCTTCCTCTCATGATTCTAAGAGAGTTTAGTGCTTAGTATTTTTGATTTCATTGGTCCATTTCTTGTAGATCTAAGTTATTGTATTTTCGGTTGTCTATAGGTTTTGATCTAGCAAACTCCTTTGTTCTCAAGATTTGATGGTTCCATGTCGTAGAGCAGTTCATCCTACCCAATTTTGACCTTTGGAAAGTTGGATTCGGACTTATTTTGACAGAGTTATGGACTTTTGAAGCTTTGGGGCACAACCATAGAGTTCTTGCTGTTTGGAGAAGACAGTGAGCAGTGTATGCTAGCTTTTTAGCTGCGTCACTGAGCTGTGCGCGCTCTTTAGCGCAGCATAGAATCCATACGCTGCCTTTTTAGGAAGCGTGTGTCTTGCATACGCTGCCTTTTGGAAGCGTGTGTCATATGGAGTTCATACGCTACCTTTTTGGAGCGTATGACTTGCATACGCTGACTTAGATGGTCAAGAGTCGTCTGGAGTTCATACGCTACCTTTTTGGAGCATATGACCTGCATACGCTCACTTGGATAGTAAGGAGTCGTATGGAGTTCATACGCTGCCTTTTGGAAGCGTATGACTCCCATACGCTAGCTTGGCTTGAGCGTAGCTTGACCTGGGCGTACGCTGGCTTGAGCGTAGCTTGACCTGAGCGTACGCTGGCATAAGCGTAGGCTGACATGAGAGTAGCCTGCTTACCCTGGATCTTCTATATAGCCCTGTATATTGATATCTTATTAGATGTTTAACGTCCATTTTATATCCTTACGCCTTTTTGCATAAACTTGATATAATCATGACATGTTAATATTTCTGTTAAATATAGATGGTTACGTGAGATGTACCATGTGTCGTGAATTGAGTTATAGATACCCCGATTGATTGGAATTAAACCCTGAGAGTTGTAGACTCGACCCCACTGAATGCTAGTTGACTTTCATGCCTTGCCACCATTGATAATGATTGTGATCTTGACTAAATTGATCATGCGTTCCTAATTGGAACTAAGAGACTGGCTAGTCGTCTTATTGAATGAAATGAATGAGACACGTTCATGTTATGAACTATTGTACTCGACTGGCTGATCCCGAATATTGACATACATGCACATACAGGCTTCAATCTATTTATTTATTTATTTATTTAGTTATTTTTCTACAAAAGAAGCATGTGTACTTTATGGTCAAGGCATGATTACCGTGGATAGATTTGATTGTTGCATTACGCTATGTAAGACCTGCAACCTAACCGCACTGGTATCGTTGTAGAGTTGTGCATATCGTACCCCGTACGAAAGTACTCATTTGAATGACCATGATCCACGGCATGGGATTTCACTCAACGTAGAGACTATTAAGTTAAATAAAATAATGATTGCATGGAGAGAATGGATTCCCGAATTCTTACATGGCAGCCCCCTTGGGACGAGTAGTACCTGACGGGCCGGCTGGTTCCCACAGATACTGTAAATCTGCCACACGGACAGGGAACAGTATCTGCTTTTATTATTATTGTATATTGTATATTGACGGGCGTCCTGCTAGGACTCGTCTAATTCATGCATGGGCCAATTGATCGACTGGATAGACTAGCCTTGCTTGCACATAGTAAGAACTGAGGAATCCCTAATTGCATTATTCCAGGATAACTTGGAACTCATAATAGCAAGCCGTAGGAGTTGATTGGCCGTTCAAGATGATTTGTTTGTGCACTGTACTCTGTTACCTAACTGGGATGATCAGAATGTCAGGACATGACGGGCCAACTTCTGTCCTTGTTTGGTTGGGAGGTTGGTTCGAAGTGTCTTGATGTGATGAGAGTTCTAGTAGCAAACAGAGATCTATTATTATATTCTCTTACTTACTGGTTTTAGTTCTCATGTCGTGCTCCCTTGTGGTACTTGCTATTAGAGGTCTAACCTCTCTGGTTTTGCATGGCCAGATTTAGAGCCAGTTCCCGAGGACTCAGCGTACTTCCACCTCCAGGATGGTCAATACTAGAGGAATGATCGCAGGAGGCCTCGAGTGGGTTCCTTAACTTCACCACTCGTTTTGTTATCTACTTTATACCTTGCCGTTTGGCACCGACACGTTAGTCGGATTGTCTTGTACTTACTTTTGCATAATTGTAATTAAGTCAGACTGCAGCTGATAACAATTGTGTACGCTTGCTATATCATCTGGCTATGTTTTGTAAAGCCAGATCTCAAGAACATTTTGACTGAGCGTTTGGGACGCCTTACTGCTTTACCTTACATGTTCTATATTTCTGTTTCTTGTTTGAATGATTGAGACAATAGATGTGTAATGACCATAGTAAGACTTTTATGTAGTATGCACTCCCTCGTCTGGTTAGACAGCATTGATCGTATTATAGGGTATTCTTCTACCCGTAATACGTAGCTGGCTGAGTCACTCCCCCATTCTCCAGTATTCTGGTTCTGGGGCGTGACAAGGTTTTAGTGGTGGCCCATGCAGGTCTGACTTCAGACTTGTGGGGTGTTTTGTTTAATAGGATGTCTCAATCACACATGTTTCCCCTTGATCTCATGATTCGTTACTCTCAACTCTAGCTTGACATTCCAGTATCCTTTGACTTCATTGATCCTTCATGTCCGGTCGTTTGATTGTTCTCTTGTCCCTTTCCTTAGGGGTACCTCGTCCGCATCTGTCAGAGCTGGACAGCAACATGTACAACCTGACCCTGTTGGTCAGCAACAAGGGCCAGTCTCACCTCAGGAGGCTACCCAGGAAGAAGTGATAGTGGAAGCAGCCGCTGGATCGCAGTATCCGGATGTTCCACCACCACCAACAGTTCCACCTACCCCTGCGGAGATGGACACACCAGCCCTTCTGGAGATTATGAGAGGGATGATGGCTACTCAGCAACATCAGATGTTGGCCCAGCAGCGCATGCACACTCAGCTACAAGAGCAGAATGTGTTGCTCAACCAAGGATTGCAGACGGCTTTGGAAAGAGGAGTGAGGACTGATTCAGGAGCGTCAGCCCGGTTTTACAAGTACAACCCCCGCCGTTTCGAGGGCACGGAGGATGCCATCTCAGCAGATGCATGGCTTAAGAATATTGAGGCTATTCTGACAGCCGCTAAGGTGCCGGCAGAAGAACGTGTGGATCTAGTGAAGTTGTTACTTCAGGATCTCGCACGTGATTGGTGGGAATCAGAGGAAGTAGGCATCAGACGTCCTGTTGCTTGGGACGATTTTACTACAAGGTTCAAGACGAAGTACTATGGAGTTGTGGCGCAGTTTGAGCTACAACAGAAGTTTATCAGCCTCAGGCAGGCTGGCAAGACGGTAGATGCTTATGCAGCGGAGTTCTGCAGATTGAGCAGGTTTGCCCCAGAGATGGTAGCAACGGAACGCCAGAGGGCGATGAGGTTCCAGCAAGGGTTTCATCTTGAGCTCTTACAATTGATAGAGGGACACAATTACCAGACTTTTGATGAGATATTAACGGCGACTCGAAGGCATGAGATCACCATTCAGAGGCTTGCGGCAAGGACTGGGGGTCAGAAGAGATCCCACAGTCAGATTGAAGGAGGAGGGGGAGCAGCGCCCCGAACAACAGCACCATCCCCTGGCATTCGTATCCACGATGTGGCGATGCGAGGGCCAGCACCACCACCCAGGCAGCAGCAACAGCAACAGAGGAAGAACCAGCAACCCCCGGCGGGCTGCACTTATTGTGGGAAGATGGGACACACTAGAGATGTGTGTCAGACATTGAATGGACTGTGTCTGATATGTGGAAACCCAGATCATCGGGTTACCACATGTCCCATGAATTCGAGGTCAGGAGGACCAGGGTAGCAGTTTCCTGCTCTGCCAGCACTAGGGGCAGGGCAGTATCGAGGACCAGCATTGGCAGTAAGGCCGTTGGCGCAGCGTCCGTTAGTATCACAGGCTCAGATGTTTCGGCAGCAGGGGCCGCCGATGCAGCAACACCAGCATAGACCACCCCAGCATCATCAAGGCAGGGGCCAACAGCAGCACCAGGCTAGGCCGTAACATGGGAACCAGAAAGGAGGTCGAGGACAGGCATTCACTCTGTCCTTGGAAGAGGCATTGGCATCGGGAGATGTTGTGGCAGGTAACATTCTCGTCGTCTCATATCCCGCAGTAGCATTGTTTGATTCGGGAGCATTCCATTCATTTATATCTGCACAATTTGCGACACGACTAGGAGTGGAGTTCGAGGCATTGCCAGGGAGGTTGAATATACTCACTGGTAATGGGCTCGTGGGAGTTAATAGAGTTAGTTTAGCATGTAGTGTTGTAGTGTGCGGGCATCCTTTACCCGTCCGGTTGATAGAATTTTCTGTTGGAAATTTCGACGTTATCTTAGGCATGGACTGGCTGAAAGACAGTCATGCGACAATAGATTGTCGTAGTGGAAGTGTATCTTTTGATATTCCAGGCATGAAGAGATTCACCTTAGTCAGATCAGAGGCAATTCAGCAAGAGCAGGGAGTAGTAACAGCAATGGAAGAAGTTCAGATTCCGAAGATAGTTGAAGAATTTCTAGACATATTTCCCGAAGAACTTCCAGGTCTACCCCCGGTTAGAGATATTGAGTTCAGCATAGAATTGGCACCTGGGACTAAACCAATATCAGATCGGGTTTACAGAATGGCGAATTCAGAGCAGGCCAAGGTTTATCAGCATATAGAGGAATTGAAGGAGAAGAAGTTCATCCAAGCTAGCATATCACCATGGGCAGCACCAGTGGTACTTGTGGGGAAGAAGGATGGATCATCCAGATTGTGCATCGATTACAGGAAGCTTAACGCGGCAACAGTAAAGAACAAGTACCCATTATCCAGGATCGACGACTTATTTGATCAGTTGAGCAAGGCTAGAGTTTTCTCCAAGATAGATCTTCGTTCAGGGTATCATCAGGTGAGGGTTCGGAAGGAGGATATCCCCAAGACAGCATTCAGGTCGAAGTATGGGCATTATGAGTTCTTAGTAATGCCGTTTGGTTTGACCAATGCTCCAGCTATATTCATGGATTTGATGAACCGCATCTTTATGCCATACTTAGATCAGTTTGTCGTAGTATTTCTCGACGACATTCTTGTGTACTCTGCTAGTGAAGAGGAGCATAAAGACCACCTCAGGAAAGTGTTGCAGGTTCTAAGAGAGAACCAGTTGTATGCCAAGCTCAGCAAGTGTGAATTCTGGACGGATCACATTTCATTTTTGGGTCATATCGTATCAGGAGCTGGAGTAGCAGTGGATCCCAAGAAGGTAGAAGCAGTAGAGAGTTGGCCAGTACCCAAGACCGTAGCTGATGTACGGAGTTTCTTAGGATTGGCAGGATATTACAGAAGATTTGTGTCAGATTTTGCAAGGCTTTCAGCACCCATGACCCGCTTGACCCGGAAGGATGTACCATTCGTTTGGTCGGCAGAATGTCAGGCATCATTCGAGACTTTGAAGCAGAAGTTGATATCAGCGCCTATTCTTACATTGCCAGTTGGACCCGGAGGTTTTACAGTATATTGTGATGCGTCAGGTAAAGGACTTGGATGTGTCCTTATGCAACATGGGAAGGTGATAGCATATGCATCTAGGCAGCTTCAGGACCACGAGAAGAATTACCCAACTCATGATTTGGAGTTAGCAGCAGTAGTGTTTGCTTTGAAGCTTTGGAGGCATTACTTATATGGCGATCGAGTAGACATGTACACAGACCATAAAAGTCTGAAGTACATCTTTACTCAGAAGGAGCTAAACATGAGGCAGAGAAGATGGTTGGAGTTGATCAAGGATTATGATGTGGAGCTTCAGTATCATCCAGGCAAGGCTAATGTAGTGGCAGACGCTCTTAGCAGAAGAGGCGACGCATTTTGTTACGACCCGCACCCTAGAGTAAGGGCACGAGAAGTGGGTACGTCCAGCCTACGCCGCAGTATCGGCGGTAGAACGCTGTCCTAGGTTACTATCTAATCAACAACTCACGCAATTATATAATGTACTTGTCAAATCTCAACTCCGAACGGAGGACAAGTATAGATATAATGAATCTCAATCACAGTCTATGAACGATAAGATAACACAGAAGTTTATAACTAAAGACTAACAACAACATTTATAACTACTGAAAAATAATATCTCAACAAACTCAAAAACAAACTCGTATCTCAAGTTATTACAATTCAAATTCTAAAACATGAAAACTAAACCAAGTCTACTAGCTAGTCTCCCGATCACTCCTGAGTGTCGGGGCCATAGGTCGCTAAGCCATCTCCTGCTCCAAGGCAAGTAGGACAAACGTCCTCAGGGCAGTCATCTGTAATATTTTCAACAGGTCCAGTCAGGACAGGAACGAGTACAAATCATCAAGAAATTCCAAGTAAATGACAGAGAACTATAAAGCAGTTATAGACAGTTTTATTGATGAATATGGCAGTTATATACAGGTGATGGTATAGAGAAACAGTTAAGGTACAAGAAAAGTAAGACAAGTAAAACAAGAGCAGAATCATAGCAATGAAGACTGTAAATAGAAACTAGCTGAACTAGAGCAACATGATATAAGTTCAGAATGTAAATGTAACAAATGCAAAACTCAAGTAATTCCAGACAACACGAATCTGATACCAGGTGATTCCAGTACAAGATGAGTCCGGTATAAGATGATTCCAGGCAGTGATCAAAGGTTCCAGGGTGAGTCCAGCCTATACTCTAACAGTGTGTTTTAAAATACCGAGATCGACATGTAAACGGCTGTAGGTAATACGACACACCGCACACTTGGCCAAGTGTGGGATGGCTATCGTTCCAGAATAATTCCAAGGGAGTGGTTCCAGATTGGGGTATGTCTACATGTCTACTCTAATATTTCCCCGCCCACAAGTACAAGTGAATCCAGAAACGACACGAGAAATAGAGATGAGTCCAGCCAAACATAATGATACCAGCAAAAGATTCCAGAGTGATTCCAGTAGGTGGTTCCAGTAGTGATTCCAGTAGTGGTTCCAGAAATAGAGGCCAGACAAATAGTATGTGTGTCGCATACATGAATTCAGAAATATCCATACGTGTTGTAAGAATCACATAA
The DNA here is from genome assembly GCA_029216955.1 of Iris pallida. Lineage (NCBI taxonomy): Eukaryota > Viridiplantae > Streptophyta > Magnoliopsida > Asparagales > Iridaceae > Iris > Iris pallida. Next base: position 7,628,469 of record JANAVB010043216.1, read on the forward strand.
AACTATCTAGAACTGAAGTACAGTAATTGACAAGTAAATGAAAGAACTATCAGAGAATGTACTCGCCTGTTACTATGAAAAGAGTAATGAAATATCAGATGTCTGCACCGGAGTCACAAAGTCCTAAATAGAGCAGTATGGGTTATGACATGTTTTAAAATAAGGTAAATGAAAGCTACAATGCAATCTACATGATTTCTAGGTCGATTTAGGTCAAAGTCAACTCTAAGTCAAACTTGGTCAACTGTCTAGGTCAAACTAGGTCCAAGTCATACTTGGTCAACTCTGGGTCAACCCAAGTCAACACTCTAGTCAAACTAGGTCAATTAGTCGCATCTAGACTCAATGTTGACTTTTGGTAAACCCTAGTCAAACCTATATCAAACTAATCTCATAAGTTACCCACATAACCAATACCTATATCCACCTTACTATATATAGTCTAACCTCATATATATACCCTAAGGCCTATAGGCTAACACATATAAGCCTCAACCTATATCCATATACTATTCACATACACCACATACATATGCACATATATATATAATAGGTATTTCCTAATTAAATGAAATGAGGAAAAAGTATACTAGGCCTTAACTCAACTCTCCAACTGGTATCTAAATGAGTATGAGACTACATCAAGTAAGGGCCAAGGGGACTGAAATTAACATGTGTAGATGCATATCATGTATCATTACATCCAATATTCACCAATTGCATTATCTTGCACACATTCAAATACCTGAGTTATCTCAGGAATCACATTCAACCATTATTCATTTATTCCTTAAATACATACATATATACATATATAGAGAGAGATGTAGAGAGGGCTAAGAGTGTGGATGTGAATGTGTGAATGTAGGGAAATAGGAATGTTTGGAAACAGTGTGAAGTCTGTGGATATGAGCATACATTTCTGTGACAGGATAGAGTATAGGGTGTATGTGAGATTTGTGGTGGCATGCCCATTGTTTGTATAAGTAGAGTGGTATGTTGACAGGAAACACATATCAAGAAATTGGATAAATCTCAGGAAATCATATACCTAAATCCCAATTGACAGTGCAAATAAAGAGATAGGCATCTCAGGAATTATATATTGTGTGTTCTCAGGATTTGCAGTTGGTTGACAGTCAAGTGAATAGGAACTGAACAAGAATACCAAGTATTTGAGCATGATTAACATGACTGTTCTCAGGATTTCTCAGGAAATCTGAGAACAAGGTTAATAACATTAGCATTGCATTCAACCATTATTCAAATCAAAATCAAACTGTAAAATATGAAACAGTTTAAGCTATACATAAACTTTGGAACTTATTCAAATACAATTTCAGTGTGTGAAAATAGGAGTCAACTCAGATTTGAGATGTGTGTGTGTGTATGAGTAGGAATGGGACTTCAGGTTCTCTGATTTAAAACCTATATTTCAGTTTAAAACAAAGTGACACAACATATATATCAAATCACATCATAACTTAAATTTCAGAAAAAATGGAAACAGTTAAATGTATCAGTTCTTCAACTCAGGTTTAACCCATCTCAATCTCAGATTTATTTGTTTTCATTCTCAGTTTGTTAAACAAGGTAGGAAATACATCTAGGCTTTAACATTCATAAAACAACTACTGTTAAGAGATAACTCAGATTAATCATAACCTTAACAAAACTCATATGAAAACTCATTTACAGTTTGCCATCCAAGTATCAATTCAGAATTTAAGAGTTGAAACTCATATCTCAGTTTTGAAAACTGAGAACAATCTCAGGAATTACATTGAACACATTTGGGATCAACCCAAGTATCCAAATTCCCATATACACAAACCAAAGCACAATTTCGAATGCCAAAGCCTATCTAACATTATTTATGATATGTAGGTTCAGATTAACAGAGAAATTATTAACAGAAATAGGAATTTAAACTTGTTGGGAAAAACTGGAAAAATAGTATCACAAGTATCAGAGTTCACTGTCCTATGAAATTTTTCGAACCCAACATCATATCAAATTAAACCATTGTATAAAATGCAGTAGCAGAGATTTAACTACTCATTTGAGATCTAAAATAATCATTAAAACACATTTTAAAAACATTAAAATCGATTCAACAAACAGAAACATCACAGAGAACACACACACGCACACAGCTGATCAGTGCACACTCAAAAACGTGTCCGACACGACACGAGGACTCGTGAAATTTGACGAGCCTCGTGTCAGTCAATGCCTCAACACGTGTGCCAAGAATCTCGTGGCCACGTGGCGTGTGCTGCGCGCAATCAACCCCGAGCAGCAGGGGATGCAACACAGCTCGCGCGCGCGTGGCACCCCGCGTGTTCACGTGTCCGTGCAGCCTAGACACGACACTAAGACACTACAAAAACTATAGAAATGCATAAGCGAGACCAAATACTAATTTCCTATTCAAACCAAACCACAAATTTCACACGAAATGCCCATTGGGGCATTTCATCAAACAGTATGCACAGCCTACTGATACGTGTCCTGTTTGGACACGAAATGGCACGAAATTCCAGGAAAACCTAGTCCTACAGTTTGGCTAGGGTTTGGACATCCTAAAAATGATTTTTGCAGAATTTTTAATAGGTTAGATAAGGTTTTACCTAGTGGTGCACCAAGCTTCAAAAATACACCAAAGTAGAGATCCTATCAAGCTCCAAAACTCCTCAAATTGTGTGCCCCCTGTCAAATCTCAATTAAAACAGCAAGGAAACACTATTTAGAAACTATAGGAATTTGTTTGAAGGAAAAAGGAGCTAATTTGGATTTTCTATGAATTTGTGAAGTTGGAACATTACCTCTTTCCTAAACTTATGAACCCTAATGAAAAGAGGCTTGCCCTAAGTTTTTGGGAGAATATAAATAGGGGAATGGGCTGTTGAAATCAGTAGGGTTAGGGTTTTAGATGAGTGGTTAGGATCACTCCAACAATTTCCTAGCCTTCCTATTGGTTGAGGCTTCTTTTCACAAATATCTCAAAAGGAAATATCTCATCCTAATAATATCTAGATATTACTAACCTTGGCACTTAGTAGGAATGCTCTAACCCTAATTTCAACCTCATGACTAATCTAGGTTAGGTTAACTTATAGGTTAAGGCTCCACCAAAAGACTAGCACAATATTTAATTAATATAAATTACAAATTCACAAAATTGCCAAAATGACCAAAATACCCTTAGGCTAAAAATTGGTAAATTGAATTCCTAATCACATGACTAGGCTCCTTTGGTCATGGTTAGTCTCTAGGCTGAGCAATACTAGGGTTTAGCTAGCTAACCATCAAAATCATAAATCACTATTTTAAATAGTTTTAAATTAATTAAAAATCACCAAAAATCACATCATGATTTAAATATCATTATTAAATAATTATAGTTATAAAATTTTAAAATTGCCCTCATTTGGAAAACTGGGTGTTACAAGTCTACCCCCCTTAGAAGAATTTCGTCCTCGAAATTAAGATGATCGTACTCCTCCTAGGTCAAGCCCCAATCAAACAAGGTCGAAGATAACATGCAATCATAGTCCTACTGGTCGTGATTCCACAGTCTCGAACAGGGTAACTACGCTATCTAGCATATCACAACATATCCTGGCAGGTACTAATAGAAATCACACATGAAAGTGGAAGAGAAGAATAAGAAGGTCAAACCTGCTAACCCGTCACCTGCAACGTCAGTCTCCTCGACTGCCATAGCAAAAGCTCCACCCCTCTGGTGCTGAGCTACAGGTGGCCTAGCTCCCCCAATAGGAGGTGCAACGGGACAATCTATCATCTTGTGGGCACCAGACCCACAGAATAGACAAACCTTCAGCCTCCTCCTACAAGACTCCCAAACATGCCCTGCCTTCTTGCAGTAGGCACAAGTCGACACCTCGCGGTCTTGTCCTCTATGCTGATGCTGTGCCTGCTGCACTCTCACTGGTGCCTGTGCCTGCTGAGCCTGCACATGGGGTCTCTTGGCCGGTCCTCTGCTACTGCTACCACCCTGGAAGTCCCGACCCCTCTTCAACTTCAACCCCAGGTCGTCCTCCGCTGCCATAGCCCCAGAAAATATCTCCGCATAGGTAGCGTTCCGGTCGCTCTTAGTCAGCGACCGAACCTCTCTAATCAAACCCCGGCGAAACTTCCTCGCCTTCGTCTTCTCAGACAAATCATCAATGAACCGGGCCAGTCTGCAGAACTCTCCGGCATACTCTGCCACCGTCTGGTTCCCCTGAGCCAAAGCCTCGAACTGTGCCTCGATACCTCCCAAGGCCACATCAGGGAAAAACTGTTCTTTAAACAGTTCCTTGAACTGGGCCCAAGTCTGGCCCTCAACCCCTACTCTGGGATCTGCCTGATACCATGCACGGGCCAAATCCTGCATCTGGCTGCCTGCCGCCTCGATCTGAAGTCGAGCTGGTATCTCTGCTAGTCGGAAAATCTCCTCAATGTGCTCAACCCAGTCATCTGCAACGTGAATGCCCTCTGTGCCGAAGAACTCTCTAGGATGCATTTTCTGAAAATCCTGGATATCCTTCTCCTTCCGGTAAGGCTGCTGATGCTCCCCCCGAGCAGTCACCATCTCTACTGTAGTACGAACCAGCTGGTGGGCCTCGTCAATCCCCTGACGATAATCGGCAGTCTGCCGCTGCTGCTGCTGGTGGTGGGACTCCATGATCCTCTCCACAAATGAAAACAGGTGCGCAGCGTCAACCAATCCTGCAGGTGGCTGCTGATGCTGCTGCTGAAACATCTCTGGAATGACTGGGGTCGTCCTCTGAACAAGTGGAGGCATACCCCCAATGGCTACAGCAGCTCCTGTCTGATCAGGAACAGAAGGTGCTACAGTCTCAACAGGCTGCTGCAATGGACGAGAGATGGCAGACCCCTCTCCAGCGGCTGCTGTACCAGAGCGATGTGATCGTGTCTCCACCATCCTGAAGACAGATCGAAAAAGGAAGTCAATACTGAGCAGGAATCGATAAATCAAAGGAGGACAGTTTATTGCAAGGAAGACAAGTCAGTAAGATATGTAGATGGCATGAATTAAAGCAGAATTTTCCTATCTGTGATTGAGTACCTCTCCGTTAAAGCCTATCTCTCAATCCTATCGCAGGCTGTAGTGATACTCTAGTTCGAATACCACTACATAAACTCGACCTGCGTGGGCCACCACTAAAAAACGTGTCACGACCCGCACCCTAGAGTAAGGGCACGAGAAGTGGGTACGTCCAGCCTACGCCGCAGTATCGGCGGTAGAACGCTGTCCTAGGTTACTATCTAATCAACAACTCACGCAATTATATAATGTACTTGTCAAATCTCAACTCCGAACGGAGGACAAGTATAGATATAATGAATCTCAATCACAGTCTATGAACGATAAGATAACACAGAAGTTTATAACTAAAGACTAACAACAACATTTATAACTACTGAAAAATAATATCTCAACAAACTCAAAAACAAACTCGTATCTCAAGTTATTACAATTCAAATTCTAAAACATGAAAACTAAACCAAGTCTACTAGCTAGTCTCCCGATCACTCCTGAGTGTCGGGGCCATAGGTCGCTAAGCCATCTCCTGCTCCAAGGCAAGTAGGACAAACGTCCTCAGGGCAGTCATCTGTAATATTTTCAACAGGTCCAGTCAGGACAGGAACGAGTACAAATCATCAAGAAATTCCAAGTAAATGACAGAGAACTATAAAGCAGTTATAGACAGTTTTATTGATGAATATGGCAGTTATATACAGGTGATGGTATAGAGAAACAGTTAAGGTACAAGAAAAGTAAGACAAGTAAAACAAGAGCAGAATCATAGCAATGAAGACTGTAAATAGAAACTAGCTGAACTAGAGCAACATGATATAAGTTCAGAATATAAATGTAACAAATGCAAAACTCAAGTAATTCCAGACAACACGAATCTGATACAGGTGATTCCAGTACAAGATGAGTCCGGTATAAGATGATTCCAGGCAGTGATCAAAGGTTCCAGGGTGAGTCCAGCCTATACTCTAACAGTGTGTTTTAAAATACCGAGATCGACATGTAAACGGCTGTAGGTAATACGGCACACCGCACACTTGGCCAAGTGTGGGATGGCTATCGTTCCAGAATAATTCCAAGGGAGTGGTTCCAGATTGGGGTATGTCTACATGTCTACTCTAATATTTCCCCGCCCACAAGTACAAGTGAATCCAGAAACGACACGAGAAATAGAGATGAGTCCAGCCAAACATAATGATACCAGCAAAAGATTCCAGAGTGATTCCAGTAGGTGGTTCCAGTAGTGATTCCAGTAGTGGTTCCAGAAATAGAGGCCAGACAAATAGTATGTGTGTCGCATACATGAATTCAGAAATATCCATACGTGTTGTAAGAATCACATAAAACTATCTAGAACTGAAGTACAGTAATTGACAAGTAAATGAAAGAACTATCAGAGAATGTACTCGCCTGTTACTATGAAAAGAGTAATGAAATATCAGATGTCTGCACCGGAGTCACAAAGTCCTAAATAGAGCAGTATGGGTTATGACATGTTTTAAAATAAGGTAAATGAAAGCTACAATGCAATCTACATGATTTCTAGGTCGATTTAGGTCAAAGTCAACTCTAAGTCAAACTTGGTCAACTGTCTAGGTCAAACTAGGTCCAAGTCATACTTGGTCAACTCTGGGTCAACCCAAGTCAACACTCTAGTCAAACTAGGTCAATTAGTCGCATCTAGACTCAATGTTGACTTTTGGTAAACCCTAGTCAAACCTATATCAAACTAATCTCATAAGTTACCCACATAACCAATACCTATATCCACCTTACTATATATAGTCTAACCTCATATATATACCCTAAGGCCTATAGGCTAACACATATAAGCCTCAACCTATATCCATATACTATTCACATACACCACATACATATGCACATATATATATAATAGGTATTTCCTAATTAAATGAAATGAGGAAAAAGTATACTAGGCCTTAACTCAACTCTCCAACTGGTATCTAAATGAGTATGAGACTACATCAAGTAAGGGCCAAGGGGACTGAAATTAACATGTGTAGATGCATATCATGTATCATTACATCCAATATTCACCAATTGCATTATCTTGCACACATTCAAATACCTGAGTTATCTCAGGAATCACATTCAACCATTATTCATTTATTCCTTAAATACATACATATATACATATATAGAGAGAGATGTAGAGAGGGCTAAGAGTGTGGATGTGAATGTGTGAATGTAGGGAAATAGGAATGTTTGGAAACAGTGTGAAGTCTGTGGATATGAGCATACATTTCTGTGACAGGATAGAGTATAGGGTGTATGTGAGATTTGTGGTGGCATGCCCATTGTTTGTATAAGTAGAGTGGTATGTTGACAGGAAACACATATCAAGAAATTGGATAAATCTCAGGAAATCATATACCTAAATCCCAATTGACAGTGCAAATAAAGAGATAGGCATCTCAGGAATTATATATTGTGTGTTCTCAGGATTTGCAGTTGGTTGACAGTCAAGTGAATAGGAACTGAACAAGAATACCAAGTATTTGAGCATGATTAACATGACTGTTCTCAGGATTTCTCAGGAAATCTGAGAACAAGGTTAATAACATTAGCATTGCATTCAACCATTATTCAAATCAAAATCAAACTGTAAAATATGAAACAGTTTAAGCTATACATAAACTTTGGAACTTATTCAAATACAATTTCAGTGTGTGAAAATAGGAGTCAACTCAGATTTGAGATGTGTGTGTGTGTATGAGTAGGAATGGGACTTCAGGTTCTCTGATTTAAAACCTATATTTCAGTTTAAAACAAAGTGACACAACATATATATCAAATCACATCATAACTTAAATTTCAGAAAAAATGGAAACAGTTAAATGTATCAGTTCTTCAACTCAGGTTTAACCCATCTCAATCTCAGATTTATTTGTTTTCATTCTCAGTTTGTTAAACAAGGTAGGAAATACATCTAGGCTTTAACATTCATAAAACAACTACTGTTAAGAGATAACTCAGATTAATCATAACCTTAACAAAACTCATATGAAAACTCATTTACAGTTTGCCATCCAAGTATCAATTCAGAATTTAAGAGTTGAAACTCATATCTCAGTTTTGAAAACTGAGAACAATCTCAGGAATTACATTGAACACATTTGGGATCAACCCAAGTATCCAAATTCCCATATACACAAACCAAAGCACAATTTCGAATGCCAAAGCCTATCTAACATTATTTATGATATGTAGGTTCAGATTAACAGAGAAATTATTAACAGAAATAGGAATTTAAACTTGTTGGGAAAAACTGGAAAAATAGTATCACAAGTATCAGAGTTCACTGTCCTATGAAATTTTTCGAACCCAACATCATATCAAATTAAACCATTGTATAAAATGCAGTAGCAGAGATTTAACTACTCATTTGAGATCTAAAATAATCATTAAAACACATTTTAAAAACATTAAAATCGATTCAACAAACAGAAACATCACAGAGAACACACACACGCACACAGCTGATCAGTGCACACTCAAAAACGTGTCCGACACGACACGAGGACTCGTGAAATTTGACGAGCCTCGTGTCAGTCAATGCCTCAACACGTGTGCCAAGAATCTCGTGGCCACGTGGCGTGTGCTGCGCGCAATCAACCCCGAGCAGCAGGGGATGCAACACAGCTCGCGCGCGCGTGGCACCCCGCGTGTTCACGTGTCCGTGCAGCCTAGACACGACACTAAGACACTACAAAAACTATAGAAATGCATAAGCGAGACCAAATACTAATTTCCTATTCAAACCAAACCACAAATTTCACACGAAATGCCCATTGGGGCATTTCATCAAACAGTATGCACAGCCTACTGATACGTGTCCTGTTTGGACACGAAATGGCACGAAATTCCAGGAAAACCTAGTCCTACAGTTTGGCTAGGGTTTGGACATCCTAAAAATGATTTTTGCAGAATTTTTAATAGGTTAGATAAGGTTTTACCTAGTGGTGCACCAAGCTTCAAAAATACACCAAAGTAGAGATCCTATCAAGCTCCAAAACTCCTCAAATTGTGTGCCCCCTGTCAAATCTCAATTAAAACAGCAAGGAAACACTATTTAGAAACTATAGGAATTTGTTTGAAGGAAAAAGGAGCTAATTTGGATTTTCTATGAATTTGTGAAGTTGGAACATTACCTCTTTCCTAAACTTATGAACCCTAATGAAAAGAGGCTTGCCCTAAGTTTTTGGGAGAATATAAATAGGGGAATGGGCTGTTGAAATCAGTAGGGTTAGGGTTTTAGATGAGTGGTTAGGATCACTCCAACAATTTCCTAGCCTTCCTATTGGTTGAGGCTTCTTTTCACAAATATCTCAAAAGGAAATATCTCATCCTAATAATATCTAGATATTACTAACCTTGGCACTTAGTAGGAATGCTCTAACCCTAATTTCAACCTCATGACTAATCTAGGTTAGGTTAACTTATAGGTTAAGGCTCCACCAAAAGACTAGCACAATATTTAATTAATATAAATTACAAATTCACAAAATTGCCAAAATGACCAAAATACCCTTAGGCTAAAAATTGGTAAATTGAATTCCTAATCACATGACTAGGCTCCTTTGGTCATGGTTAGTCTCCAGGCTGAGCAATACTAGGGTTTAGCTAGCTAACCATCAAAATCACAAATCACTATTTTAAATAGTTTTAAATTAATTAAAAATCACCAAAAATCACATCATGATTTAAATATCATTATTAAATAATTATAGTTATAAAATTTTAAAATTGCCCTCATTTGGAAAACTGGGTGTTACACATTTATGTTGACAACACAGAAGCATATCTTAGAAGACCTTCAGGAGATGGGCATAGAAGTTATACTTCCTAGTGATGTAGGAGTTCTGACTAGTCTACAAGTTTAATCCGACTTGGTAGATAGGATCAAGGCAGCTCAGGCATAAGACCCATGGATTCAGAAGCTTAGGGCAGAATGTGAGTCAGGACTCAGGAAGGAGATGAGAATTCATGAAGATGGTATACTTAGATTTGGATCACGTCTATGTGTGCCCAGTGGAGATATCAGACAGGAAGTTATGGCAGAAGCTCACAGTTCCCAGTATTCTATACATCCTGGAGGGACCAAGATGTACCAAGATATCAAGCAGCACTTCTGGTGGAACGGGATGAAGAGAGAGATAGCTAGATTCGTTTCCCGTTGCTTGGTATGTCAGCAAGTGAAGGCAGAACAGCAGAGGCCAGCTGGATTATTGCAACCGCTTCCTATCCCGGAATGGAAGTGGGAGCATATCACGATGGACTTTGTGACCGGTTTACCGAGATCACCAAGTGGTAAGGATGCCATTTGGGTGATAGTAGATCGGCTTACGAAGGTGGCGTATTTTTTTCCTTTCAGAGTAGGGCAATCTACAGAAAAGTTGGCAGAGTTGTATATGCAACAGATAGTCAGGCAGCATGGAGTTCCTGTCAGTATTGTGTCGGATCGAGATACCCGCTTTACATCACATTTCTGGAAGAGCTTACATCATAGTCTGGGTACCAAGTTAAGATTTAGCACGGCTTACCATCCGCAGACGGACGGGCAATCAGAAAGGACAATCCAAACTTTAGAAGACATGTTGCGAGCTTGCACTCTAGATTTTGGAGGATCTTGGGAGAGCCACCTGCACTTAGTTGAGTTTTCATACAACAACAGTTATCAAGCCAGTATCCAGATGGCGCCATTTGAGGCACTATATGGTAAGAAGTGTAGATCGCCACTAGCATGGGATGATATCGGGGAAAGGAAGATACTAGGCCCAGAAATGATTGTTCAGACGGTTGAAGTGATTAAAGGAATTAGAGAGCGACTTCGTGTTGCGCAGGATCGGCATCGTCATTGGGCGGACCAGCATCGTAGGCCGTTAGAGTTCTCTGTTGGGGACCACGTGTTCTTGCGGATCTCACCTACCCGTGGGGTCATTAGATTTGGCGTTCGCGGGAAACTGAGTCCGCGGTACGTGGGCCCATTTGTTATCCTTGATCGGATAGGCGATGTTGCTTATCGTTTATCACTCCCACCTTCGTTACGAGAGGTGCATGACGTATTTCATGTATCTCAATTACGGAGGTATGTATCGGACCCAAGCCATATCCTCGATCATTCAGAACTGGTTGTTGGTACCAACCTGTCTTACGAGGAGCAGCCTGTGTCCATCTTGGACCGAAGAGAGAAGATACTCAAGAACCGAACAATTAACCTTGTCCGGGTTGCTTGGGGTCATCACTCTTTGGGAGAGTCAACGTGGGAACGTGAGGATGATATCCGATCACGGTATCCACATCTGTTTGACTCACAAGGTATATCTTTTTCTGTGTACCTTGATTGTCTTGATTCCTCATGCTTATCGCCTTATGGGTAGAATTGCTTGATGTCGTAGATTGTTAAATATGGATAGGTTACTTGCTATGGACATTGTAGAATGATTGCTTCATTGAATTGCTTGTACTTAGATTAGTTTAGCCCCGATATTTCTATCTTGCTTGAATTTGAAATTCCGAGGACGGAATTTTTTCAAGGTGGGTAGAGATGTCACTCTCCGTTCCCAGAATGCGTATTTTAATACGTATATTGCCTGAATGTATTTATTTAGTATTTATCATGTAGTATCCTGTATTTAAATTCCTATAACTTCATGTTAATTAATTATCTGCGTTTTATTTTCTGCACTTTATTTTTCTGCAATTCTATTATCTGCTCTTTAAATTTTCATGTTAATTAATTAGCTGCTCTTTAATTTTCATGCTAATTAATTCCTGCAATTTATTTTCTGCAATTAATTTTCCGTAATTTATTTTTGCATTTTATTTCCTGTAATTTACTTCTCTGCTTTAGTTTATTTTCGGTTGGATGAGCCCCTTAAACCCGACCCATTAAGAACCCGGCCCAACTCCCACCTACCACCACCTTTTATTTAAAACCACCCTCTCCCTTCTCTCTCCTCATTCACTCTTCTTCACCATTACTTCTTCTTCTTCCTTTCATTACTCTCTCCACCTACCAACTAGGCAAGTACATCTTGCTCTACATGAGGACCATATTTTATGGTTCAATATTCTTCCTCTCATGATTCTAAGAGAGTTTAGTGCTTAGTATTTTTGATTTCATTGGTCCATTTCTTGTAGATCTAAGTTATTGTATTTTCGGTTGTCTATAGGTTTTGATCTAGCAAACTCCTTTGTTCTCAAGATTTGATGGTTCCATGTCGTAGAGCAGTTCATCCTACCCAATTTTGACCTTTGGAAAGTTGGATTCGGACTTATTTTGACAGAGTTATGGACTTTTGAAGCTTTGGGGCACAACCATAGAGTTCTTGCTGTTTGGAGAAGACAATGAGCAGTGTATGCTAGCTTTTTAGCTGCGTCACTGAGCTGTGCGCGCTCTTTAGCGCAGCATGGAATTCATACGCTGCCTTTTTAGGAAGCGTGTGTCTTGCATACGCTGCCTTTTGGAAGCGTGTGTCGTATGGAGTTCATACGCTACCTTTTTGGAGCGTATGACTTGCATACGCTGATTTAGATGGTCAAGAGTCGTCTGGAGTTCATACGCTACCTTTTTGGAGCATATGACCTGCATACGCTCACTTGGATAGTAAGGAGTCGTATGGAGTTCATACGCTGCCTTTTGGAAGCGTATGACTCCCATACGCTAGCTTGGCTTGAGCATAGCTTGACCTGGGCGTACGCTGGCTTGAGCGTAGCTTGACCTGAGCGTACGCTGGCATAAGCGTAGGCTGACATGAGAGTAGCCTGCTTACCCTGGATCTTCTATATAGCCCTGTATATTGATATCTTATTAGATGTTTAACGTCCATTTTATATCCTTACGCCTTTTTGCATAAACTTGATATAATCATGACATGTTAATATTTCTGTTAAATATAGATGGTTACGTGAGATGTACCATGTGTCGTGAATTGAGTTATAGATACCCCGATTGATTGGAATTAAACCCTGAGAGTTGTAGACTCGACCCCACTGAATGCTAGTTGACTTTCATGCCTTGCCACCATTGATAATGATTGTGATCTTGACTAAATTGATCATGCGTTCCTAATTGGAACTAAGAGACTGGCTAGTCGTCTTATTGAATGAAATGAATGAGACACGTTCATGTTATGAACTATTGTACTCGACTGGCTGATCCCGAATATTGACATACATGCACATGCAGGCTTCAATCTATTTATTTATTTATTTATTTAGTTATTTTTCTACAAAAGAAGCATGTGTACTTTATGGTCAAGGCATGATTACCGTGGATAGATTTGATTGTTGCATTACGCTATGTAAGACCTGCAACCTAACCGCACTGGTATCGTTGTAGAGTTGTGCATATCGTACCCCGTACGAAAGTACTCATTTGAATGACCATGATCCACGGCATGGGATTTCACTCAACGTAGAGACTATTAAGTTAAATAAAATAATGATTGCATGGAGAGAATGGATTCCCGAATTCTTACATGGCAGCCCCCTTGGGACGAGTAGTACCTGACGGGCCGGCTGGTTCCCACAGATACTGTAAATCTGCCACACGGACAGGGAACAGTATCTGCTTTTATTATTATTGTATATTGTATATTGACGGGCGTCCTGCTAGGACTCGTCTAATTCATGCATGGGCCAATTGATCGACTGGATAGACTAGCCTTGCTTGCACATAGTAAGAACTGAGGAATCCCTAATTGTATTATTCCAGGATAACTTGGAACTCATAATAGCAAGCCGTAGGAGTTGATTGGCCGTTCAAGATGATTTGTTTGTGCACTATACTCTGTTACCTAACTGGGATGATCAAAATGTCAGGACATGACGGGCCAACTTCTGTCCTTGTTTGGTTGGGAGGTTGGTTCGAAGTGTCTTGATGTGATGAGAGTTCTAGTAGCAAGCAGAGATCTATTATTATATTCTCTTACTTACTGGTTTTAGTTCTCATGTCGTGCTCCCTTGTGGTACTTGCTATTAGAGGTCTAACCTCTCTGGTTTTGCATGGCCAGATTTAGAGCCAGTTCCCGAGGACTCAGCGTACTTCCACCTCCAGGATGGTCAATACTAGAGGAATGATCGCAGGAGGCCTCGAGTGGGTTCCTTAACTTCACCACTCGTTTTGTTATCTACTTTATACCTTGCCGTTTGGCACCGACATGTTAGTCGGATTGTCTTGTACTTACTTTTGCATAATTGTAATTAAGTCAGACTGCAGCTGATAACAATTGTGTACGCTTGCTATATCATCTGGCTATGTTTTGTAAAGCCAGATCTCAAGAACATTTTGACTGAGCGTTTGGGACGCCTTACTGCTTTACCTTACATGTTCTATATTTCTGTTTCTTGTTTGAATGATTGAGACAATAGATGTGTAATGACCATAGTAAGACTTTTATGTAGTATGCACCCCCTCGTCTGGTTAGACAGCATTGATCGTATTATACGGTATTCTTCTACCCGTAATACGTAGCTGGCTGAGTCACTCCCCCGTTCTCCAGTATTCTGGTTCTGGGGCGTGACACTATATCTGGGAACACAGACATATAGTCAGTCTGGAAATATAACTCAGATTAGTACCTGACTGCCTCGTCTTGTATCTTAGCCGGCTCTTCCACCAGATTGCCATCTACATCAAGAAGCTAGGAAATGTGGTTTCTATGCTGTCTGGTTCGGATGACGTCATAGAAAAACTTGGAACATCGATCACCATCCTTGAGCCAGGAGCATTTAGCACGCTGGGCCGTGTTAATCTCCTTCTGCAGACGCAAGATGTTGACTTCTCCGATCAGCTCCTTCTCCCTCGCCGTCTGGTTTCCGTTCAGCATATCAGATTGCATGTCCAGCTGGATGGTCCGAAGCTCTGCCTCATTATCTTCTAATGTAGACTTGGATAGACCCTTCATCCAGCTCCATAAGGCCTTCTTCGTAGCCTTGAGCCGATGTGCCATGCAATACTGGGCCGTCCCCTCTGATTGCTAGTGAGCCCCTTCGTAACAGCCTCCAAGTAACCCTCCGAAAGATACCAGCTGTTGTTGTACCTGAAGGGGCGAGACTTTACGAGAGGCCGAATAGTGAAGCCGACCCTGATGGGGTAATGGTCGCTCGTCCCAGCTGCCAGACCCTCAGCCGATGAATTAGGGAAATGCCTGAACCATTCCCCGTTGCCTAGGGCTCTATCCAGCTGGCAAACAACCCTATTATGGATTGCTTTATTATGCCAAGTCCATATGAACCCAGAGCGAGACAGCCCCTAGAGCCCCGCCTGAAGAAGAAATTACTGAAAGTCATAAAGGATTGGATCAAGAACCGGTCTGTCTTCCATCTTCTTTCCTCTGTGGAGCAGGGCATTGAAGTCGTCCATCAAAATAAGCGGCAGGTGCGAGGCGTCCGCAGTAGCAGCTATCCTAGAAATGTCACTCCACAAAGTCTTCCGCCGCCGTCTGTCTTTGTGACCATACACCGCTCCAAGTAAGAACCGAAATCCATCCTTATTAGTGAAGGAGATGACTATCAACTGCTCCGTCATTAGGATCAAGTCTCCATCCCAAGACTTTGTATTCCATCTGACCCAGATCCGAGCCATGCTACAAATGGCCAAGTTGTGGAGTTAGGCCCAATGAGATGGGGTCCGACGAGTAAGAGTCTTCTTCCCTTTAATCTTAGTCTCCAGCAGGATAGAGATGTCATACCTCTCTCTGTGCAAGACCGCACATATCTTCCGCCATCTCCCTAACGAATACGCCCCCCTCACATTCCAGGCGATGACAGCCATTAATTATTACTGGAAAGGGTCCCCTGGACATCATCTGGACTGGTACCTGGGGGCAGTACCACATCCGTCGCTGTCATATCCTCCTCCCTCCCTACAGAGGGGACAAGCTGGGGGTCTGTCTGGGAAAGCACAAACGCCCATGTCGGATTCTCCACACAGAGCGCCTCTCCAGGAGGGCTTCTCACGTAGTGGTCCAGCTCGCCTCTTCCTACTATATACCTTCTCCTCAGAAGACCCGTCAACGCCTCTCTCCTCTCTCTCCGAGGCCGCCATGCCTCTAGTAACCATGCTCCTCTGCGTCGAGAAGGTGATCATAGTCTCATTAGAGGAGGACGGCTAAGGCGTGATAGTGAGACTCAATTCCCCGGCCTCCTCCCCCGGACGGTCACCCTTCTGGATATAATCCTCCGTGCTTCCTTCCCCCGTAAGAGGCTCCCTCACCCGAGATGGGCCCGGTACCTCAATAAGGGGCGTAATCGGCCCCGACTGAGCTCCTCTGGACGGGCAAGTGCTGTCAAGATGCCCAAAACAAGCACACTTCGAACACGCAGGGGGAACCCATTCATACTCCACCTTCTGGGTTAGAACCTCTCCAGAAGGCACCTCATACTCTAGTAGACTCGGTGACTCCCCTCCAGCCCGAATCTCGACGAAAATCTGGGCATACATCAACTTCGATCGAAAGGCTGTAGCTTCATCAGCCTTGATCGGGGTGTCGACCAAACTGGCCAGTTGCATCAGCAGAAGAATGCTCAAAAAGCGAACGGGAAACTCCGGAAAGCGAATCCAAATGGGAATGGCATTCAGGACTTCTCGTTCACATTTCAGATCTGGAGTCCACTCCTTCAGAATGATCAGCCTACCATCAAACGTCCACGGTCCACCTTGCAGAATCCTGTTGATATCTTGTCATAGTCGTATCAAATTATTCAATTTACTTTAACTATTTATACATTTCTTCTCTAATTAAGTATTAATATTTTACTATAATAAGAAGGATCTAATAATTTAATTAGATTTATTTCATATATGAATATTGCATGAAAGTCTATGATTTAATTTTGCAATTATATTTTGATTTACCAACTCAATTAGCTTAGGTGTCATCATTGAAGGTAGGTGGCATTATGTAAGGATAGGTGGCAACCACCAAGCCATGTGGCACTTGTGCATGAATAAGAGAAACCCCCATATGACACCTAACCCCTTCCATCATCTCCTTTCTTTATTTCTTCCTTCCACTCTTCTTCCCTCTCCATTTTCTTCACTCCATTTCACCACCACCACACCTCTCCTCTCTTCCACTTCTCCAAAAATCTAAGAATTTATTGGAGAGCAAAATCTAGGTCTAATTTCAGGAACCAAGGCAAGTCCTCCCCTACCTATATTAATTACATATAATTTCTAATGTACTTGTTGAGCTATAGCACAAGTATTACACCCAAGTAATATAAATCTGGAATTTTTCCTGCACAGTTTTATTGTGAGACTGTTTTGACCTAATAAAATTTACTAAAATAAAAATATGTCTAAACGAGTTATCTAAAAATTCGATGCCGTTTCCGAAACATATAATATGATGGTATTATGATTTATGCAATAGGAGCTACAGGCCGTGCAACATGGATGGAAAATTCTGGAACCATATTCTGGAATTTATTTTACAGTATTTCCGGATCAGTTTTGATCTAGTAGACGTCATTAAAATTGAAATATGTCTGAAGGAGAATCGAAGAGGACTCGATAAGCTTTCCGATGATATATGATACGATAGGGTTTGAATTTATATGGTAGAAGTTATGGATCGTACAACATAGGTGTACAATTCTGGAATTGAATCAGGAATCCAGTGTATACATAATTTTGTACGACAGATTTGACCGATTAAACCTTGTCAAAATGAGAATATGTATGAACAGAAATCGAAGATGATTCGATAAGCTTTCTAGCGGTATATAATATGATAGTATCTAGATGTATATATTAGGAATTATTAACCGTACAATATCATTGTCGAAACCTGGAAACAATTTCTGTAATTTAAGGACTCAGCAGCTTTATATCCTAATTTTGACTTATTAAACTTTATCAAATCCAAAATGTGTAAATACATGTTTCGTAGAAAATTTGATAAGCTTTCCAACGATATATAATATGATGGTATTCAGATTTATATGATAGGAGTTATGCCATTTGCAAGTAGATGATACATGTTTGGGATTCTGGACAACTTAGTTTTGTGTTTTATATAATTCTTATCTACTATATTGATTGCATGTGATCGGTGTAGAGTTACTCCACCGAAGGGGACGGCGTACCCGGTCATTTGATATATATATATATATATTGTCTATTGTAAAATTTTTGGGTCAAGAAATACAAAGGAGACTCTACCGAAATTTTTAATAATTTCGGGAGTTAGCCAAGTTAGAGAATTCCTGGATTAGAAAAACCTAATTGAATAATCTAAGTTTATATCCATCTTCCTAGTCACAAGATATTACCATATGGCATGTTGTCTTTGTGTGAGACTCGTCTCACATTATCGGTATTTATATACGGATACGTATTTTGTATTGTATTTCGTATTTTATCAGTTTTCATAATACTTTAAAATTTTCCCAAATTATAGATTTTTTCCTTGACCGGCATACCGACAGTGTACCGGTGTATACCGACGGCATACCGCCCGGACAGATTTTTCACACTTTAGATATTTTCGATTTCAGATATTTTCGTGAATAGTATTTTCGATATTTTCATGAATAGTGTTTTGGATATTTTGATGAATAGTGTTTAGATATTTTCGTGAATAGTGTAGATGCATTCTATTATCCAATGGACAATTGGTTTTCTTTCAATGGCTATGATTGATCTAGAATTTGACATGGATCACGATCCAACGGTCACGATTAATTCACCTATTATATATATATCCTATGAGTTTCTCTCTCCTCTTTCTTTTTTTTCCTTCACCACTTCCCCTTCACTCTCTTCTCTCTTCCTCAAGCTTAGGAAGGCTTGGCCTTGAGGCCTAGAGTGTGGTTTCGGAACCCCTCTTGGTGGTGGAGTAGAAGATTAGGCTCGGTTTTAGGCAAGTACATCTTGCTCAAAAGTGACATGACCATGCTTTATTTTTATTTTCCATAGAAACTAAAATTTTATTGGCCTATAATATGCTTCTTTAAATTGTTAACATGTTTAGTATATAGCACTTTTGGTTTTGATCAACAGTATTGCGTAGATTTGAGTTTTTAGATATGATTTTCAAGTATTTTGAGGTATTGATCTATCAAATATTTTAATTTGTGAAAACTAATACTTCCATGTTGTAGGAAATTCAATTCTATGCAATTTTGACTTTCAAAAATCCGAATTTCGATTTAAAATGAAGCTTTTATGGCCGAAATAAGTTTTGGCAAAAATCTGAATTTTGTTGCTGTTTGGAAGATCGGTATACCGACGGTATGCCGAAGTATACCGACGGTATGCCGATTTTTGCACCAGAAACTTTCTGTCTTTAGGCCGGAATACCGTCGGTATGCCGTTTTAGGCTGATTTGAGCTGTTTTGCCCCTTTTTGTCCGTTTTTAATATTTTCTTCGATTGTAATGAACTCTTAACATGATTAGATGATCTTGTATAGTTAGATAATGATTGTACACCCAATATACATGACACATGCTTATGATTATGTATTGTTCTATGTCCAGATTATAGATAGTGGCCTGTAATGGTACACTCCAGATTACTGTTTATGCCTAGCTCGATTTAGTGGCTCGTAGTAGTGCACTCATGTACTATTTTCTTGATTGAATTCTAGATTGAGATTTGATTTCTGATTGACTTCTAGATTGAGACTGAACGCATGTTCTTTATTGACACTGTGGATTTAACTTGTTATATGTCTAATCTATTTGCATCTTGGCAATCACTACAACAAAAAATCCTTTTAATGACGGCTAAAAAGCGTCATTAATGACAAACCATGACGCTTTTTTTTTAAAGCAACCGTTATGAAAATGGGTGTTATAAATGTTTTTTAAAAGCGTTATAAAAAAACTGTCATGAATAGTTCTTATAAAAGCGTTATGAATAGTTAATATATAGTGCACAATTCAGAACAATTTTAAAACGTTATGAATAGATAATATGTATAGGCTCAATGCAGCACATTTATAACACTTTATACTATTCAAATTAGCATATTTATAATGTTCTATACTGCACAGTATATATTACATTCCAAAAACTGAACATTATATATCACAAGAGTACATATCAACATCTTCATTACATTGAATATCCAAATATATATATATATATATATATATATATATATATATATATATATATATATATATATATATATATATACAACTACCAAAATTGTCCACATCAAAACTTGGCCACATCAAAACTGTCCACAGAACATGTAGCAAAATTCTGAAAAAGATAAAAACAAAGTTCAATATACTTTATTTATTTGGGTAAAATCTATTATAAGTTTAACTTATCCGTGTTCGTATCCTTAGTCCGTATCGTGGCCTTATGGATGTTGATTGATAACGACAAATTTGTATAAACAAAGGAGAAAACCTTACCTGGATTGTGCTGTCCAAATAGAACCTGGACAATTGCCAATCCGTCTGCCTCTCCAGGATACCCAGCCCACAAGATCGCCCCGATGGTCCGATCATCCTTCGCGAAGCTGACATCCACCGGACGTAGCTGCCACAGTTCACGTCCATTCCTGAAGAGAATCCAATAACATAACTAGAAGAGTGCAAGAGAGCTCAATAGTACACTGCAATGTCTAAAGCAAGTAAATGATAGAACTTCACCTGTAAGAATATGAGAAATAACTTCTACAGGAATGACAGTAAATACCCAAAACCAACCAGCATATGCACAAAGTCTCCGACATCAGCTAAAACCTTTGCATTTGCAAAAACTTCGTATCAACAGAAGTTAAATCATAAAGTTAGAACGATGAAGCATGCCTACATTCACGACCAGGGCTAAGGATTCATGAAGCTAGGGCACAACCACACAACCCGACACAACAAGCATGGTTCTCTTGCTCGAGAATTATCGATACAAAGAGTACAAATATGATTTAGAAACTATGTTTCCATTTTCCTCCTACAAAATCATGTCATGTTCTCGTACCAAACCAAAAAGCAACGAGAAGAACAAGAAACATAACATTCCTAAGAATCTACTGTAGGATATAAATCTTCAGATAAGGATGCCTCCTATATTCCTCATTTATACCTTCATTGTTCGTTTTGAGTCATCCCGAGGAAGATTTTTCACCATCTGTAACCCACGCTTCAGTTTTATTGTTCCTAATAGAAAGAGGAGACACTCAACTACTTCAAAAATTAATGTTTCTCTGCATAAAAAATAGGTACTGTCCTTTCCCTATGAGGTTCAGTGAATCTACCACAAAAATTAATAATATATGAAATTGTCGTCTGTGTTCTTACTGGTATAAAATATAAATATTATCTAACTAAAGCATTATCAATCAGAAGACAAGGAAGACGGATCAAACAAATGTGAAAAGGATCTCAAAAATGAGGTTTGTGTATTTCCTATCCACAATGCTTATGTCGGCTATAGAAAATTTTATATGATACCTTGTGATTACATGGAATGCTATTTGCATGGAGAAAATGAATAATGGAGCTTAAATGTATTAAAAGATCATAGCACACTTAACCTTTTCTCTTCATGTTTGTGTAGATTTTTCTGCATTCCCTCCAGACTTTTGACACCTTGTCCTTCAGCACCAAGTCTATATTCCATTTCTTCGATCTGTGGTTTCAGACTCTGTATTTCACTTAAAAGTCTTTCAAAAGCCTCGATTGGTTGCAGTAATACTTCTACCGCATCCCTTTCGGATTTAACATGAGCAAGCACTCCTAGAAGCTACATATAAGCGCGACAGTATTATCATAATAGAATAACAAGAATGTCCATTCTAAGCAAGATGATACCATGATAAGCTGCAACATGGGGGCATCACTAGCAACAAAGTAAACTGCAACAAACTATACTTTAGACAAGCAGTAGGTTCAAATTTCAACTCACCTAGCATGCTTACAGTATCAACATATCTTGTTTGTAGCAATCAAAAATGATTATATCAGCAACAACAATGCAATGTCATGCCAAAAAAGTACAAATGTAGATAAACATTTGATGCAAACTGCAACACACTAATATCATGTTAGCTGATCTCTTCTTAACTGGGAGATTCTAATATCTAACATTACATTTGCTTATTATTTTTAGCTTAGATTTAGTATTTCGTGATGGTTTGAAGATTAGTTTGCTAATTTATGGCAGATTATTCGTGATCTATTCATATCATTTATCATATACCATATATTCATTGGATTAAGGAATAGACATATGATATAATGCTAAGTTAAGCAATTATGCATTTGTTGTTCATGTGTAACATTGGCAGAAACAATCAATTCCCATGAAACTGGGTAAGAAAACCCAAAGATACGCGAAATCATCATCCAAGCTCCCATAAAATATTTGAAGTTGGAAAAGTTTGAACATGGGAAAGCTTAGCTAAGTGGAATGTTTTCCCACATTTTTTTTATTTCTGTTGTGGGGGAAATGGGAAAGCTTAGCAATGATTTCTGGCCATTAGTGGTTTTCTTGGGAACTATTAATTTTACTATGAATTATCATCATAAACATAAGCTAGCAAATCATATTTCCTTCAGAGCTAACAATGAAAATATTGTTATATTATATACACTAGCAAACGTTAAGATGGATATCAACCTTACTTTGATTTTTTTTTTCTATGAATTATCATCATAAACAACTACAGTTACTATGAATTATCATCATATTTTTATGAATTGTCATAAAAATATTGGTATATACACTAGCAACAGTAAGCAAGGGGACATTATATATAAAGTACACATCAAAAATATATATTCAATGTATCCGAGTAAGTCGTATACCTAACGTGAGACGTGGATGAGGAATGAATGGGTGGCGGATAGAGGGGTTTCTTAAGGAAGGAGAAGAGCTGTGATCGTATATACAGAGGAAATGGGAAATGTTAGGGTTTTGGGGAGTCCGTACGGCTGCTGTTCGGCAGCTGGAATTGGGTGCAGCTAGGCGCACGAGTGCCAGAGCTTCAAGTTCGAGCTCCTCTTCTCCCCCTCCTCCCCTCCTAATAAAAAATCAAATATTTCACATTTTCCCTCACTTAACCACAACCAAACCAACAACAATCGCTACTAAATAATGCAACAACAACAACAAAAACGAACAACTACCATTCTCGTCGTGCTCCCCCAGGCCCAGACTCGAGCTCATCTCCGTCAACTAGCTCAAATGCAAGCTCCACAGCTCCATCAACAGCTGCAAAAATAAGAAAATTAGGGTTTCCACAAACGAAAATGACTCACATTCTAAAAAGACAGCAAAAACGAGATATTGGGGTAAAATTTAAAAATTTTGAGGCCAGAAGAAGCTCAGGAGAGCTCGAAAAAGCTCTTGTCGCTGCTCAAAATTGCCATGGGAGGAGCTCTCGAAGGAGGAGGAAGATTTCATTGTGGAGCTTGCTGGTAGCGGATTCGGGTCGGGGAGTCGAGGCTCCGAAGAGCACGCACTTGGCGTAGCGGATGACCCCGACGGAGGCAACCATCACCGGGAGCCACTTCTCGGAGACCCTGTCGTCGATCTTCCTCTCCAGGCTGTCGATCTCGCCAGGGAGGATGTCGAGGAGGGTGGAGAGGTCCGAGAGGAGGCCGTGGAGGTCGACACAGAGGGCTCTAGAGCAGAGGAGAAGGCGGACGTGGCTACGAGCCGAGAATGGGACCTAGGTTAGGGTTTAGGGGGGTTGGGGGCTTAGGGCTTAGAATGGGACCTAGGTTAGGGTTTGTGGGGGATTGAAAGAAGGAGGAGGAGAAGATTAGGGTTTGGTGAGAGGAGGAAAGATGAGGAGAAGGGGAGTGGAGCTGAGAGGGAAGGAGAAGGGATTTGGAGAGGGAATGAGAAGGGGGCGGGGGCTCGAGCCTCAATATATCGTAGGGGTGGAAAGGATTTTACAGAAAACTTATTACAAGTTTGCCACCGCTCTAAAATATTAATGATGTTTTGTTTTATAAACGTTATAAAAAGTCCAGAATTAGCCCAAACTGTCATAGAAAAAAGGTATTTCGAACTTTAATAACGCTTAGGTATCAGGCGTCATCAATACGTCTTGTCGAGCGTTATTAATAGGCCTTTTTGTTGTAGTGAATGGACAATCGAGTGTGAGTATTGTCTATTGTATCGTGCGTAATGTGTATTGAGAACATTTGCCAGAGATATCTCGCAAATGACTTGTACCCATTGTAAGCCCCCTGAATTTTAGGGTTTATTTTAAATTTTTGGAATGAATTATTTTCGATAAATATTTTATTATTTAATTATTTTTGATCATTAAATGTTCCTTTCCGTGACTTTGACTTCTGGAGCGTCAGGGATGCCAATCTCTGTAAACTCTCTTTACGAGTTTTGAAGTAGATAAGATTATCTTCATTTTGATATATCATGTCCCACTTAAACTCGTTCCCTTGTGCTCTTTTTGTATCGCGCAACTTCGGGTCAACTTAGACCAATTAATCATTGAATAATTATTCCCACTTTTATCTTTGATCATCGTTTGCACGTTACCGTGACTTTTAATTTAGGAGCACCAGACCAGTTATTTTCTCAGAACCAACTTCTCATGAATGATCTACTCGAGACGCTCTTCACCCATGACCTTCGTGTCCCACTCAAACACTCTATTTTGTGCTACATTTTCTTCGCACAACTTTCGTGTCGATTTAGGCTAATTAATTATCTATCGTAAAATCTGATTTAATTTCCAATTTAATTTCGGGACCCGACATCGATCCAACATAGTCAACCCAAAGTATGGACCTAGCCCACATGAAGCCTACTACCCACATGACGCTTGTGTCCCATTTATTTGAGTCCTCGCATGTTACTTATTTACCCCTGATTATAAATACCCATTTTAATTCTATTATTGCACCCTGTCCGATTTTAACCCGACCCGGCTCGACCGAATCCGAACCCAAGCTTCATGTTGTCCTCCCATGACTACCCAAATACCCCTACATAATTTCCCTCTTTTTCCTATTTAAAAATATCTCCTCTCTCTCTCTATATATATATATATATATATATATATATATATATATATATATATATATATATATATATATATATATATAAATATATATATATATATATATATATATATATATATATATATATATATATATATAAACATCTCTCTCTCTCTCACTTTACACCTACACCTACACTCCCCATCCCCATCTCCAGCACACAACCCCCCCTTTTTGGCCGACCTCTCTCTCTCCTTCTCTCTCAAATATCTCTCTCTCCTTCTCTCTCAAATATCTCTCTCTCTCTCTCTCTATTCTCACTCTCTCTCTCTCTTTCTATATTAATATATATACACACACTTATATACATACATCTCTCTCTCACCCTCCCTCTTGTTCAACAGCCGAACTCCCCCCATTGGCCGAACAACGCACACCACCACCACAAACACCCACAGCCACCTCCCTCCTTCCTCCTCTCTCCAACAACCCACAGCCACCGCCATTCTCTTCAACACCATCACAACACCATCATCATCCTCACAATCATCATCCTCACATCACCACCACCTTCACCATTAATATCACCACCACCATCAACTACACTTCCACCACCGCACAACCACCCCCCCACTCTGCGCCACGGCCCCCCGCCAGCAACTGCCACCCCGTACCACAGCAGCAGCTGTAACAGCAAGCGGCAGCAGCAGCAGTGCGCATGCGCGCGCGCGCAAACGCGCGCTGCCGCGATGGCCGTGCGCCACCACGTGGCCGACCCACCCCTGCGAGCTCCACAAGCCACCGGCGAACCTGTGCGACCACCCTGGGAGAGTCTCCAGCCTCCCCGATGTGTGAAACACACGATTCGTGCGTTTGGCACGAGATCCAGTCGGCGCGCGCGAGTTTTGTACTCGAAAATAGTACCCCATCGCAGCGACTTTGTGTAGATTTTCTGGTCAATCTGACCGTTGGATCGACGATTTCTTCGCTCCTCGCAATCTCGATATATCCATCTTCACTCCCCTGAATTTTTATCCGTTAATTTCGTCGTTTGATACCTCAAAACTGGCCACCAAATTGACCGTTTAAATTGTACTATTTTTGGACAGTTTTGTGGAGCCGACTTCGTCAGCTTGTAACTCCGTCGTCGTAGCTCCGGTTGGTGCGCTACTAGTTCTTGTGCAAAGCTGGTATAACCTTCTTCCTGCCCCTTAAGTTTCGTTTCATTGTGAACACGTTTGGTTGGTCAAATTCGACGCCAAAGTTGGTCGTCCGAATTCTTTAATTTGCACTTATAAAATTCCTTTTTTGAATCCAGGACTCCAGATTCAATTTTTGACACCACTAGTAGACTCGTAGCGTCGTTCTGGCATGTTTTCATATAAAGTTTGCTTGATTTGAAGAACGTGGGCCCTGGCACGTATTTCGGTGCAAAGCGGGTCCCACATTTCGTGTCAACGTGTCACTTTGAGATCGGCTCATCGGAATCCAATTTCGGATATACCGTTGAGTTCTTATCGTCATTCTGGACTCGTTGACATATAATTTGATGAGTTTTGAAGACGTTTGCTCCGACACGCATTTCGGTGCAAACCGGATTCCAAGTGTCCGTGTCAACGTATCATTTTGAGATCGGCTCATCGGAATCCTATTTCGGACATACCGTTAGGTTCGTATCATCATTCTGGATTCGTGGACATATAATTTGCTAGATTTTGTAGACTTATATCCTGACACGTTTTTCGGTGCAAAGTGTCCATTTTGACCCGAAATTATCGTTTTGCTCCCGTGTCTAAATTGAACTTATGGGTCGGCTATCCTAGCTAATTTGACCGTACTGAACACGTTGGTGATATTTATTTTATCATCCGACAACATCTGTAGATTTTGCTTATGTATCATCCTTAATTTGTAATTAATTATTTTTTCAGAAATTGTTACTTTATGTTTTTGAATTTATATATATATTTTAATTGCTGCAAAAATCTAGAAAAAATTGTATTTAAATACTATATTAATTTAGCTAATTTATTATAATTTTTCCAGTATTTAATAAGTACTTTTGGTATTTTATAAAATAGGAAAACAGAACTCATTTTCAGGATACACGTGTTTGCTGATTTTTAATAAATATTTTTGAGGGTTTATAAATTCCAGAAAAATTACTTTAAATTTCTATAATTAACAAGGATCATTTTAGTACTTTATTTTATATATAATTGATCTTTTTGTCTATCTCAAAAATTGTTGGAACTCAGTGTACAGTTTGATTTATTTATTGAATAGTTACGACTTGCAAGTTTTGTGTTGTTTTGAGTTATAAACGTATTGGACCTCACCCGCACTAGTGTAAAGACCCTATAAAATTAGTTTGGATATAGTGGCACTCCATATTAGACTTTTATGCTTGGTCCCCACTTGGCTAGTATCCAGTTAGGAGTCGTGTCACACCGCTAGTGTACTCTTGAACATAACTTAGAGGCCGAGTTTGTATATCATTATTGACAGGACACCGGACATCTATATCTTCGTATTATCTTGTTTTGCTCGAGGCAAGTACATCTACAAACTCATTTACTGTCTTTTAATGCTAGAACATGTATTAACCCTGTTAAAATACTGATCCTTGAGGTAGCAAGTTAAATTTTTACATGTTGTATTACTTTCAGTACCTGCCATGCTTAGGACAGTTCTTATATCTTCACATGCTTCTTACTGGTTCTCAGAACATGTTCTACTATATTTTATACTGCTCTCAGTACCTACCATGCTTATACTATTTCCAGTATCTTTCACATGCTTTATACTGTTCTCGTATCACTCACATGTTAATAAAAACGGGTTAAGAAAAAACTGTTAGTAGTGTACGTGATCATGCCCCCCTTCTCCGTATGTATTTACCGAGCACTGTTATATTCTATATATAAATTTGTCGTATGTCTGATCCCGCGTTTGTGTATGGACATACACCGATGCCGTTAAGGTACGTATGTACACTTCAGAAAATTGATATGTACCACTGTACATCCTATTTACCTATTGATTGATCACTCACCTACTACAGTTTTAAACTTTAAAATGAATATGTATTGCCATGATAGATTATGAGATACCATGATTCCAGATATGCCATATTCCCTATGTTACTATGATACTGTGATTCCAGTCATACCATGATTCCAGATATGCCATGTTCCCTATGTTACTATGATACTGTGATCCCAGTTGTACCATGAGGCCATGTTTCCAGTATTTTCTATCTTATAGACTTATCACACCATATTTCTTGTTGTACATCTCTTTCATTATATATTCAGTACTTTAGTTGTAGAGGTTGTGTCACGCCCCAGAACCAGAATACTGGAGAGCGGGAGCAGACATAGCCAGCTACGTATATCAAAATGGATTCCATCTCGCTATACGGTCACGACTGTCTAGGATACATGAGGGTTTATCTACAAGCCAGCAGTCTCTTAAGGTCAAGAACAAGCCTATTGTCTCAATCACAAACAATAAATAGATGTTACAAGATGTATGATCATTAAATATACAATAATAAGGCGTCCCAAATATTACATATTCAGCTGATCATGAAGCTAGTCGTTACAAAATGTTAGGACTAGCAAGAGTTTAGTCATACATGATCAACCCTAGGATTTGTCAATCATGTTATAGCCCGTAGGCAGACAGTAAGTAAAGTGCAATCGAGCTAAACAGGTGCTCGTCGGCTAAACGCCTCAAAAGAATATTTTTACAATAGAGCGGGAGAGCCAAAAATAACCCACTCGTTGCCAGGGTTCCGTCTAGTGACCACCATCTGGCTGGGAAGTCGGTAGATCCTCTGGAGTTGCTCCGAAATCTTGCCACACAAAACCAGCTGGGTCAGACCCCAGAAAGAGCAAGTGCCACAAAGGAGGCTTCACTTAAGAACTAAAACCAGCAATCAACACAGGAATATAAATATAAATAAAATAAGGACAGGAATAAAAGGAAACATATCAGGATGATATACGACGAGATAACCATGGAACTATTCAGATAGCCAGGTTACAACCCGTAAACCAAACAAGGACCGGGGTTGTAACCCTTCGTCTGAACGGAGCTTGGTTTCTTACAATTTATCGGTAAAATAAATACAAGCATTCAGGTCATATAGCAATCTGGAGCAGGATCGGGACAAGACTAGACTGGTCAGACTCAATCCAATCATTTTACGGCCAAGCAAGAACTACGGCTTGATACTTTAACTAACTAGGGTTATCACAGGCCTAATTACTAGCAAGATGCAGTGAGATTATTCCACAGCCACAAGCCCTGCAGACCATCCAGGTCACCCAGGTCGAGAGATTAGGGTTGAATTCAGGTGGGTACATCGTCCAGAAAATGCATGTACCCTTAGGTAGCTTGAAGGGTGCAACACATGACAGTGTGCTGGAAATATGCCCTACTCGACGACAGGCTACAGATCCCAAGCGCGTCCAGGTAACGGGATTGCCTGTAGCTGGAAAATCTCTTCATGACTAATGTATTAATCTAGTTGTTAACCTTAGTCCATTTTAGTAGGTACTCCTGACCGTGGTACTCAGGAGTCCCCTCCTAGACATGATGCAAGACAGGACTGGAATATTTGTACAAGCACAATCGCCCACGGTGTCCAGGATTAATTATACAGGTCATGTTATGTCAGGTAGCCGTCGCAATAGCTATTTGAGATAATCATGTCAGGTTATCATGCCAAGTGTACTTGTCAGGAGTGCGCCACGACGGGCCACTATCAGGTCATGTCAGGTCATTATGTCAGGAGTGCACCACTACGGGTCACTATCGTGTCATGCTCAGGTATCATTTCCAAACATATTAAACAAATCCATGATTATCAAGTTTATGACAAAAGACGTAAGGATATAAAATGGACGTTAAATATCTAATAAAATATCAATATACAGGGCTATAGAAGATCAAGGGTAATCAGGCTACGCTCAAGCCAGGCTACGCTCAGGCTAGCGTACGCTCAGGTCTGCGTACCAAAGGATCCATACACTTCCAATGGGAAGCGTACGCAAGGGTCAGCGTACACAAGGGCACGCTCAAGCTACAGGTCAGCGTACGCTCAAGCTAGCGTATGCTCAAGACTGCGTACGCTCGAGCTAGCGTACGAAAGGAGCCAGCGTACGCCTTGCTCGCTTAAGCTAGCGTACCAAGGCACGCGTACGCTCAAGCTAGCGTACGCTCAAGACACGCTGCCAACAGACAGCGTATCAAGGTGAGCGTACGCTCACTAAAGAGCAGCGTACGAAGGCTAGCATACGCTCACTAAAGAGCAGCGTACCAAGGCTAGCGTACGCTCGCTAAAGAGCAGCGTACAGCTCAGCGGCATAAGCTTAAAACTAGCTCACTGTTCACTGTCTTCTCCAAATGGCAAGAACAGCAAGAGCTCTAAAGTTGAATCTAAGTTTCAATTGTCCAAAT
Organism: Iris pallida; assembly: GCA_029216955.1. NCBI lineage: Eukaryota > Viridiplantae > Streptophyta > Magnoliopsida > Asparagales > Iridaceae > Iris > Iris pallida. The sequence goes on from JANAVB010043216.1 coordinate 7,658,979, forward strand.
CTTGTTCAAAACAAGTTCGAATCCAACTTTCCAAAGGTCAAAATTTGGTAGAATGAAATTCTCTAAAACATGGAACCATCCAAACTTGAAAACAAGGAAGTTTAATAGATCAAAACCACCAAAAATCCGAAAATAGCAAAACTCTATATCTACAAGAATTAAAGCCTCAAAATGGAAATTGACAAGTTCTAATGTGGTTTAGAATCATGAGAAGAAGCTAATGAAACCATCAAAAGGAGTTCTTTTGTGGAAGCAAGTTGCACTTGCCTATGGTGTTCTTGGATGGTGGAGAAGAGTAATGGTGGGGGAAAGAAAAGTAAATGAGAATTATGGAGGAGAGAGAAGGTTGGTGGGGATAATAAAGAGGGGGGTTGCGGTGGAAATGAAGGAGAAGCATAGGCTAAGGTGTTCCACCCTTGGCCCATGATGAACCAAGCATTGGGCCGGCCGAACCAAGCCAACCCAAACCGAGAGTTAAACCAAGCCGAGAGCCAAACCAAGGAGATATACAGATACAAGATAAAATACGTATACGTATTCTAAATACGTAATACGAACAACAGACATTACAACTCTACCCACCTTAAAAGAATTTCGTCCTCGGAATTTAATCAAAAGGCTAGAGGAGCAATGACAAGCTACATTAATCACATGCAAGCTATAACTAGGCAGACAATCACTCATTCAAGCAAGGAATCGAAGGCATGAGGCATAAGAAAGACATTATACCTCACGAGTCAAATTAGTCGGGATATCGCGATCGGATATCATCCTCACGCTCCCACGTTGACTCCCCCAAAGAGTGATGACCCCAAGCAACTCGGACTAACTTGATAGTCTTGTTCTTGAGGATCTTCTCTCTTCGATCCAATATAGACACGAGCCTCTCCTCATACGAAAGGTTGGTACCAACAACCAATTCCGAATGATCCAGGATGTGGCTCGGGTCCGAGATGTACCGTCGTAATTGGGATACATGGAATACGTCATGCACCTCGCTTAGCGACGGTAGAAGAGCGAGACGATAGGATACATCTCCTACTCGCTCCAGAATGTCAAACGGTCATATATACCTAGGACTAAGCTTGCCCTGTACGCCGAAACGAATGACGCCACGGTTAGACGAAATCCTCAGGAATATATGATCGCCGACCGAGAACTCGAGAGGGCGCTGATGAGAATCGGCCCAATGGCGCTGGCGATCTTGGGCAACTCGAAGGTGATCTCTGACTCGCCTGACCACTTCAACGGTCTGAGCAATCATTTCTGGACCAAGCATCTGCCTCTCTCCAACATCATCCCAGGCTAACGGGGATCTGCACTTCCTGCCATACAGTGCCTCGAACGGTGCCATCTGGATACTGGCCTGGAAACTATTGTTGTATGAGAATTCTACCAGGTGCAAATGATCTTTCCATGAACCACCGAAGTCAAGTGTGCAAGACCGCAACATGTCTTCAAGAGTCTGGATCGTGCGCTCCGACTGGCCATCTGTCTGCGGGTGATATGCTGAACTGAACTGGAGATGAGTTCCCAAACTCTCCTGCAGGCTACGCCAAAAGTGCAACGTAAATCTTGAATCTCGGTCCGAGGTGATACTGACTGGCACTCCGTGCAATCTGATAATCTGTCTGAGGTATATCTCCGCTAGCTGAGCCGTCGACTGACCAACTCTGAACGGGAGAAAGTGAGCCACTTTCGTGAGCCGATCAACTATAACCCAGATAGCATCTCTACCAGCTGGGGATCTAGGCAATCCGGTCACAAAATCCATGGTCACATGCTCCCACTTCCATTCTGGAATCGGTAAGGGCTGAAGAAGTCCAGCCGGTCTCTGATGTTCGACCTTAACCTGTTGGCAAACCAAACACCGAGAGATAAACCGAGCTATCTTCCGCTTCATGCCATTCCACCAGAAGTGCTGACGGATATCACGGTACATCTTCGTACTGCCAGGATGGATGGAATACTGAGAACTGTGCGCCTCTGACATGATCTCCTGCCGGATATCTCCGCTGGGTACACAAAGACGCTTACCATGTCGAAGTGTACCATCCTCATGAATGCATAACTCTGGTCTTCGTCCTGCCTCACACTCTGCTCTGAGTCGCTGAAGCTTCGAATCTGTCGACTGCGCCATCCGGATCCTCTCGACTATAGTGGACTGAACTTGCATGCTGGCCATCAACGCCACACTGGAAGGGAGAACAACTTCTATATCCATCTTCTGAAGATCTGCTAACAGCTCTGGTTGTGCTGTTAGGAAATAAGCTCCGGCTCTCCTGCTCAATGCATCTGCTACGACATTAGCCTTCCCAGGATGATACTGCAGGTTGATATCATAATCCACAAGAAGCTCCAACCACCTCCTCTGACGCATGTTAAGATCCTTCTGGGTGAAAACATACTTCAGGCTCTTGTGGTCGGTGAAAATCTCCACCCTATCTCCGTATAGGTAGTGCCTCCACAATTTAAGTACAAATACCACTGCTGCCAGCTCCAAGTCATGGGTTGGGTAATTCCTCTCATGATCACGAAGTTGTCGTTACGCATAAGCTATCACCTTTCCATGCTGCATCAGAACACATCCTAAACCTCTGCCTGAAGCATCACAATATACTGAAAATCCTCCGGTCCCCTCTGGAAGCGTGAGAATAGGAGCTGTTATCAGGCCTCGCTTCAACTGCTCAAAAGAACTCTGACACTCTGCTGTCCAAGCAAACTGCGCATCCTTGCGGGTCAACTGCGTCAATGGCGCTGAAATCCGAGCAAAGTCTGAAACAAATCGCCGGTAATAGCCAGCCAATCCGAGGAAACTGCGAACTTCTGCAACCGTGCTGGGCACTGGCCATGACTCAATAGCCACAATCTTCTGGGGATCCACTTCTACTCCTCCTCTGGTGATGATATGACCCAAGTACGAAATGCGATCGAGCCAGAACTCGCATTTACTGAACTTGGCATATAACTGGTGTTCTCTGAGGATCTGAAGAACTATACGGAGATGTTGCTCATGCTCCGCCTCACTCTTGCTGTAGACCAGGATGTCATCCAAGAACACAATCACAAACTGATCCAAGTAAGGCATGAAGATGCGATTCATGAGGTCCATGAATACTGCCGGCGCATTGGTTGCTTTAAAAGGCATAATAAGGAACTCCCAATGCCCATATCTCGATCTAAAAGCCGTCTTCGGGATGTCCTGCTCTCTGACTCTGATCTGGTGATATCTTGAGCGCAAGTCAATCTTCGAGAATACTGAAGCCCCCTTGAGTTGATCAAACAAGTCATCTATCCTCGGAAGAGGGTATCTGTTCTTGATTGTCACTGAGTTCAAGGTACGATAATCAACACATAACCTGGACGTACCATCCTTCTTTTTCATAAGAAGCATCGGGGCTCCCCAAGGCGATCCACTAGCACGAATGAATCCCTTGGTTCTGAGTTCTTCAATCATCTTGTACAATATCTCCAACTCTGACGGCGCCATCCTGTAGACTCTCTCTGACACTGGGGTTGTCCCGGGAATCAAGTCTATAGTGAACTCGATCTCCCGCTCCGGAGGCATACCTGGAAGCTCTTCTGGGAAAACATCTGGAAACTCTACGACTATCCTGGACAACTGAACTGCTGCTACTGCCATCCGCAATACTGGAGGAGAAGGCTCAACTTCGCCTCGAGAGAAAGAAAACTCTGGCTCACCTGGAATGCTAAAAACAACCCTGCCAATGTGGCAGTCTATTCTAGCATACTGGTTCCTCAACCAATCCATCCCTAAGACCACATCATAATCGGCCATCGAGAATTCTATCAATCTAGCGGGGAACTCTCTACCGCTAACTACGATCCGACACGAGAAAAACACTCTATCTACTCCCACAAGTCCGTTACCAGTAAGTATATTGAGCCTTACTGATAATGACTCGGGCTCCAATCCTACCCGTGTCGCGAATCGTACAGACATAAATGAATGCGATGCACCAGAATCAAATAAAGCTGAAGCTGGAAAGGAGTTGACGAGAATAGTACCTGCCACTACCTCATCTGGTGCCAACTCTTCCTCCACGGTCATCACCATAGCCTGACCGTGCCCTCGGGGTGCTGGTCCCCTCTGCTGAAACCCTCGCTGCCTACTCTGACTCAAGGCCTGGGCTTGCGCATACTGCTGGGGGCTCTGTTGCTGAAATACATGGGACTGAGGCGGCAAGGGCCTCGGTAATGGATACTGCTGCTGCTGCTGCTGGACCGGTGCGGGTCCTCTCACCGAAGAACTAGAAAGGTTGGACGAGGATGAACCACCCCTATTCGGGCAAGATCCAACCCTATGGTCTGGTGCTCCACAAGCCAGACACAATCCTTGCACCCTACGGCACTCCGCCACCACATGGCCTGGCTTCCCACAATGAGAACAACCCACTGCGGAAGATTGCTTCTGCTTCTGCTGCTGCTGAGGATGCGTCGGAGTGGAATGCTGAACCGACGTCACTGAGGCCGCTCGTCTCGGAGCCCCAATAGTCAAAGCCCTGGCTGCCGGGGCTGGTGCTGAGGACTGATTCATCTGACCGTGAGATCTCATCCGACCCCCGGCCCTATCCACAATCCTCTGGGAGGTATACTCATGCCTCCGGGCTGCTCTCAAGACTGCATCAAAAGTCTGATGCTCAAACTGCTCGACTGCCAACAAGATCTCCAGGTGAAGTCCCTGCTGGAACCGCTGGGCTCTATCATACTCGATTGCCACCAAAGTGGGAGCAAACCGACTGAGTCTGGAAAACTCGGCCGCATATCCGTCGACCGTCCTGCCTCCTTGCTTCAGATTGGTGAACCTCGTCTGTAGATCGTACCGAGCCACGGCATCGAAATACTTGGTCTGGAATCTCTTTCTGAATACTGCCCAAGCAATGGGTGCTACTAATCCAACGGCCTGCGCTGCCCACCAGCTGCGGGCAAGATCTAACAACTGCAGGCGCACAACGGCCACCTTCTCGTTCTCTGGGGTCCTGGCTGCTTCTAGAATCACCTCTGTGTCCTGAAGCCATGCATCTGCCGCGATAGCATCTTCACTACCGTCGAAGAATGGAGGGTTCAAGCGCTTGAAGCTGTTGGCAGCGCTGTTACCCTGATGACCACCCCGGGTCAAAGCATCCGTCACTGCCTGGTACAAGGCATCTCCACGCCGGTCTTGGGAAGCTATCAAGGTCCTGACGAGTCCTACCAAAGTGCCGTCATCATGTTCTACAGGTTGAACTGGCTGGACTGGTGACTCTCCGCCAGAAGGCACGACTCTGGAGGCTACTCCGGAATGCTGGGCTTGATCTCCAGGTTGCTGCTGGTCCGCGGGAGGTGCTCCGCCTTGCTGATCGGCCGGGTCAGGTACTATGCCGCTGAAGAAGACGACATAGGAAATAATAAGGAAGGACCAGGACAGAGCAACGATACAAGTATATGATCAGGACAAGAATCCAGGGATTCAGAAGATACGAACAGAGATCAAGGACGAATACTGATTGAGACATCTATTCGGTAAACCCTCACATATCTTGATTTACAAGACCTGCATGGGCCACCACTTAAACCATGTCACGCCCCAGAACCAGAATACTGGAGAGCGGGGGCAGACATAGCCAGCTACGTATATTGAAATGGATTCCATCTCGCTATACGGTCACGGCTGTCTAGGATACATGAGGGTTTATCTACAAGCCAGCAGTCTCTTAAGGTCAAGAATGTCACGCCCCAGAACCAGAATACTGGAGAGCGGGGGCAGACATAGCCAGCTACGCAATCCCAAAGTACGTTAATACTCTGAAATCACGTATAAGCTGTCAAGACATGGGGGTTGCTCTACATGCCATCAGTCAATCCTATGGTTTAACAATCCTAGGTATCTCAATCACAGGCAATTATACAAAAGCAAGAGTACGATCATCATACATACAATAGTAAGGCGTCCCGAACCATATATACATGACTGATCATGAAGCCAGTACCACAGAACTGATGACTAGCTAGAATATTAGTCATACATGATAAGGACTAGCTATAGTCTAGAATACACATATCATGTTTATGCCCGTAGGCTACAATATCAAGGAAAATACCAAAACACGAGCTAAACACGTGCTCGGGGCTAAACGTTACAAGAAGAGAATTTACATATCAGTGGGAGAATGAAGAAGGGCCCACTGAGGTACTCTGGTGCTCCGGCTGGTCACCGTCGAGTGAATGGTACGGTAGATCCTTCGGGCTCTTCTATCAGAACCTGGCCATGCAAAACCAGTGGGGCCAGACCCCAAATAGCAAGTACCACAAAGGAGGCCGAACAATGAACTTAAAACCAGTAATCATAGGCAATCAACGGGGAGAGAAAGCAATAAGTAAAGGAGGATCGAGATTCGTGCAGTACCAATGCACTTAACCCGAACATAAGAAGACAGTAAGTAAAGCATTTAGTAAACACAATTAAAAGTAGACTTGTTAAGCAAACGATCTTTAAGAGTTATGCAAAGCAAGTAGTCATATGAACAGGTGAGATAAAGTAACTAGAGAACATATTAAATAACTAGAGCTAGGCAATATACAAAGAGAGGACGAAAGTACTATTCCGGAAGCCAGGTTACAACCCTTAAACCAAACAAGGACCGAGGTTGTAACCCTTCGCCTGAACAGAACTTGGTCTCTGATCATTTATTGCTAAAGGTGACAATCATTAAGTGACACTCAGAGAGTGACAAACAGGGAGTAACAATACAGAGTACAATACATTAGAGTGACAATCATTGCAATCATTATCCTGGAAACAATTAGGAACTGGATCTAAACAAGACTTAGACTGGGAAGGTGATATACGATGAGATAACCATGGGACTATTCAGATAACCAGGTTACAACCCGTAAACCAAACAAGGACCGGAGTTGTAACCCTTCGTCTGAACAGAACTTGGTTTCTCCCACCATTTATCGGCAAGATAAAGTAAGAAATCAGGACATGTAACAACCAAGTACAAGATCAAGACAAGACTAGACTGATCGAACTCCATCCAACATTCACGGCCAAGCAATAAGTACGGCTTGATACTTTAACTAACTAGGGTTATCACAGGCCTAGTTACTAGCAAGATGCAATGAGATTATTCCACAGCCACAAGCCCTGCAGACCATCCAGGTTATCCAGGTCGAATATTAGTACAATAAGGGTGCAACACATGACAGTGTGCTGGAAATGTGCCCTACTCGTCGGCAGGCTACAGATCCCAAGCGCGCCCAGGTAACGAGATTGCCTGTAGCTGGGAAATCTCTTCATGACTACTGGATTATTCTAGTTGTTAACCTTAGTCGATTTCAGTGGGTACCCCTGACCGTGGTACTCAGAGGTCCCCGTCTTAGACGTGATGCAAGACAAGACGGGTTTATTTGTACAAGCACAATCGTCCACGGTGTCCAAGTTATTCAATCTTGTCAAGTCGTGTTAGCCGTCGCAACAGCATTTCAAGGAATGTCATGTCAGGTTTATCATGTCAAGAGTGCGCCACGGCGGGCCACTATCAAGAATTATCATGTCAAGTTTATCATGTCAAGAGTGCGCCACGGCGGGCCACTATCAAGAATTATCATGTCAAGTTTATCATGTCAAATTTGTCAGGTCAAGTTATCATGTCAGGAGTGCACCACGGCGGGTCACTATCAAGTCATGTCAATTTCATTCATTTAAGAAATAACAAGCTATTAAGTGGGTCGTCGCAATATAGGCCAAGAATAGAAAATGTACAGTACAATCAGGAGCTCCATATTAAAAGAAAGAAACTTGCACAGTTAATTAATATTATACATATATACTCTTGAAGCCAAGGAAAAACTCTACAACTTTTATGTTGGGAGTTGGAAGAAATTCGAGCCATAATTCAGTCATTTAGAACATATAACAGTTAGAAATAGTCAAAATATGCATTATGCGGCCTATTCTGCGACATGCATGCAACCGCGACACCATATGCAGCTCAACTGCGACATGATATGCGCCTACTGCGACATGCGCCTCATGCGGCTCAACTGCGACATGGTATGCGCCTACTGCGACATGCGATTCATGCAACATGCGCCTACTGCGACATGATATGCGCCTACTGCGACATGATATGCGGCTACTGCGACATGCGCTTCATTGCAACATGCGCCTACTGCGACATGCGCCTTCTGCGACATGATATGCGGCTACTGCGACATGCGCTTCATTGCAACATGCGCCTACTGCGACATGCGCCTTCTGCGACATGATATGCGGCTACTGCGACATGCGCTTCATTGCAACATGCGCCTACTGCGACATGCGCCTTCTGCGACATGCTGTACGGCTACTGCGACATGCGCTTCATTGCAACATGCGCCTACTGCGACATGCGCCTTCTGCGACATGCTGTTCATGCTGCAGATGAACATAGAAATGACCAGAAATTGTTTTGGCCATAACTTCCTCTTCCGAAGTCGAAATCAAGCGAAACAAAAGCCAAAACTGCATGAAATTAAATTCTCTACAACATGGATCAATTAGTTTTCGTAAACAAGTAAGTTTAGTAGATCAAAACCCAAGAAAACCGAAAATAATATAAACTCAGATCTACAAGAATCCACCCGGTAAAATCAAAAACTCCAAGTTCTAAACATGCTTAGAATCATGCAAGGAAGAAGATGGAACAATCAAAAATAAATTTGTTCAAGGTTCGGCAAGGTGTACTTGCCTCTCCTCCTTGGTGAAGAAGGAAAGAAGAAGAAGAAGATGAAGATGGAAAATGAAATGAATAATGGAGGAGAGAGAGTGGTAGGTGGCTTATATAACAAGCCCAAGCAATCTCCACCATTCATTCCTCTCCACTCAATCTAAACCATACACCTCTCTCATAAGAAACCAACTAAACCAACCAAGTCCAAGCCAAACCAAACCATGTTAAACCAAACAAATAAAATTAAGTCAAATCAAATTAAAACCAAGTCATGATTCATACTAAAATAAATGAAACAAGCCAGTATACGGGTCACCCGACAATTGTCAGAAATCCGTACAATGATAATTCAACAACTTTAAATATTCTCAAAATTCAGGAAATACGAAATACAGCTCAAATAAATATGTATCCGTATAAAATACTGATACAGTGAGGCGGGCCTCACAAAGAACAAGCCTATTGTCTCAATCACAAACAATAAATAGATGTTACAAGATGTATGATCATTAAATATACAATAATAAGGCGTCCCAAATATTACATATTCAGCTGATCATGAAGCTAGTCGTTACAAAATGTTAGGACTAGCAAGAGTTTAGTCATACATGATCAACCCTAGGATTTGTCAATCATATTACAGCCCGTAGGCAGACAGTAAGTAAAGTGCAATCGAGCTAAACAGGTGCTCGTCGGCTAAATGCCTCAAAAGAATATTTTTACAATAGAGCGGGAGAGCCAAAAATAACCCACTCGTTGCCAGGGTCCGTCTAGTGACCACCATCTGGCTGGAAAGTCGGTAGATCCTCTGGAGTTGCTCCGAAATCTGGCCACACAAAACCAGCTGGGTCAGACCCCAGAAAGAGCAAGTGCCACAAAGGAGGCTTCACTTAAGAACTAAAACCAGCAATCAGCACAGGAATATAAATATAAATAAAATAAGGACAGGAATAAAAGGAAACATATCAGGATGATATACGACGAGATAACCATGGAACTATTCAGATAGCCAGGTTATAACCCGTAAATCAAACAAGGACCGGGGTTGTAACCCTTCGTCTGAACGGAGCTTGGTTTCTCACCATTTATCGGTAAAATAAATACAAGCATTCAGGTCATATAGCAATCTGGAGCAGGATCGGGACAAGACTAGACTGGTCAGACTCAATCCAATCATTTCACGGCCAAGCAAGAACTACGGCTTGATACTTTAACTAACTAGGGTTATCACAGGCCTAATTACTAGCAAGATGCAGTGAGATTATTCTACAGCCACAAGCCCTGCAGACCATCCAGGTCACCCAGGTCGAGAGATTAGGGTTGAATTCAGGTGGGTACATCGTCCAGAAAATACATGTACCCTTAGGTAGCTTGAAGGGTGCAACACATGACAGTGTGCTGGAAATGTGCCCTACTCGACGACAGGCTACAGATCCCAAGCGCGTCCAGGTAACGGGATTGCCTGTAGCTGGGAAATCTCTTTATGACTAATGTATTAATCTAGTTGTTAACCTTAGTCCATTTTAGTAGGTACTCCTGACCGTGGTACTCAGGAGTCCCCTCCTAGACATGATGTAAGACAGGACTGGAATATTTGTACAAGCACAATCGCCCACGGTGTCCAGGATTAATTATACAGGTCATGTTATGTCAGGTAGCCGTCGCAACAGCTATTTGAGATAATCATGTCAGGTTATCATGCCAAGTGTACTTGTCAGGAGTGTGCCACGACGGGCCACTACCAGGTCATGTCAGGTCATTATGTCAGGAGTGCACCACTACGGGTCACTATCGTGTCATGCTCAGGTATCATTTCCAAACATATTAAACAAATCTATGATTATCAAGTTTATGACAAAAGGCATAAGGATATAAAATGGACGTTAAATATCTAATAAAATATCAATATACAGGGCTATAGAAGATCAAGGGTAATCAGGCTACGCTCAAGCCAGGCTACGCTCAGGCTAGCGTACGCTCAGGTCTGCGTACCAAAGGATCCATACACTTCCAATGGGAAGCGTACGCAAGGGTCAGCGTACACAAGGGCACGCTCAAGCTACAGGTCAGCGTACGCTCAAGCTAGCGTATGCTCAAGACTGCGTACGCTCGAGCTAGCGTATGAAAGGAGCCAGCGTACGCCTTGCTCGCTTAAGCTAGAGTACCAAGGCACGCGTACGCTCAAGCTAGCGTACGCTCAAGACACGCTGCCAACAGGCAGCATATCAAGGTGAGCGTACGCTCACTAAAGAGCAGCGTACGAAGGCTAGCGTACGCTCACTAAAGAGCAGCGTACCAAGGCTAGCGTACGCTCGCTAAAGAGCAGCGTACAGCTCAGCGGCATAAGCTTAAAACTAGCTCATTGTTCACTGTCTTCTCCAAATGGCAAGAACAGCAAGAGCTCTAAAGTTGAATCTAAGTTTCAATTGTCCAAATCTTGGTCAAAACAAGTCCGAATCCAACTTTCCAAAGGTCAAAATTGGGTAGAATGAAATTCTCTAAAACATGGAACCATCCAAACTTGAAAACAAGGAAGTTTAATAGATCAAAACCACCAAAAATCCGAAAATAGCAAAACTCTATATCTACAAGAATTAAAGCCTCAAAATGGAAATTGACAAGTTCTAATGTGGTTTAGAATCATGAGAAGAAGCTAATGAAACCATCAAAAGGAGTTCTTTTGTGGAAGCAAGTTGCACTTGCCAATGGTGTTCTTGGTTGGTGGAGAAGAGTAATGGTGGGGGAAAGAGAAGTAAATGAGAATTATGGAGGAGAGAGAAGGTTGGTTGGGATAATTAAGAGGGGGGTTGCGGTGGAAATGAAGGAGAAGCGTAGGCTAAGGTGTTCCACCATTGGCCCATGATGAACCAAGCATTGGGCCGGCCGAACCAAGCCAACCCAAACCGAGAGTTAAACCAAGCCGAGAGCCAAACCAAGGAGATATACAGATACAAGATAAAATACGTATACGTATTCCAAATACGTAATACGAACAACAGGCATTACAGGTTGTACTTGCTCCCGTCCTGACAGGATAACGTTGTAGGTTCACGTTTCGAGAAGAAAAAGCTATGTGATACATAATATGGTACTGTATTTGAGGACCTGGCCTTAGCTCCAGAAGAGGCCCCAACGGAGAACCTTGCTTATATATTTTCATGTGTTTTGAGATTTAGACTTTGGTCTGTACTTATATTTGAATATTGGACTTTGTCTCCAATTAGATACTTTAGAAGTGTATTTTTAAGTCTGTGCTTGTTTACTTTCGTTTATAGATGCTGTGTTGTGATGAACCTTTAAATATGATTTTAGAACTATTAGTAGCTTAGATCCTTTATTGTCTATTCTTAGAAACAGCTTACTACGCTTTACCAAGCGTAGGCTGGATATGGCTCGGCCCGGCCTCTCACGACCCGTACCCTTATGAGGGGCACGAGCACGTGGGTACGTCCAACCTATGCCGCAGTATCGACGGTAGAACGCTGTATATAACGCCTGTAAATACTACGACTAACAGTATAAAGGTACCTGTACAATATATACTCTCCGAATGGAGGTGACATATCAATACAGTCTCAATCACAGAATAAAACTAAGGTAGATAGCTCAGAAAGAGAACATGTGATAGATGAAAGAGTAAATAAGTCCAGAGTCCAATACAAGCCCAGATATACAGCATCATAGGGTCTCAAAATATAATATAGAAGCTACAGTCTGATAAAGCTAGCTGGATCGCAGTCCAGTCAAACCTAGCTAATCTACACTACTCTGGAAGTACAAAATATAGTGGCTCTACTATAAGGCCACGATCCAAGGCTACTCCATCTGACTCGAGCCCATAATAGGTCGAGCAGTCCGACTCAGAATCATCTGTAATATATCATAACGGTATCCTGTCAGGAAAATGAGCAAGTACAAGCACTAACAGCAGTTCCATGTGAATTGACAAATTTTATAAGAGACAGTATAATGAACTACGAGACAAAGATATATAAAAACTTGAGAACCGTTCGGAAGTCGAGTTACAACCCTTAAACCAAACAAAGACCGGGGTTGTAACTCTTCTCCCGAGCAGAACTTAGTCTCCAATCAGGGTACAATGTAAAGGCATGTAGAGCATGTGAGTAACTGTATATCATGGCATGGTGAGGAAAATACTGAATGTAGAACAGAGCAGGATATACGATAAGATGAAGTAAATATAAAATGTGACTTGAGTTATTAGAGCGATATGTGATCGACTTGGGATAAGTGACAGGACAGGCTATCCACTTGGCCCGGCAATTCGCGGTGACCTCAACGGAAAGTCATGCCGGCCAACCTGGATAACGAGCACAAGGCAAAAGGATCTCGCTACACCCTTCGTGAGGAAAGAGTGGCACGAGCACATGAGTAGTGACAGGGTGGCTTGGATCACATAGCCCCTAATAATTTCCCATCCCCGAATAGTACAATGGATCTAGACATGACACGTCATGGCACGTGATTCCGTAAGAGGGTAGCAAATTTCCTTAGAAATCGGTGTATATACAAGTACAGGGAACAAGACAGGAAGTGTACCAATATACCCAGAAATTTAGGAACAACATCTCATGTCATGATCCAACGTGTACTATAGTCCGTGAACTATCGTGACTGAGAATCAAGTAAGACACTACGACTGAATCGGATATAGCAGATATCAAGACAATGAAAACTATCAGTAAATGTACTCGCCTGCTGTCCTGAACTGTAGGGTATATCAATGCTCAGAGCGGTAATCAGAAATCTAAATATGAGATATTGCACGTTAATTTAGGTTTAAACAAGTTTAAGAATGATTCACAATGAATGATATGTAATCTAGGTCAAACTAGGTCTCACTGAGTCACACTAAGTCCTGTCAAGTCAAATCTAGGTCAAATCAAGTTATATCAAGTCAATCTAAGTCAGGCCAAGTCAACTCTAGGTCATACCAGTCATCACAGGTCAAAACAAGTCGAAGAAAGTCAAACATGGTCAAGAGTTGGCCTACAGTTGACTTTTAGTCAACAGGTCAACCATGGTCAACTCTGGTCAACTCTAGGTCAACCCTAGGTCAAACTGGTCAAATGTTGACCAACAGTTGACTTTTGGTCAAATGGTCAACTCTGGTTTGGATTTGGTCAAATCTAGACAAAGTGTTGACTCACGGTTGACTCTTGGGTAAAAAGTCAACTCTGGGTCAACCAAGCCAAAATCGGCTCAAATATGACATTTGTAGGGTGTACCCAACATGCCACCCAAGTTTCAAGTCAATCCGACTACCCGAACTCCGTATCTCGAAATTACCCGATTACCCCTTAACATTTACCCTTAAACCGTTCTAACTTGACGCCAAGTGGCCTTCCCTTAGGAATTCCACTCCGTGCTTCCTAGGGTAGTAGGGTACTATCCTATACAACCATTACCTACCAAGTTTTCTAGGGTAAATGGACATCTATTCCATCTTACGGTCCGAATCGCCCGTTTACCCGTTATCTTGAATATTTCAAGATACGGAATGGTGCGGTGCGATACTGACTCCCCGAGCCCACATGCAACCCAGATTCCAACTCCGAAGCCTACCCACAAAATCTAAATCACATTATCTAGGTTCCCTCCAAGTTTCGACGCGCTCCGAATCACGGAACTCAATTTCCCCCTATCACCAAATCCTAACTTAACATTTCACTCTCTCATTCAACCAATTTTTCACACTCACTTAGGACCAACTTAGGGGGCTATTCTAGTGGGTTTTAGAGGGGAATATAGAGCTAATGATAGGGTATATATATGTATATATATAGGTATATAGTGGGGTATATACGGGGTCGAATAGGGGGTTAAATTGGGGGGGGGGGAGGGTTAAAAGCCTATTGTTGCTGTACTGTTTCCTGCTACTGCTGCTGTTCTTGCTGCAGCTGCTGCTGTTTGGAGCTACTGTGGGGGGGGGGGGGGGAACAGCAGCCCTATCCCCCCTTGCTGCTATGGCTGCCCCCCCTTCCCTTCTCAATCCCTCCATCATCCCCCCTCTATTTCCCTCTCTAATTCACTCTAAAAACCTCTCTAATCTCTTCTAATCCCTCTCTATCATTCTCACATATATATATACATACTCACATACATTTCCTCATTACCTTCCCTCTCTACACATACAAATACACACACATATATACACATGACCACACACACACACACACACACACACACACACACACACACACACACACACATATATATATATATATATATATATATATATATATATATATATATATATATATATATATAGACACACACACACACTTGCATGTATCTATATATACATGGACACACACACACTTATATGAAAAAATATATATATATATATAGACACACACACACACTTATATGTATCTATATATACATGGACACTCACACACACACATATGGACACACACTCTCACATGGACACACACACTCCCAGACATACAAATCTACATATATATATATATATATATATATATATATATATATATATATATATATATATATATATATATATATATATATATATATATATATATATATATATATATATATATATATATATATATATATATACTCTAAAAAGGATAAAACCATAAATAATCCTTAAACTATATTTTAGGGGAACCTAACAAATCTAGGGTCAACTTGTAGAGAATGGTCCCCTCTCTAATTTATGTGAAGGAATAAATAAAATATGAGAATTAAATGAGAGTTAAAGGATTACCTAAATGTGGATTTGAAGAGGAAGAAGAAGGAGTTGGAAAGAAAGAATTTAAGAGAGAAGAAGAAGACTTAGTGGAGAAGAAAGGAGAGGTGGAGGGGGTGCCTATAGGGGCCGGCCATGGGCATGGGTAGGGGCACTTGTAAATTACAAGTTTGCCCCTCCCTAAGCCTACATGCTAATTAATCCAAAAATGGGTTTTGGAACTTGCTAAAAATAAATAAAAATTATAATTAAACTTAATTACTCATGGAGGACTAGTCCAAACTCCTAAACCTAAAACTTTAGTGTGGTAGGCCATGGTTAAATAACATGCTAATTACGACTCAAGTCGAAATTCACCGGGGTCCCGAATTAACTCGAAATGCGATGAAATTCGAACCCGACTCCTATAATAATTAAATATTAATATTTATGAAATAAAATTCCCAAAAATATTATAAAATGGAAAATTACCATTTTACCCCTAACTTGGAAAAGTGAGGGTGACAAGTCTATCCACCTTAAAAAAATTTTGTCCTCGAAATTGAAGACACAAGCACAGGAAATCAAAAACAGAAAGACAAAAGAATTAGATTTATACCTCAGGGCGCGAAAAGATAAGAGAAACGCTCCCGCATGTCGTCCTCCCTCTCCCAGGTAGACTCACCTGGAGAGTGATGTCTCCACGCAACCCGAACCAAGGGTATGACCTGGTTCCGGAGCACCTTCTCCATGCGATCCAGAATCTCCATCGGCTGTTCTGGATAGCTGAGAGTAGGTCCCACCTGTATCGCTGAATGGTCCAATACATGGCTAGGATCTGCCACGTACCGCCTCAGCTGAGATACATGAAACACGTTGTGCACTCCCTCGAGCCTGGTAGGCAAGTCCAGTCGGTAGGCTACTGCACCGATCCTCTCTAAGATGGTGAAAGGTCCGATATAGCGCAGACTGAGCTTCCCACCGCCGCCAAAGCGAATAGTGCCACATGTCGGGGATATCCTCAGAAATACCTTTTCACCAACCTAGACACAAGACAAAAACTCAACACACAACTAACAAACAATCACAACAAACACGACAAGAACTGAAACTAACCTCGAACTCTAACGGTCTCCGGTGACTATCGGCCCAATGCCGCTACCTATCATGAGCCACCCGAAGTCTGTCTCTAATCATCCTGACCTTCTCGGCCGCATCCACAACCATCTCCGGCCCAAGAAGCGCCCGTTCGCCGACATCGTCCCAAGACAAAGGAGTACGGCATCTCCGTCCATATAGAGCCTCAAATCATGACATCTCTATACTGGCCTGGTAGCTGTTGTTGTAAGCAAACTCTACCAGGTGAAGATGGTCCTCCCAAGAACCCCCGAGATCTAGCACACATGTGCGAAGCATATCCTCCAAAGTCTGGATGGTCCTCTCCGACTGCCCGTCTGTCTGAGGATGATAAGCAGTACTAAACTTGAGCGAGGTGCCCAAGCTAGCCTACAAACTCCTCCAGAAATGGGAAGTGAATCGGCTATCCCGATCTGAAACTATGCTCACCGGAACTCCGTACAATCTCACGATCTGACGAACATACAGCTCAGCCAGCCTCTCCGTAGACAAACCCACTTTAAAAGGCAAAAAGTAGGCCAATTTGGTCAATCTATCAACTATGACCCAAACCGCGTCCTTCCCTCCTGGCGATCGTGGAAGTCCAGATGCAAAGTCCATGGTGATGTGCTCCCACTTCCACTCGAGAATGGGTAGAGGCTGTAGCAATCCACCTGGTCTCTGCCTCTCGGCCTTCACCTGCTGACACATAAGGCAACGAGATACAGACTGAGCTACCTTGCACTTCATGCCACACCACCACACGTCCTCTCTCAGGTCCCTATACATCCTATTGGCCCCAGGATGCATAGAATACTGAGAGCGATGCGCC
Source organism: Iris pallida (assembly GCA_029216955.1). Lineage (NCBI taxonomy): Eukaryota > Viridiplantae > Streptophyta > Magnoliopsida > Asparagales > Iridaceae > Iris > Iris pallida. The sequence continues at coordinate 7,676,359 of JANAVB010043216.1, forward strand.
TCCTGAAGAACCTCCTCCCGAAGCTCTTCACGCGGAACGCACAGCCTAGTACCGTGCCGCAACGACCCGTCTTCGGCTACAGTGAAATCGTCAAGCAAGCCCATCCTCACCTGCTCTCTGATGCTCCTCAGGGCAACATCATCATACTACACTGACCTGACTCTATCCATCAGCTCAGACTGAATCTGCAAACCCCATATCTGGATCTCTACGCCCGAAATGATGACCTGGATACCCAAACTATCCAGGTCGGCCAACAAATGACGATATGTCGTCAAGAACATAGCAACTGGATACCTGCTCAAGGCATCTGCAACTACGTTGGCCTTTCCCGGATGGTATTGTAAGGATATATCGAAGTCCTTCATCAGCTCTAACCACCGTCTCTGCCGCATGTTCAACTCCTTCTGAGTGAACACGTACTTCAAGCTCTTGTGATCTGCGAAGATCTCAACTCGCTCTCCGTACAGGTAATGCTTCCATAACTTCAAAGAAAATATAACCGCGGCCAACTCCAGATCATGAGTAGGATAGTTCTTCTCATGAGGACACAACTGTCTGGATGCATAGGCAATCACCTTCCCATGCTGCTGAAGAACACACCATAAACCCTTCCCGGAAGCATCGCTGAAGATCGAGAACCCTCTGACCCAGATGGCAAAGTCAGGATCGGAGCTGAAGTCATCCTCCTCTTCAGATCATGAGTAGGATAGTTCTTCTCATGAGGACACAACTGTTTGGAAGTGTATTTTTAAGTCTGTGCTTGTTTACTTTCGTTTATAGATGCTGTGTTGTGATGAACCTTTAAATGTGATTTTAGAACTATTAGTAGCTTAGATCCTTTATTGTCTATTCTTAGAAACAGCTTACTACGCTTTACCAAGCGTAGGCTGGATATGGCTCGGCCCGGCCTCTCACGACCCGCACCCTTATGAGGGGCACGAGCACGTGGGTACGTCCAGCCTACGCCGCAGTATCGGCGGTAGAACGCTGTATATAACGCCTGTAAATACTACGACTAACAGTATAAAGGTACCTGTACAGTATATACTCTCCGAATGGAGGTGACATATCAATACAGTCTCAATCACAGAATAAAACTAAGGTAGATAGCTCAGAAAGAGAACATGTGATAGTTGAAAGAGTAAATAAGTCCAGAGTCCAATACAAGCCCAGATATATACAGCATCACAGGGACCCAAAATATAATGTAGAAGCTACAGTCTGATAAAGCTAGCTGGATTGCAGTCCAGTCAAACCTAGCTAATCTACACTACTCTGGAAGTACAAAATCTAGTGGCTACACTATAAGGCCACGATCCAAGGCTACTCCATCTGACTCGAGCCCATAATAGGTCGAGCAGTCCGACTCAGAATCATCTGTAATATATTATAACGATATCCTGTCAGGAAAATGAGCAAGTACAAGCACTAACAACAGTTCCATGTGAATTGACAAATTCTATAAGAGACATTATAATGAACTACGAGACAAAGATATATGAAAACTTGGGAACCGTTCGGAAGCCGAGTTACAACCCTTAAACCAAATAAGGACCGGGGTTGTAACTCTTCTCCCGAGCAGAACTTAGTCTCCAATCGGGGTACAATGTAAAGGCATGTAGAGCATGTGAGTAACTGTATATCATGGCATGGTGAGGAAAATACTGAATATAGAACAGAGCAGGATATATGATAAGATAAAGTAAATATAAAATATGACTTGAATTATTAGAGCGATATGTGATCGGCTTGGGATAAGTGACAGGATAGGCTATCCACTTGGCCCGGCAATTCGCGGTGACCTCAACGGAAAGTCATGCCGGCCAACCTGGATAACGAGCATAAGGCAAAAGGATCTCGCTACACCCTTCGTGAGGGAATAGTAGCACGAACACATGAGTAGTGACAGGGTGGCTTGGATCATATAGCCCTTAATAATTCCCCATCCCCGAATAGTACAATGGATCTGGACATGACACGTCATGGCACGTGATTCCATAAGAGGGTAGCAAATCTCCTTAGAAATCGGTATCTATACAAGTACAGGGAATAAGACAGGAAGTGTACCAATATACCTAAAAATCTAGGAACAATATCTTATGTCATGATCCAACGTGTACTAGTCCGTGAACTATCGTGATTGAGAATCAAGTAAGACACTACGACTGAATCGGATATAGCAGATATCAAGACAATGAAAACTATCAGTGAATGTACTCGCCTACTGTCCTGAGCTGTAGGGTATATCAATGCTTAGAGCGGTAATCAGAAATCTAAATATGAGATATTGCACGTTAATTTAGGTTTAAACAAGTTTAAGAATGATTCACAATGAATGATATGCAATCTAGGTCAAACTAGGTCTCACTGAGTCACACTAAGTCCTGTCAAGTCAAATCTAGGTCAAATCAAGTTATATCAAGTCAATCTAGGTCAGACCAAGTCAACTCTAGGTCATACCAGTCATCACAGGTCAAAACAAGTCGAAGAAAGTCAAACGGGGTCAAGAGTTGGCCTACAGTTGACTTTTGGTCAATTGGTCAACCCTGATCAACTTTGGTCAACTCTAGGTCGACCCTAGGTCAAACTGGTCAAATGTTGACCAACAGTTGACTTTTGGTCAACTGGTCAACTCTGGTTTGGATTTGGTCAAATCTAGACAAAGTGTTGACTCACGGTTGACTTTTGGGTAAAAAGTCAACTCTGGCTCAACCGAGCCAAAATCGGCTCAAATATGACATTTGTAGGGTGTACCCAACATGCCACTCAAGTTTCAAGTCAATCCGACTACCCGAACTCCGTATCTCGAAATTACCCGATTACCCCTTAACATTTACCCTTAAACCGTTCTAACTTGACGCCAAGTGGCCTTTCCTTAGGAATTCCACTCCGTGCTTCCTATGGTAGTAGGGTACTAGCCTATACAACCATTACCTACCAAGTTTTTAGGGTAAGTGGACATCCAGTCCATCTTACGTTCGAATCGTCCGGTTTACCCCGTTATCTTGAATATTTCAAGATACGAATGGTGTGGTACGATACCGACTCTCCGAGCCCACCCAACCCCGATTCCAACTCCGAAGCGTACCCACAAAATCTAAATCTCATTATCTAGGTTCCCTCCAAGTTTCAACGCTTTCGAATCACGGAACTCAATTTTTCCCTATCACCAAATCCTAACTAACATTTCCCTCTCTCATTCAACCCATTTTTCACACTCACTTAGGACCAACTTAGGGGCTGTTCTAGTGGGTTTTAGAGGGGTATATAGAGCTAATGATAGGGTATTATATGTATATATATATAGATATATATATATATATATATATATATATAATAGGTATAGTGGGGTATATACGGGGTCGAATAGGGGATAAATGGGGGGGAGGGGTTAAAAAGCCTATTTTTTCTGCTATTGTTGCTGATACTGCTGCTGTTCTTGCTGGCAGCTGCTGCTGCTGTTGGAGCTGCTGTGGGGGGGGGGGGGGGGGGGGGGTAGGGGGGAACAGCACCCTTTCCCCCCTTGCTGCTATGGCTGCTCCCTCTTCCTTCTCAATCCCTCCATCATTCCCTCTATTTCCCTCTCTAATTCCTCTAAAAACCTCTCTAATCTCTCTAATCCCTCTCTATCATTCTCATATATATATATATATACATACTTACATACATTTCCTCATTCCCTTCCCTCTCTACACTTACAAAT
>JANAVB010043216.1:7690633-7923372 GCA_029216955.1 Iris pallida
ATTAAGGGAAAAAAATAATTTAGAGACTTAAGAGAGTTGGTTCCTTGAGAATAGTTGTATATTGGTCGTCCAGGTTGCGGGCATGATTAAGAGAACGATTTGAATCATCCTCAAGTATCAAGAATGATTAGAAGGTCGCGATAATAGGTATGGAATCGACGAGTAGTTCAAAGCGAGGATATAGTCACCTTGGTTGGTCCATGGCTAACTATCTTGGCAATAGATGGTGGGACAACTAAAGGCGATACTTTGAGTCTATCTATCAAGTACAGTGCCTTGTCTTTCCAAAATAAGTAAAAGACAAGAACAACAAAGGTTTCAAAGACAGTGTTATATATTGAGTACGAATTGTGGGGTTCATAGGCGGCAAAAATAATTCAAACGAGAATTGCCAAGCCTGTCGCAGATGAGACTCTAAGGCAAGTTTACTATGTATCCATCCACGTAGAATAATATGTGATAAGCGAACCAAAGTGCAATAGGTTGATCAGACCATCATGCACCGGTTCTGATTAGACAATATGTTAGTGGGTGCACCCAATAAAATATGTCATGATCAAGCTTGGTAAAGAAATAAGCTTGCAAAACTGAAGCTACCTTAGCAGCATGAGATTGTCAAAATATGAGCAAGGAAGGTACTGATGAAGAAATTTAAAATAGTCCAAGATCTTTTAAAATCAAGGGTCGCCCGTAGTGTGGGCCTATACAGTTGTCCTAGTGTTTCTTCATTTATGGCTTGGCAAACTAGATAAGTAGGGTCCTCTGAATTATAGTCTAAGTGAACTTACCAATGTGGTTTACGAAAAAAAAAGGTTTGTTTGGTTGTGAGGTATTCTACCCAACTTACAAGAGTTAAACTAATAGTATCATAGGACAATGGGTCAAGCAATTAAGATAAAGTACAAATTTAAGCATTTAAGGAACTAAGTAGAACAAAATCACATATCGGGTCGAAAGAATTGAATCGAGGTTGAATCCCTATCCGTGGTCGAAAACATATCGGTATCATGGTAAAGATTTTAGTTTGGCCATTTTGACCATAAGGTCATATCGAAAAAATAGAGTACAAGGAGGTGTTTTAGTGGGACATGATATATCTACATGAAGGTGGTCTTGCCTAGGTCTTACATATAAAATTTGTTGGAAGGAAAAGTCTAGTGTTGTGCTCCAAATATCCAAGTCATGGTAAGGGACGCCAGAAGATCTAAAATAGAAAGTGGAAGTTCACGAGGTGATAATTAATGCACAATAATAAAGAAGATCAAGTTAAAGCATAAAATAAAATTAATGAAAGAATCCAGTAAAAGTAAAAGTTTAGGGGACACAGTTCTAGTGAGAAGATAGCCTTCTAGATGAATACAGTTAAGGAACCATTAAATCATTATTCAAATACAAATGGGTTAGAATGTCGCAATTATAAGATCTAGAATTTAAGGAAGGTCGAGTGAGTCGAGGTGGAAATACAGTCACATAGCTGGGTAGATGACTAACAACACTTGTGTATATACTACTATCATGGTCACGAGTGACATGGCAATTAGTGTGGAATACTCAGTAGGGTTATCTTGGGGCCTACCATTAAAATTTCAACTCGAGTTTCCTCCAAAAAGTTTCAAAAATTAACCTTCAAAAATAAACCACCAAAATCTGTATTTACTCCAATCCGTTCAAATTCATCATAAAAATTTAAATCACTCTCATAAATATCAAAGCAATATTTTTATCACGTTACTACTAACCTCTTCCAAAATTAACGTTTAAATTCAACTATTTAAATTAAGAGTTCATAATTTACGAATCCATAAAAATTTTACAATCAATCAAAAATTTAACACTCTAAAATTTTCAAATAACTCATAATAAACTCTTAGCATATTAAAAACAATTTCCAAAAATTAAGCTCAATACTCTCATAAATTTTAACTTCTATTTGTGCTAAGTTATCCCAACAAAATCATAACTTTTAAATGGTAACTTCCTTTAATCAATCAAAATAACTTTCCATCACATCCTTCAAAATTCTCTCAAAATTTTAATATTAGCAATCCCTCATCAAACTAAATTTTCAAATAATCTTATCAGTCAAAATCCTTCTCTCTTTTTTTACCAAAAGTCTAATTAGATTTGCAAATCTTTAATCATAGGACACCATTTAAAATAAAATAAAAATTTTCTAAAAAATCATTTCATAACTTTCAAATATTTTAAACCATATTTACCATCATTACTTCCACTTAAAATTCAAAATTTACTAAACACGAAAATCGCTAGTTGTACAACTCAAATTTAAATAATTTCTATGGACATTTTTAAAAGCGAAGATCATTTTCAAATCAATTTATACCTGTTCAAAGGTGTATAACCATAATCCAATAAATCATAAATATCAAATCTCAAAAAGCCAATCAATTTCTTAAACCAAGTATGAAATCCTATAAATCCTCTGATTTTTACTATTTAGAAATCTCAAGGTTAAAACTTTCCGTGGTAATATCCTACTTTACCAATTACTAATCATTAAATTATACAAAAATTATTTTTAACTCAATTAGAGTCTTGAATGTTTTTCAATCGCCAATATAACCATTCTAGCCATGTGTGTGACCTATGAGCATATACTAATGTAGTCATCTTCCTAGTTGAAACTAGCACGAAAAATAAGAATCAATGGTAGAAAGGAATCAAGCAAGATGCAATTCAAGGAAGTCGAACGAGAGTTCAAAATTTGAAGCCAAGGGAAGAGGTCAAGCTGTATAGATGAGATTCCTAGATTCTAATCCTATGTTGCAGGTTCACATCGGTACAGTTACGTAACCGAAGTGACAAACTTGACCTGCATGGGCCACCACAAAAACATGTAACACCCCAGTCCCAAATACTTGAGACTAGATACGTATCATGCCAGCTGTACACATACGAATAAATATACGACTCGTATATATACATAAGCTGTAAATGTAGTAAACCAAGACACTAAATCTCATCCACAAAGATAAATAATAATATAAAGCAACTTTGAGTTTGTCAAGTACACAATAGTTGGGCGGAGACAAAGTCCACTACCAACCAAATTAAACATGGAAAAATATACAAGGAAAGAATTTTAGTAAACGAGAGCAAGTGACGAGTCCAAGAGCAATCATCACGAGAGAAGGAATGGCCTTAGCTAGATCACCTGCAAGAAATCACGAAAGCACACACCTAGAAAAAAACCAGGTCCTCAGAGGGACGTAACAAGACACATAATATCATGCCGATAAACTGAATAAATAAAGCTCAATAGAAAAGTATGCATATATAAAGGTTCCTAACCATTCTATGTGGATTTCGATTTAGAGGACAACGTTCTACGCAGGGGCTATCTCAAGCATGTAATAAAGAGTGGCCAACAAGTAGCGCTCATCCGAGACACTATCGGCCGGGTAACACGTAGCGCTCATCCGAGACACTATCTCCCAAATGTGTAAAATAAAGTAGCCCCTACGCTAGTAGCTGTCCCCTCCCCCCCAATGATACTATACGTGTGTCGTAACCATGACACACAAATACGTGTCGTTTCCACCATACTGTTTTAATATAGATAACTGTCAAGTCTTCTAATCATGCATCTATTGACAGTTATTCCTACGCATGCGCACGGAGGATCAGCCCACACGCAAGTGACCTCTATATGATACTCACAACTCGTGTACAATCATGACAAGTCAATGAGACACACTAAATTTGATGGTAGTCGCTTAACTCTAAGCTAATCTTATAAAATATAGTAATTTATATCTACATATAATTTAGAAAGAAATAACTTTAAAAATAAACACAACATGCATGTTATTGAGCAGGAAATTTAAACAGTAAAGGCAAGGTGTCTTGCCTGAGGTTATGTGCAAAAGAGAATAATCCAGTAGCTCGAACCAACAAGTAAACGAAGCCAGAAATAGCCAAATCCCACAGATGACTCCGGATACTGCAACAAACATCACGAACGAGTTTGAAATATAAGATAAACCTAGAAACGCCTGTCCAAAAGTTAAATTCTGAAACAGGGGCAAAATCATAATTTTGGGTTAAAATGATGTCCGCCGTTGGACCCGCTTTGCACCGAAATGTGCGCCAGAACCTACGGTCTCTAAAGTCGTCAAACTACATGTCTAAAGATTTGTTTTGATGAGACGAACCCAACGGTATGTCCAATTTTGGATTCCGGTGGGCTGTGCACAAAATCGTCCGTTGAGTGGGATTGTGGGCCCGCCAAAATAGCATCCCGATCAACGGTCTCAGAAACGGACCAAACTTGGCTCACAGGACCAGAAAAATATTTCGAGTCCAATGGCGCAAGTTTATCGCGATATGATGAGTGTGCACAAAGTTGTGACTTAATTTGCAAAGAGTATATACGGGGTATCTCGACGGATACGCATTGATTTCGTCGCGCACATGCAATGAAATCGCGTTCCGTCAGTTCCCACACGCCGACAACATCCATACGCACCTTTCGATGCATATAGTGCACGACCACGTCGCCCGGTTTGTCGGGACAGACGCCGTATCGGAGTGTTTCTCTACTTTTTGAAAACAGAATTTACAGTTTTTTCGGAAAACTTTAACAACGTGTAACTTTCTACATACTAGATGAAAAGTGAATCCAAAAGGTGCGTTAAAATCTCGGTTAGGTTGTCTTTGACTGCCTTCAATTAGTTATTACGAAAGCTTAATGGACAGCAAGAAAAGTGGCCGACAAGTTGGTGTTTTACGACAGTTTTTAATATTCAGAAAAGTGGGTTTTTCTCCAACTTCGTCTCGATATTTCGAGAAAGTTGGATGGCCATGTCAAAATCTACCTAGGGGATCTCGAAGAGGGTCATGTCTACTTTCCAGAATATTTTACGGATCGAAAATCGGAGTTACGAGCAAAAAGTTACGTCGTAGGGAAGTAGGGTACCTTGAGTGGGAAAACTTCTCCGTGGGTGACGCGGGGCTGACTTCCGATGCTCCGTTCGTCGCGCACAAAGCTCCGTCGCTGGTGAAACGAATTCGTAGGCGAAGAGGGTATGATCAGCGTCATTTTTCGTTTTGGAAGTTTAGGGTTTTGAGGCTTGTGGAAAAAGTTTTATATATATCAAGTTGGTTGAAAAACCTAATACAAACACTATTACCAATAACCCCATTGGGTCCTACCTACGTGTTGCTCACGGAAATAGCATGCTGTAGCATGCAGCACTAAAAGGGAAGGGGGCCCGCCCACTCATGTGGGTGGGTGTTTTATATTTTCTTTTTTTTTCCTTTTCTTTTTCTTTTCTTATTCTTTTCCTTTTTCTTTTCTTTTTTCTTTTCTTATTCTTTAAACATTTCTTTTCTAAATCTTTTTAAACTTTTTAAATATATATCCAAAAATCATTTAAATACAAATAACACTTTAAATATCACATATCCAAATATTTAATATATTTAAATATATCTACATATATATATATATAAATTCATCTTACAATAAATCAATCTCAATAATAATAATAATAATAATATCTAAATAGAATGAACATATTTTAATCTCCATGAAATAACTTAAATTATAATAAAATAATAATAATCGTCCCAATGGGTGAACTTTATCGCTCACCCATGTGTGGGTCCAAAAATCATACCATCTTGTAAAACATTATTTTATTATTAAAATATAAATTTTGTACCGAAAGTCAATAAATATTCAACAAGTCTCAAAATTATTTTAAAAAATATTTGTACACACATAAAATATTTCTACATGGCCATCTTGGTCCCACCACATGCCTACATGGGCTTAAATTTGGTCTGGACCCAGTTTGGACTGGTTTGGACAACCCGGATCATCTAAAAATCAATATATAAAATAATATCTAAATAAAATATTTTAAATGCGTTATTTCACAACTCGGCCTGGTTTTCCTAGTTCGGACTGAACTATGGCTAGGCCTCCCACGACATGGCTAATAAACTGGTCAAAGCACACTGCTACATCTTTCGTGCCAAAATTCATGGTAGTCTAGTGCACCAACACTCAACCATGGCTAAGATCATTTAAAAATAAAATAAAACCATAAATTGTATAAATTTATTTTTAAGTCAAATAAAATAATAAAAAAATAATTTTAAAAAAATAGGGGTTTTACATCCTACCCAACTTACAAGAATTTCGTCCTCGAAATTAAAAATAAGTGGGGATTGAAAAGGTCATATGGGTATATCGATGAGGAATCATCAAATCACAACGTTCACAAAACATGAATTAGAAAATCGTGATTTAGATAAATACAAAATAATCATGGATATGGCTAATTAATGCAAGAATAAAAATGATCAAGGGTTTTAAGTAGTTCAAGATAAAACACGAGTTTAAAGAATAGAAAAGAATCAAGTAGATTAAGGGAAAAAAAATAATTTAGAGACTTAAGAGAGTTGGTTCCTTGAGAATAGTTGTATATTGGTCGTCCAGGTTGCGGGCATGATTAAGAGAACGATTTGAATCATCCTCAAGTATCAAGAATGATTAGAAGGTCACGATAATAGGTATGGAATCGACGAGTAGTTCAAAGCGAGGATATAGTCACCTTGGTTGGTCCATGGCTAACTATCTTGGCAATAGATGGTGGGACAACTAAAGGCGATACTTTGAGTCTATCTATCAAGTACAGTGCCTTGTCTTTCCAAAATAAGTAAAAGACAAGAACAACAAAGGTTTCAAAGACAGTGTTATATATTGAGTACGAATTGTGGGGTTCATAGGCGGCAAAAATAATTCAAACGAGAATTGCCAAGGCTGTCGCAGATGAGACTCTAAGGCAAGTTTACTATGTATCCATCCACGTAGAATAATATGTGATAAGCGAACCAAAGTGCAATAGGTTGATCAGACCATCATGCACCGGTTCTGATTAGACAATATGTTAGTGGGTGCACCCAATAAAATATGTCATGATCAAGCTTGGTAAAGAAATAAGCTTGCAAAACTGAAGCTACCTTAGCAGCATGAGATTGTCAAAATATGAGCAAGGAAGGTACTGATGAAGAAATTTAAAATAGTCCAAGATCTTTTAAAATCAAGGCTCGCCCGTAGTGTGGGCCTATACAGTTGTCCTAGTGTTTCTTCATTTATGGCTTGGCAAACTAGATAAGTAGGGTCCTCTGAATTATAGTCTAAGTGAACTTACCAATGTGGTTTACGAAAAAAAAAGGTTTGTTTGGTTGTGAGGTATTCTACCCAACTTACAAGAGTTAAACTAATAGTATCATAGGACAATGGGTCAAGCAATCAAGATAAAGTACAAATTTAAGCATTTAAGGAACTAAGTAGAACAAAATCACATATCGGGTCGAAAGAATTGAATCGAGGTTGAATCCCTATCCGTGGTCGAAAACATATCGGTATCATGGTAAAGATTTTAGTTTGGCCATTTTGACCATAAGGTCATATCGAAAAAATAGAGTACAAGGAGGTGTTTTAGTGGGACATGATATATCTACATGAAGGTGGTCTTGCCTAGGTCTTACATATAAAATTTGTTGGAAGGAAAAGTCTAGTGTTGTGCTCCAAATATCCAAGTCATGGTAAGGGACGCCAGAAGATCTAAAATAGAAAGTGGAAGTTCACGAGGTGATAATTAATGCACAATAATAAAGAAGATCAAGTTAAAGCATAAAATAAAATTAATGAAAGAATCCAGTAAAAGTAAAAGTTTAGGGGCACAGTTCTAGTGAGAAGATAGCCTTCTAGATGAATACAGTTAAGGAACCATTAACTCATTATTCAAATGCAAATGGGTTAGAATGTCGCAATTATAAGATCTAGAATTTAAGGAAGGTCGAGTGAGTCGAGGTGGAAATACAGTCACATAGCTGGGTAGATGACTAACAACACTTGTGTATATACTACTATCATGGTCACGAGTGACATGGCAATTAGTGTGGAATACTCAGTAGGGTTATCTTGGGGCCTACCATTAAAATTTCAACTCGAGTTTCCTCCAAAAAGTTTCAAAAATTAACCTTCAAAAATAAACCACCAAAATCTGTATTTACTCCAATCCGTTCAAATTCATCATAAAAATTTAAATCACTCTCATAAATATCAAAGCAATATTTTTATCACGTTACTACTAACCTTTTCCAAAATTAACGTTTAAATTCAACTATTTAAATTAAGAGTTCATAATTTACGAATCCATAAAAATTTTACAATCAATCAAAAATTTAACACTCTAAAATTTTCAAATAACTCATAATAAACTCTTAGCATATTAAAAACAATTTCCAAAAATTAAGCTCAATACTCTCATAAATTTTAACTTCTATTTGTGCTAAGTTATCCCAACAAAATCATAACTTTTAAATGGTAACTTCCTTTAATCAATCAAAATAACTTTCCATCACATCCTTCAAAATTCTCTCAAAATTTTAATATTAGCAATCCCTCATCAAACTAAATTTTCAAATAATCTTATCAGTCAAAATCCTTCTCTCTTTTTTTACCAAAAATCTAATTAGATTTGCAAATCTTTAATCATAGGACACCATTTAAAATAAAATAAAAATTTTCTAAAAAATCATTTCATAACTTTCAAATATTTTAAACCATATTTACCATCATTACTTCCACTTAAAATTCAAAATTTACTAAACACGAAAATCGCTAGTTGTACAACTCAAATTTAAATAATTTCTATGGACATTTTTAAAAGCGAAGATCATTTTCAAATCAATTTATACCTGTTCAAAGGTGTATAACCATAATCCAATAAATCATAAATATCAAATCTCAAAAAGCCAATCAATTTCTTAAACCAAGTATGAAATCCTATAAATCCTCTGATTTTTACTATTTAGAAATCTCAAGGTTAAAACTTTCCGTGGTAATATCCTACTTTACCAATTACTAATCATTAAATTATACAAAAATTATTTTTAACTCAATTAGAGTCTTGAATGTTTTTCAATCGCCAATATAACCATTCTAGCCATGTGTGTGACCTATGAGCATATACTAATGTAGTCATCTTCCTAGTTGAAACTAGCACGAAAAATAAGAATCAATGGTAGAAAGGAATCAAGCAAGATGCAATTCAAGGAAGTCGAACGAGAGTTCAAAATTTGAAGCCAAGGGAAGAGGTCAAGCTGTATAGATGAGATTCCTAGATTCTAATCCTATGTTGCAGGTTCACATCGGTACAGTTACGTAACCGAAGTGACAAACTTGACCTGCATGGGCCACCACAAAAACATGTAACACCCCAGTCCCAAATACTTGAGACTAGATACGTATCATGCCAGCTGTACACATACGAATAAATATACGACTCGTATATATACATAAGCTGTAAATGTAGTAAACCAAGACACTAAATCTCATCCACAAAGATAAATAATGATATAAAGCAACTTTGAGTTTGTCAAGTACACAATAGTTGGGCGGAGACAAAGTCCACTACCAACCAAATTAAACATGGAAAAATATACAAGGAAAGAATTTTAGTAAACGAGAGCAAGTGACGAGTCCAAGAGCAATCATCACGAGAGAAGGAATGGCCTTAGCTAGATCACCTGCAAGAAATCACGAAAGCACACACCTGGGAAAAAACCAGGTCCTCAGAGGGACGTAACAAGACACATAATATCATGCCGATAAACTGAATAAATAAAGCTCAATAGAAAAGTATGCATATATAAAGGTTCCTAACCATTCTATGTGGATTTCGATTTAGAGGACAACGTTCTACGCAGGGGCTGTCTCAAGCATGTAATAAAGAGTGGCCAACAAGTAGCGCTCATCCGAGACACTATCGGCCGGGTAACACGTAGCGCTCATCCGAGACACTATCTCCCAAATGTGTAAAATAAAGTAGCCCCTACGCTAGTAGCTGTCCCCTCCCCCCCAATGATACTATACGTGTGTCGTAACCATGACACACAAACACGTGTCGTTTCCACCATACTGTTTTAATATAGATAACTGTCAAGTCTTCTAATCATGCATCTATTGACAGTTATTCCTACGCATGCGCACGGAGGATCAGCCCACACGCAAGTGACCTCTATATGATACTCACAACTCGTGTACAATCATGACAAGTCAATGAGACACACTAAATTTGATGGTAGTCGCTTAACTCTAAGCTAATCTTATAAAATATAGTAATTTATATCTACATATAATTTAGAAAGAAATAACTTTAAAAATAAACACAACATGCATGTTATTGAGCAGGAAATTTAAACAGTAAGGCAAGGTGTCTTGCCTGAGGTTATGTGCAAAAGAGAATAATCCAGTAGCTCGAACCAACAAGTAAACGAAGCCAGAAATAGCCAAATCCCACAGATGACTCCGGATACTGCAACAAACATCACGAACGAGTTTGAAATATAAGATAAACCTAGAAAACGCCTGTCCAAAAGTTAAATTCTGGAACAGGGACAAAATCATAATTTTGGGTTAAAATGATGTCCGCCGTTGGACCCGCTTTGCACCGAAATGTGCGCCAGAACCTACGGTCTCTAAAGTCTTCAAACTACATGTCTAAAGATTTGTTTTGATGAGACGAACCCAACGGTATGTCCAATTTTGGATTCCGGTGGGCTGTGCACAAAATCGCCCGTTGAGTGGGATTGTGGCCCCGCCAAAATAGCATCCCGATCAACGGTCTCAGAAACGGACCAAACTTGGCTCACAGGACCAGAAAAATATTTCGAGTCCAATGGCGCAAGTTTCATCGCGATATGATGAGTGTGCACAAAGTTGTGACTTAATTTGCAAAGAGTCGATACGGGGTATCTCGACGGATACGCATTGATTTCGTCGCGCACATGCAATGAAATCGCGTTCCGTCAGTTCCTACACGCCGACAACATCCATACGCACCTTTCGATGCATATAGTGCACGACCACGTCGCCCGGTTTGTCGGGACAGACGCCGTATCGGAGTGTTTCTCTACTTTTTGAAAACAGAATTTACAGTTTTTTCGGAAAACTTTAACAACGTGTAACTTTCTACATACTAGATGAAAAGTGAATCCAAAAGGTGCGTTAAAATCTCGGTTAGGTTGTCTTTGACTGCCTTCAATTAGTTATTACGAAAGCTTAATGGACAGCAAGAAAAGTGGCCGACAAGTTGGTGTTTTACGACAGTTTTTAATATTCAGAAAAGTGGATTTTTCTCCAACTTCGTCTCGATATTTCGAGAAAGTTGGATGGCCATGTCAAAATCTACCTAGGGGATCTCGAAGAGGGTCATGTCTACTTTCCAGAATATTTTACGGATCGAAAATCGGAGTTACGAGCAAAAAGTTACGTCGTAGGGAAGTAGGGTACCTTGAGTGGGAAAACTTCTCCGTGGGTGACGCGGGGCTGACTTCCGATGCTCCGTTCGTCGCGCACAAAGCTCCGTCGCTGGTGAAACGAATTCGTAGGCGAAGAGGGTATGATCAGCGTCATTTTTCGTTTTGGAAGTTTAGGGTTTTGAGGCTTGTGGAAAAAGTTTTATATATATCAAGTTGGTTGAAAAACCTAATACAAACACTATTACCAATAACCCCATTGGGTCCTACCTACGTGTTGCTCACGGAAATAGCATGCTGTAGCATGCAGCACTAAAAGGGAAGGGGGCCCGCCCACTCATGTGGGTGGGTGTTTTATATTTTCTTTTTTTTTCCTTTTCTTTTTCTTTTCTTATTCTTTTCCTTTTTCTTTTCTTTTTTCTTTTCTTATTCTTTAAACATTTCTTTTCTAAATCTTTTTAAACTTTTTAAATATATATCCAAAAATTATTTAAATACAAATAACACTTTAAATATCACATATCCAAATATTTAATATATTTAAATATATCTACATATATATATATATAAATTCATCTTACAATAAATCAATCTCAATAATAATAATAATAATAATATCTAAATAGAATGAACATATTTTAATCTCCATGAAATAACTTAAATTATAATAAAATAATAATAATCGTCCCAATGGGTGAACTTTATCGCTCACCCATGTGTGGGTCCAAAAATCATACCATCTTGTAAAACATTATTTTATTATTAAAATATAAATTTTGTACCGAAAGTCAATAAATATTCAACAAGTCTCAAAATTATTTTAAAAAATATTTGTACACACATAAAATATTTCTACATGGCCATCTTGGTCCCACCACATGCCTACATGGGCTTAAATTTGGTCTGGACCCAGTTTGGACTGGTTTGGACAACCCGGATCATCTAAAAATCAATATATAAAATAATATCTAAATAAAATATTTTAAATGCGTTATTTCACAACTCGACCTGGTTTTCCTAGTTCGAACTGAACTATGGCTAGGCCTCCCACGACATGGCTAATAAACTGGTCAAAGCACACTGCTACATCTTTCGTGCCAAAATTCATGGTAGTCTAGTGCACCAACACTCAACCATGGCTAAGATCATTTAAAAATAAAATAAAACCATAAATTGTATAAATTTATTTTTAAGTCAAATAAAATAATAAAAAATAATTTTAAAAAAATAGGGGTTTTACAGAATGATACATGTAGGACGGAGAATGGTCCATATAGGACAGAGAATTCATTTTGAATAAGGTAAAATCTGTGTTGGGAAATGGCAAAATCTCTTGGATATGATTACACTGAGATGTTGTATTAATGGTAAAATCTGTGTTGGGAAATATCGAAATCTCAGAAGTGAGCCGTCTTCGGCGTCATTATATCACAGTCCATTTTATTTATAAAAAAAATAATCATGTTAAAAATTAGTATTGACAAAAGTAAAACTTGCTCAAAATGGAGAATCGAACTCATAAAAAATATCTTGTATGTAGACTAGTGAAAAATATATACTCCTCCGTCCCAAAAATATAGTCTCACTTTCCTTTTTGGTTTGTCCCATATTATAGCCCATTTCTTTTTATATAATGGATGTTTGTGGAGTAATTTACAAATTTAGCCTTATTTAAACTGCAATTATATCAAGATAAACTCTACAATTCTCTATGCATTTAAGAGTTGTATTTTGAAAATATACTTGAGCTCTAATGATGGATACTGAAAAGACACTTTAGTTTATATTGCCTCCAAAATTCAAACTAAAATTTGCCAAAATATTGTCTCCAAAGTTTAATGGCATTCATTAACCCAATTAGAGATCACAATAAGTACAAAAGCAAAATTCAAAACATCTATAAGGGGCATATTGGAGAGATTTTGTTTTGTTGGACATATTAATTGGATTTTCTTAATCTTGGTGAAAATAGAAATAGGACTATATTTTTGGGACGGAGGGAGTATAAAGAAATGCATGCATGCATGCTAGTGTTTTCACCATTAACCCCAGTAATGATAGATCGTATCTAATTCATTATACCACTCGTACACAGGTTCTCCTGGTACTGGGATTACATTATCAAAGGGTTTTTTAAACGTCTGAATTGAATAACAAATTTTCCAAAGTTCGTCGTCGAAGATCACGTTGAAGCACCCACATATGTCGAGTAGGCGAAGACCCTTGCAGTTGCATATGATAGATCGCAGCGTGTCTCCATTGAACATGCCGAATCCCATATGTAGGTGCTCGAGACGCGGCATCAAAGTAGCCACGGCCTTTCCCTCCGTCTCGTTTTTCGTATCCAGCACGAACATGTTCCTGAGCATGAAATCCGGAGGGGGCATGTTCCTACTCAGCTTGACCAGACGGCGGCAATAATTTCCGGCGGAAATTATTCCAGTCGACGTGATGTAGAGGCAGTAGCTAATGTCGAGTTCTTCCAGCACAGGGAGAAACTCCAAGTGTCTCACGAAAGTTTCATCACTCACGTCGCACTTCGGAATGTGCAGAACCCTTAGAAATTTTCCACTGTATTATAAAAATGGGAAAATATCAATAGAAATTAACAAAAGTATACGTAAAATTTTGTAATAGAAAAAATAAAGTTTAGAATAAGACCAAATAAAATTTTGCACTGGCCTTAAACATGCAAAAGAGAAGGCTGCTTCGTCGAGCTTGTACGCGGAGAGGGACCCTAGATGTCCCTCACTGCGAGCCACGAGCTTCATTACGGTCAAACTAATCTCAGCGGTTTTCTGGGTCCTCCGGCACCACTGTACCAAGTCGACGTTGGACCAATAGTCTAAGGGACCGTTGAGCGCCTTCCACCACGAACGGCAAACTGGGGCCACGTTGCACATTACCTCGTCCGCCGGCATCCCCGACAGTACCAGTATCATCGAAAGAATCTC
The DNA here is from genome assembly GCA_029216955.1 of Iris pallida. Taxonomy (NCBI): domain Eukaryota; kingdom Viridiplantae; phylum Streptophyta; class Magnoliopsida; order Asparagales; family Iridaceae; genus Iris; species Iris pallida. The sequence continues at coordinate 7,704,889 of JANAVB010043216.1, forward strand.
GGTAGGGATGACGGCCCATCCGCTGCAGTTGATCTTGCTCCTCTCCATTGCGACTGTTCTTCTTCTTCTTCTTTCCTTTGTTTCTCTCTAGTCGGATGGGTTCTCTTCTTTGGAAAAGGCTATTTAACCCTCGTTTATGCGGGTGTATGTAACCCGCTCGTGGAGGGGTGTGTCCGAACAAGTCACGAATCTATTGGGAAATAACGGTAATGCCACTGTATTAATATTAGCAATTAGTCGTTTGGGCTCCCAACATATTTGGGTGATGCCATCTCCCATTATGTGGCATCTGACATGGCAGATGACATAACAGCTGACATGGCAAATTTTAACCCCAAAAATTAATTACCCAAATTTTTTTAATGTTAATGTTAATGTCAATATTAATATTAATGTTAATGCTAATGCTAATATTAATGTTAATATTAATGTTAATATTAATCAATGTTAATTTAATATTAAATTATTTATTTACTATTAATGTTCATTTTAATATTAATTTTATTGTTAAATTTTGCCATGTCAGCTGTCATGTTAGCAACCATGTCATATGCCACATAATGGAAGATGGTATCACCCAAATTTTTTGGGAGCAAATAGCATTTTTGTAATATTAGTTTTAATTATATTATAAATTTTAAATTAACAGAAAAGCCAATGTAGATTTAATATTAATGCTCTGAATAGCCCAACTCATCATGCCAATTGGCTACAACGCTCATGATCTCTCTAGCTCACAAAGGAGTACATTGTTCCATACATTATGCCTCTTTATAGCCAACAAGTAGTCTTCGGCTGAACATCTCGCAAGTCCGAACGCCAATGTGGTAGCTCCTCTTGAACGCTAAGGACTCCATGCATCTGGAAGTCCAAGCCGAGCCCCGCCTCGAGCCGAACCTATCCTGAACTTGTCCACCACCGTGTCCCTGCGGCAGATACAGTTAGACATAATGTTAACATAAACATTGTGATCGTGCTCATCTATGTCCCATTTCGCCTAGCCTGCAAGGTTAGAACTTTACATAAGAAATCATATCATTTCACTCAACCAACCAACCGTAAACTTAAACATATGCATAAGGGTGGCAGGCCCTGCGCCTGCACCCAGCGCTAATCTCAGCCCACCGGCCTTATCTATATGAAGGTCACGGTATTTCTGTCACAACCCGCACCCTGATTAGGGGCACGAGTACGTGGTTACGTCCACCCTGATTAGGGGCACGAGTACGTGGTTACGCCCTATCTATATGAAGGTCACGGTGTTTCTGTCACGACCCGCACCCTGATTAGGGGAACGAGTACGTGGTTACGTGGTTACGTCCAGCCTCGAGCCGAACCTATCCTGAACTTGTCCACCACCGTGTCCCTGCGGCAGATACAGTTAGACATAATCTTAACATAAACATTGTGATCGTGCTCATCTATGTCCCATTTCGCCTAGCCTGCAAGGTTAGAACTTTACATAAGAAATCATATCATTTCACTCAACCAACCAACCGTAAACTTAAACATATGCATAAGGGTGGCAGGCCCTGCGCCTGCACCCACCGCTAATCTCAGCCCACCGGCCCTATCTATATGAAGGTCACGGTGTTTCTGTCACGACCCGCACCCTGATTAGGGGCACGAGTACGTGGTCAACGGTATCCTGTCAGAAAAATGAGCAAGTACAAACACCAACAGAAGTTCCATATGAATTGACAAATACTATAAGAGACATTATAATGAAATACAAGACAAAGATATAGGCGACTTGGAAACCATTTGAAGCCGAGTTACAACCCTTGGACCAATAAATATAAAATGTGATTTGAATTATTAGAGCGATATGTGATCTGCTAGGGAGTCATGGTGCTCCCTGAACTGTAGCCGGTGCACCTCTCTCCACTGCTGCCATAGCTACCTGATGCAAGTTCTCCCTGGTCTGTCGCAGCAATGACCCTGGTCTGTCATCACGCAATGACCATGGACGGTTCGCACCGTAATGCATCTTTGGCATCCTTATGTGTAAGACTATGATCGCTTCGATACAGGTTGCTAGACCAATATCCGAAGGATCCCAAACCTACTGATATCATAGCTTATCACAACACTTGACGGTCGCAACCCGTCCTAATGATGTGCACCATAAATACCATACATAATTCCCTCCTTTGAACTACTAGGTTGAATTAAGATGATGTGCACCATAAATACCATACATAAATACGTACACTGGACGGTCGCAACAATATCATAGCTTATTGAGTATATTATATTGACATTGCTTGTCCTCCATTCGTAGTTGATCGTTCTTGACAGGTTTTGATATTATATATGTTGTTAAATAGTAGAACTAGACAGCGTTCTACGTCGTTTCTGCGGTGTAGGCTGGGACGCTGTCACGTTATGGAATGGCTTCTCTGGAACCATCCTGGACGTATAGCTTTGTTAATCGGGGTCCTTTCAACGCAAGTAGCTAGCTCCGATGCAAGTCCCCGCTAAACCTGTGCTGATCGAGGAAACTACGTTGTCGACAAGTTGTCCATAACCGTGCGAAGACATATTTTCCTTTTAGTTATTAAGACATAGCCTACATTATATTTGAAAACTCAATCCCTTTCCCGTGTTTGCGCCCTTGCATTTATCCTTTCATTCGCAACAACATTATCAATTTACCTAGGAAGGGGGTCGAGAAGAGGAGGGTCAGCCACTCACATTGAGTTTACTTCAGGCGAGAGAATGGATCTTAATTCAACCGTTCCCGTTCGATCGAGTCAATCGATCCCGACCTATCGGTCCCGACCGAATCAATAGCGACATTGTTCCTTTCTCGCGCACCCTATCACGACCCGCACCCGGAGTAAGGGCATTCCATAACGTAACAGCGTCCCAGCCTACACCGCAGAAACGACGTAGAACGCTGTCTAGTTCTACTATATAACAACAGTTAGATATTACAACCTGTCGAGAATCAAGGGTCGTCGTCTAACCCAGCTATGGCAGTCTATTCTTGTGTATTGCTCCTTCAACCAATCCATTCCTAGGCCAAGGGACCGATTCGGCCCGCAGCAAAAGGGTCGTCGTCTAACCCAGCTATAGTCCGTGATGTCTTGACATTGCCAGTGGCCTTCACACCCTTTCACTGCTTAACAAATACACGTGACACGGGACGCTGCTTGCTATACTTCGATAGCCCAACAAAACTCTTTTCTAATGTGTTCGTGCAACGACTTGACAAGCAAGGGCTACGTCAAGCCTAGCATCGAGGGAAATACGACTTAAACTATGGGACAAGCGAATGTTAGTATTAATTGTAGTTCCAATTACATTTTAAATAAAAAAGAATGCAATTTTAACTTTAACTAGTTTGAAGTAAATGTTAAATCCAAAACTATTTTTAATTTTAGTAGTCATATTAGTTTCAATAATATTGTAAATGTTTAAATTAACATGAATGCCACGGTATTAGAAACCTAGCTAGCTGATGTCACGTTGCTCGGGGCTCGGTTAGTGTTCGTCTAAACTAGTACGTGCCAACTAGTTATTAGTAATGATAACCAAAAATTGAATTTTAAGTTTAAAATCTAGTCGAGCTCGATCCTTCCTCTTTATCCCATCTCCCACACTCTCTTTCTCTCTCTCTATCTCTCTCGGGTTCTTTCTCACATGTTGTGTTCCTTAACGCAACAGGTCCCGTAGCATTAAATGCTCTGCATGCGTTATTCTACACAATTTAATAATAAACACTGATACCATATCATTAGAAGAGCAAAGGTTGTCTTGGAAGTCGTAAAAAATTACTTTATATTGTCTTCTCAATACTTTTTTTTGCATTGGAGATGACTTTTTAAACTTCTTGTCATTTTTGAATATAGCCGCCTATGCAAGTTATTGTCTTCTGCGGCTCTGTCTCATGCCACATAGGATACACAATACATAACAAGACAATAGGGTTTCGTAGCATTAAATGCTGATGCATGTGTTATCCTACAAAAGAGGGCCACGTGGAGATTGCTGTTGCATGCTTCCTCATGCGTTATTAGCTACACATTTTAATAAGGCACGTACCCAGAAGACGAGAAAGTTTTGTTGGAAGTTGTTTCCTTAAAATTATGCTTGCTCCTAGAATCACTCAAGATTTTTCATGAGCCATCAAAAGAGGGCCACGTGGCGGAGTTACAATGAAGACGAAAAGGTTGTGTTGTTGCCTTGCTGGAAGTTGTTTCTTCCTGCATAATGTTTTTTGTACCTCCAAATTGCACTTTCAAACTGTCCATCCTTACGTGGCAGCTGACGTGACATGTTGATCTGGCAGCTGACGTGGCAAATTTTTTTGTAAATAAAACTAAAAATAAAAATTAACATTAAAGTTAATATTCCAGATTAACATTAACATTAATATTAATATTATCGTTAACATTAACAATAATATTAATATTAACATTAACCTTAACATTAATATTAACATAAATTAATATTAACACTAAAATAACTTTGATATTAACGTTAAATTATTATGGAGAAAATTGGGTTGTTAACTTTTTGGATTAAAATTTGCCATGTCATCAGTCATGTCAGATGACACACTATTAATTTAGGAAAATGCTAAGAAGCTCATTTATTTAACATGCCACATCAGATGGGAGGGCTATATATAGAGGGTCAATATGGAGGTACGATAATATCATTACTCTTTCTTCTTCTATTGTTTCTTGTCCTTCGTTTCTTCTGCTGGTTTCTAACACACACTATTTTCTTCAATGTCGACGTCACATGGAGAAAGTGATCGTCGTGGGGAAGATTTAGTCGATGAAGAAATCCTCCATTCAAGAGGACTGTCAGATGATTTGCCGCAAGATGAGCAAAGTTTGGAAGATGTTAGCTTAGGAGACAGTAAAGAACAAGATGAAGACATCAACTCAAACAACGAAATGTTATTTCGCATCACCCTTTCTAATGGATTTAAGAAATGCGTTATAGTTTTACATATATTTCTCATGTTTATTTTGTTTTATTCTGTTCTTAGGGACGCCGATGAATCTCCATTGGATTTCGATGCAGCGACAATGAAAAAAATATTGCAATCTGCCAACATTAATAAAGATCCAACTATGCTCTTAGAAGAAGATGTTGTTGGCCTACAGTTCAACTCTATTGAAGAAGCAGGGACATTCTACCGAATTTATTCAAAAGCATATGGTTTCAGTATTAGAAAGAACGAGGTAAAGAAAAACAAATCTGGTATGGTGACGATCCGTAGTTGGTGTTGCTCGAATGCGGGATTCAGACACAAGAAATACAAGGAAGCTCCAAACAGGGTTCGTGAGCCAAGAAGTGAAAGCAGAACTGGTTGTAAAGCAATTTTTCGTATTGGGTACACCCATAAAACAAAGATGTGGTCCGTCAAAAAATTTCATGTACTTCACAACCATAGCCTGGCGAGTAATTATGAATCAGCGTTCTTGAGATCCCATCGTAATATAACACCCGCAGAGTTGGAAGAAATTAAGCTTATGAAGCAATCAGGGATGGGGACTGGAGAGATATGGAATTTACTTGTCGAGAGGAAAGGTGGCTGGGATAATGTTGGATGGACGAGAAAGGATTTATACAACGTTCTAGCTCGAGATAGTAGAGCACTCGACGATGTTCATGCTTCGACAAAACTTACATTTCTTCAATCAAAGGAGAATAGTGACCCAGATTTCTTCTACGACTACAAGGTAGACGAAGATTCCAGATTGACCCATCTCTTTTGGGCTGACGGTTCTTGTCGATTCGATTACGAACTATTTGGAGATTCACTAGCATTTGATTCTACATATAAGACAAATAGAAGTCAAATGCCGTTGGTGGTTCTAGTGGGTACAAACAATCATGCGATGACTTGTGTGTTTGGGTTTGCAATGATCCACAATGAGACTGCGGAGACTTATTCTTGGGTTCTGCAAAAATTCCTAGAGTGTATGAATGGCAAATTACCATTGACAGTTCTCACGGATGGTTGCAGATCCATGAATAAAGCAATTGAGGATTTAATGCCCAGCGTAGTTCATCGAACGTGCTCATGGCATATCCTTAACAATGCTGCCAAAAATGTACACCGAGAGGGTTTTCACAATAAACTGAGTCCTCTGATTAAAAGGTACATAGCACACTTGCTACTTTACTTTGAAGTATGTTGTTGTTACAATATCACAACTTTAGTTAATGTCCATATTTTCTAAACAGGTACTATTCAGTCGAAAAATTTGAAAACCGTTGGCAGCAGATGCTAACAGATTATAATTTAGAAAACAATGAGTAGACCACTGCATTGTACAGAATGAGGGAGCGATGGGCGGACACATTCCTACGTGGTAATTATTTTGGCGGTTCTACAGCAACAAATAGATGTGAATCTATGAACGCTTTTCTGAAAAGGTTTTTGAATGAGAAGCTGCCACTTTGGAAGGCCTTTCAAAATTGTGACCACGGTTTGGCGGCCTTACGTTACGGCCATATGGGTAAGCATGTCAATGATAAATTCTCAACACCAGTTGTGAATCAAACTAGCATGGCCGTAATAGAAGGTAAATTTGCCGCAATTTACACTAAAAAGGTGTTTATAGATGTAAGGAAGAAAATCACACGTTCTGATGCATATATTGTTCCCCATCATCACATCGTAAGAGGGACAGAAGTTTGTACTGTCTAAAAGTATTTGTCGCCAGACAGTGTCAACCGTAAGGTTACATTTCTTCCGGCCGACAACATCATAACATGTGAATGCATGTGGATGGAGACCAAGGGGATTCCTTGTAGGCATATTTTTGCAGCAATGAAGAGATTACAAATTGGAGATATTCCAAAGAACGTGATAAAATCTCGTTGGCACAAGGATTGCAAAGAGAGTTATCTCTCCGGACCTGGCTCAGAAAGAAGATTCATCCACCCAGACATTATTGAGAGCAGAAGGTATGGTGCTATTAATGAACAAGTTAATCTGTTTACATACTTTTGTAAAAAATCAAGCAAAGTTCAAGAGAGGGGAACGGAGTTGATGTCGTCTGTTCTGATGGAGTTGAAAGAAATGGTGTCCTATATTGGCGAAGAAGAACAAATGGTAGCTGATGCAGTTCAAGGAGTGCATGAAGCTTTAAAAGAGCCAAATTCGGTAGCAACAAAAGGAAGACCTTCTCAAGGGAAATCAAGCCAGCCTACAGAAAGTCAATCTATCCCGAAGGCTAGAATATGTAGATTTTGTAAAAAAACGGGTCACGATTATCGTAATTGTAAAGTACGAAAGCGAAATAGTGAAAATGAGCAAATGGAATAAAATGAAACGTCGTTGACTTAAGATAATGTCTTTATTATGTGGCAAGATGTCATTCACACGAGACAACTAGATAAAAAAAATATGTTCTCCAATGCAAAAGTTTGAGAAGACAATTAGATAAAAATGGAGAACATTAAATTCCAATTTCAAAACGTAGTACATCAAAAAAGGAGAAAATATGTTCTCCGTGCAGTTCAAAACGGAGAATAACATTCTCCGTTTCAAATGACACGGAGAATGAACATTCTAATTTGTTTTTAACACTTTGAATGCTATTCTCCGTTTAATTCAAAACGGAGAATGTTAAGGAGTCCAATTGAAAGCTTCCACTGTCAAGGAGTGTTGTTCTCTGTCGTCTTTCAGTTCGTGTCCGCGTGGTAGATGGTATTCATCGTGCATCGTCAGAGCATACGAACCGTAGGATGACTCCTTGAGGCAAGTCACTTCATCGTGCATCCTCCGAGCAAAGGATCTCACTGAGGCAAAGGAACCCACTGCCTCAAGGAATTCCTTTTCGTGCATCCTTCGAGTTGTTTCATATGTAAATAAAAGTCAAACTTTTCGTGGTTTTGACAATGTAAATGTAATTCAAAAATGATTATATTATAAAAGCAGAGCTTATCAAAGACAGAAGTTCCTTGCCCAATTACATCATAATTACATTGTTGTTTTACAATGTCATTCTTATGTGGCAAATGTCATTCTCCGTTTTAATTTAAAACGGAGAATAATATTCTCCGTTTTAATTTAAAACGGAGAATGAACATTCTAATTTGTTTTTTTACACTGTGAAGCTATTCTCCGTTTAATTCAAAACGGAGAATGTTATTCTCCGTTTAATAAAACACGGAGAATGCTATTGTGGTGTCGTGGTTACACTGCTAGACTTGTATTCAAGAGGTCATTGGTTCAAATCTTGACTATAACAATATTTTGTTTTATTTATACTTTTTTGTAAGTTAATTATGGGTGCTATTTAAAAGGAAAAAAACTTTGATACAGGCACCTATCTATGACATGTGGGCCATCTCAAAAAATAATGTGTATATATATATGTTTACACGTTTTACAAAGCAAGAGGGGACCACATGTCATACATCGGGGTATCAAAACTTTGAAAAGAGTTTTGTTAGAAAAGAGTTTTGTGGGCCCTATTAAAATTTATGTATATATATATATATTTGTACACATTTTTTAAAGCAGGAAGGGCCCACATGTCATACATAGGGGGTATCAAAACTTTGATACCCCCTACTGTATCAAGAAAAAAACTTTGATACAGTAAGGGGTATCAAAGTTGGCAGAATTCGAAGGGTTATATTCATTGGTATTAATGGCATTGGTATTGATGGAAATTAATTGTTCCAGTCTTACTTAGCTTTAATTGAGCAGGGGCAGAATTCGAAGTGGCTGCCTTTTTGGCGCATGAGTCCGAGTTGTTCCATGCCTATAAATGCCAGTAGTGTAGAGAGAGTTTGTTCTCATCTCACTTAGCTTTTCTTGTGGCGATGGACTCTACCGATCCCCCGTCTTGGCAAGACTCTTTCCTCTTGGTTGTCGATCTCCTCGTTCGAAGAAGCTTTGGTGGTGAAGTCCTTCAGAAGACTGACATGTGCCTGGGTTTGGATTTATTGCCATTCCACGCTCTGTCGAAGCGCCCGCACGTTGATTGGCTCGGACTATGCACGGTGTTCCTTTGCCACCAGGAGTTCATCTCTTCAACGTGTTCCATTGGTCCGACGATGCACGGTAGTGAAGTCCTTCAGAAGTCTGAGATGTGCATGAGTTTGGAGTTTATTATCGTTCTACGCTCTGTCGAATCGCCAGCCAGGAGTCTATCCCTTCGACATGTTCCTTGTTGAACAAGTATGGCTTTGCACGGTGCTCTGCCACAAGTTAACAAAATTCCTTGAGACAGGGGGTTCCTTTGCCTCAGGAGTCTATCTCTTCTACATGTTCCTTGTTGAAGAAGGATGGCTTTGCACGGTGCTCTGCCTCAAAACAAAATTCCTTGGGGCAGTGGGTTCCTTTGCCTCAGTGAGTTCCTTTGCACGGAGGATGCACGATGAAGTGACTTGCCTCAAGGAGTCATGCAACGGTTCCTATGCTCTGACGATGCACGATGAATACGACGCGGACACGAACTGAAAAACGACAGAGAACAACACTCCTTGACAGTTGAAGCTTTCAATTGAATTCCTTGAGAACAACACTCCTCTGACGATGCACGATGAAGTGTTTTGCTTCAAGGAATCCAATTGAAAGCTTCAACTGTCAAGGAGTGTTGTTCTCTGTCGTCTTTCAGTTCGTGTCCGCGTGGTAGATGGTATTGATCGTGCATGGTCAGAGCATAGGAACCGTAGCATGACTCCTTGAGGCAAGTCACTTCATCGTGCATCCTCCGTGCAAAGGAACTCACTGAGGCAAAGGAACCCACTGCCTCAAGAAATTTTGTTTTGAGGGAGAGCACCGTGCAAAGCCATCCTTCTTCAACAAGGAACATGTCGAAGAGATAGACTCCTGAGGCTAAGGAACCCACTGCCCTTTTGGCGCATGAGTTCGAGTTGTTTCATATGTAAATAAAAGTCAAACTTTTCGTGGTTTTGACAATGTAAATGTAATTCAAAAATGATTATATTATAAAAGCAGAGCTTATAAAAGACAGAAGTTCCTTGCCCAATTACATCATAATTACATTATTGTTTTACAATGTCATTGCTAGGATCGATTTACATATTTGCTTGAAAGCAACTCCTTAGCCCATGACAACCTCATCTTTGTAATCTTCTGGTGAGTTTCATTGTCATTTCCTTCCGGTATTTCGAAGGGAGGAGTCGTCAACCTATTCATATAATACGCTGTGTACAAGAGGCAGTTGGGTGCCCGTTGTTGTGGGCAATTTAGAGAACAATTCAGCACTTTGCTCTCATACTCCTTCTTCGCCGGGCATCTCTCCCTCATCATATCAACTTTTCTCCTGACGATAGGCTCTAAAGTTTTCTTCGTTAATTCTGTATCCACCTTGCACGTATCGTACGTGGTTTGCCACAAGGAATTGTAGTGTGTCCAGTCGTAGGAGATAAAGTTGAATGTGAGCAGAGTATAGTGTTTGATGGTTGCATTAAAAAGTGGGATGAATAACAACTCTATGTCGTCCTCCAAACCCATGACGAAGTCTTCTACTTTTTGGATGTCTTCACAGGCGCCGGGTTTTGCGGTTTCTTCATTGACACGTTGAATGACGGTCTGTTGTTTCCCAAAAACAATACACAATATCATGAGTAATTTTTTTCTGTCATTTTCACCGGTGTACACATGAATATGGATTTTTCTGTTTGAATTCTTACCAATGTGTGGGCCGTCATGAATGCAGACCACTTATGGGATTGGAGCGCCGGCTTTTTTTTCTGGATCAATGGCACCTCCTTCGAACTAGACGGGGCACACCTTTTACTGCCTTGAATTTTTTTCAGCTTCCTTATTATTATGTCCAGTATGCCAGCCTCCATGTCGTCATAGTTGAGTATGTCTTGCATGTCTACTGCCGACAGTAGGACTGAAACTTCATTTTCACCCTTTTCCGGATAAAATTCGTATACCATATCACTGCACATAAATTTAGTTTAGATTAAATTAATAAAGATAGATTCTCATTACATAATTGTGAAAAAAGTCTAGAAAAAACGAAATAAAAAAAGGGTTCAGAATACATACTTTGGAGAATTCTTTCTGGGAATTACGATGTCGATGTATTGTTTCTTCAGCTCTTCATCCGCATGTTTCCAAAGTAAGAGTTCATCGCATTCCCTTAGTATGACGCGGTTCTTCTTTAATTCAGCCATTTTGGCGTCTTCTCGGAATTTCGTAGCATCATTAACCTTCCGCTTTTTATTAGCCTCTCTAACTGTATTGCTTTTTATTAACCTCTTTCCCCCCGATCCTCCTCTTCTTCTGACTTCTCTTGGAGCAGCAGGTTCAGCAGCAGCTTGTAACTCCTCATTCTGAAGTACTTTAGCCATGGCTTCGAGATCTTTAATTTTGCAATCCTTTTCATTAGCTTCAATCTTAAATGATTCAACTTTATTTTGAAGCTCCCTTTTCTCCTCAACGAGCCTTTCATTTGTTTCTCTGAGTTGTTTGGTTGTTCGCACTGAAATAAAACAAACAACAATGAAATGTATGATGTGAACCTAACATGGAGAATGACATTCTCCGTATAATATAATACGGAGAATATAATTCTCCGTTTGGAATTACACGGAGAATAACCTTTCCAGTATCGACATGATAGGGAATAGCAATTATCCGTTCCAAATAACACGGAGAATGACTATTCTCCGTGTTATAGTACACGGAGAATAGTCATTCTCCTGGAAGATTACAAATCAGAAATTTGAAATAGAAAAGATTTTACCTTGTGCATGTAGATATGATTTAAGAACAGAATTCTGCTTTCTCAAATCCTCCAGTTCATGCACAGAGCCCTCCATCAGAACGTTGACTGTACGTTGTTGTGATTCTTGTGCCTCGAGCTCTTTCAACTTTTCTTTGAGTTCTTCATTCTGCGCAAGAATATCAGAATGATGTCTTCTCAAATCCTCCAGTTCATGCACAGAGCCCTCCATCACAATGTTGACTGCACGTTGTTGCTCTTCTTCTGCCTGGAGCACTTTCAGCTTTTCTTTGAGTATGACATTCTCAAAGTTGGCTGCACGTAACTGCGCTCCTTGTGCCTCCATCTCTTTTAACTTTTCTTTCAGTTCTTCATTCTACGCAAGAATATCAGAATGATGTCTTCTCAAATCCTCCAATTCCTTTGCTGAGTCGTCCATCACAGCGCCCATTTCATGATGCGGTGTTATCCGTTGTTCATCAAAAATATCCCCACCTGCTTCTTGGTGTTCTTCCTTTCCCTCTTTTTCAACTTCTTCTATAGGTGGCTCCTCTTCTTTGTGCCCTTTTTCTTCCCTAACAGGTATAACCAGATCTTCCAATATCATCTTCGATCTCATTTTGTTGTGATATTCGGCCTTGAGGAAGTTTGAGATATCGTACCCATTCCATGTGAAAAATCTTGGGTAATCAGGAATTGGGGCAAACTTTCTTTCCACAAATTTACTATGTTCTGCAAACCAATAGAGGAAGTATATTGTGCAACCTTCCAATTTGTGGAAAGCCATTGAGTAATCCCCCTGTTCAGTTTTGCTTCTACTCCTCTTTAAGCTATCCATTACATATGCCAGGATTAACCTTGGCCAGCATATACTGTTGATCACGTCCACACTGTCTACCAAGGCCAAGAATCTGTACGGCAAATTTGAACCGCCAGACTTTGTGAAGAATACAGTTTGGCACAAGTGGAAGATTATTAGCTTGGCCAAATCATCTGGATTAACAGCGTTATCTCCGCCACGAAGCCGTCGTAACAATTCAAAGAACTTGTCTCTCACTTCCTTATTCGTGACTTCTGAGTGTTTGCCCTTAGTATTAGCCAGCAATCTTGTGAAATGATCTCTGCACAGGCTCAATGATGCTGGTGGTGTGGGCTGCTGTTGTTTTTCCTTTATCAATCTTCTGTAAGAAACATCATCAACGCTTTCTTCATTCAGCGGTAGACCGAATATGACTGCCATATCCTTGACGCTTGGCGCAATTTTAATAGTGGTGCTCAATTCAAAGCACCCGACGCCATCTTCTTCTTCTGTGTAACTTGCAATTAAATTCTCAAGCCCTTCCGTTACCTTGGCCATTTCGGAGACGTGGACTCTGTTTTGGTAGAAAATCTCGACAAAATTCCAGAAATCGGTATTCTTCAAGGAACCAATAACTGGCTCAGGTAAACGGCCAGCATCTCGATTGACCTCCTCCATAAGATTTAGCATTGGCTTGAAGGTAGAACGAAAAAGTCTTGAATCCTTATTCCTGACAGATTTTCTTTCTGCAAAACAAAAAAAAACCAAAAATTAGGTCGGAGAATGGCCATTCTTATGGGTTTTAACACTGGGAACGGCATTCTCCGTTTCAAATTAGACGGAGAATGACATTATCCGTTCCAAATTAAACGGCGAATAGAATTTAACATACAAATGCGTTTTATGACGGAGAATGTCATTTTTCTTGAAATATATACAGAATTTGCGAACATAAAATCAAAGTTATACCTTCTGTTTGCACTTCTTCTTGCACTTCTTTTTGTTTAGCAACTTTTTCCTTTTTCTTTTTTGCAACTTTCTTAGAATAGGGTTTCCGTTGTTCTCCGTCTGTCGCTTTTGGATTTTCTGTAACTGGTACATCTTCTCTATTTGGTAATGCTGCCGGTGATGATTCTGCCGCTGATGCCGACATGGTGTGAATATTGCGAATGGGGAGGAAGGTTTGAAGATTTTGGAGGAGAATGATCTAGGTTTGAGTACAGAGTGGAGTATGGAAGAAGAGGAGGCTCCGAAACGGTTTTCTTTTTCCCTTTTCTTTTTTTAATAAAAGGGTTCGGGGGTGTTTTGAATTAATTAGAAGGGCAAAAATGTCATTCGATGGAAGGGCAAAATACTCCTTTCTGCTTAATTAAAAAGAATTGAAGCCGTTTGGCAAAAATGTCATTACAACTCAACAAAACAAATGAACATAATACATTAGGGCTTTCCATACATTAAATATAAAAGAAGAAGAAAAAAAATCATCGTCTTCCATATTCAACCAGATTGGACTTCTTTTTTAGCTCTTCATTGTGCTCTGAAGTTGTAATCCATTCAGCAACTATGCGTCTTTCCTTTTCCGCATCAAACTGCATATAACAAACAAACATCAAAAATATTGCTCTAAAAAGTTGAAGTTTTTGACGACATATTTTCATACTTACATCGATAGAACGGTAGTCCAGGCTACATCGGTCTTTCATGAATGCAATTAAAAAAATTCCACAATCAACTAAATTGCCTTGGCGGAGAACATAAGAAGGACGTTTTATTGCAAAAGTAGAAAAGCTGAACCTAGCATCTCTCAGCTTCAAAATCTCTTCTTCGAGAAAGATATCCAAATTTGAAAGCTACAATTACCAGAAAACAATATGTATTGGTATAATACGTATTCTTGTACCCAATTCATAAAAATTGATAAATATGAGCTTACTATTTCTTTTATAACTGTTCTGCTTTGAATCGGATCATCTTTAGATGCAAGTGAGTCCCAAATTTCAACAGTCCTGTTTTTAAACACAACTCTTGCAAGAGTATAGTGTTCGCCCAAATGAATGGGTATGTATATCTGAATCAGGATAATTAGGTAAAACAAATTAGTAAATTTTCAGAAAATTAGGATGAATATTAAAACATAAATACATTAATACCTCTTTACAAGTGCTTAAAGATCCCATGTAATCCTGAAAATATTTAAACTTCTTCCATAATTCATAAGGCTTTTTGACGGATGGAGGTAACGTGGCTTTCTACATACACATCAATTAATACATTACGAAGGACAAACAAACGATAAAATTGTTAATGCATATGCATTGAAGAATAAAATGCTTACTCACCGACATCCTTATTGGTAAAAACCATACATTAGCTTTATTGGAGGTTCTTCTCCGTTCCTCCACGGTGAGAAGAGCAGATACAATACCTACAATCTGAATAAATTATTAAAAATGTCAGCGATGGAATCGAAGTAAACATAGATGGCATCTAAGAAAAAATATACTATTTATACATACCCCATTGGTAATTTTAGTTAAAGGAGCTAAGGTCTTCATCTCCCACCGAGACACATAGGTTTTGTTGCAAGATGATATTATTTCTCTAAGAAAAGAAACGAATAAATTAGGAGAAAAAAACTGTTGGAATTAAATCAAAACTCATATTACTTACTCGTCAGGTCTATCATCTGCAAAAATATAGTCGTAATATCTCGAAGAAACACTAGTACAATTGCTAGGCTTCGAGGTTGAACCCCTTATTAAATTTTTGGATGGTGTGACCGGCTGTAAATTTTGACGCATTCTTTTAGAAGGACTGCTAAAGTCAGTTTCTTCTTCTTCTATAGCGTCCAATGCGAGATATCGGTCCAATACTTTACTACGAGACTGCAGCTCCACGTCCTCCTCTTCGGAAGAAGATTCAACGGAAACCACCTTCACATTATTAATTGCTCTAGATGAAGATGCCTCCTTCAAAGCTTGAGATTCTTCAATATTATCCAAACGCCGAAATAACTTCATTTGTTCAATTTTTATCTTTGCAACATCAGCTGAAATCGTCGACAGATGTTGTTCAATCTTGCGCAACAAACGCGGAATGAAGGTTTCATTTGGATTTGGCATCCAATCTTCTACGTCTTCTACATTTCTCCCCACACGAGTAGACATCTTGAGAACAAGAAAACTATTGTATTTCAGAAAACTATTCTATGTATTTTAGAATGAATAATAGTACTATGAAACAAGAAAACTATTGTATATATAGCAAGAGAGAAGTACAAAAAGTGAGGAAGATGGAAAGACAAATAAATTTCGAGACTAGCAAACAATCTACTAGCCGTTTGATTAAGGAGAGCTCGAGGAAGATTCTACTAGCCGTTTGATTGAGGAGGGCTCGAGGAAGATTCTACTATCCGTTTGAAAATTACAAAAGGTTATCGTGATCAACTCCAATTAAGGAACTCTATAAGAGGTTTAATTCCGCTTGATTGAGGAACTCGACGAAGTCCACCGCGAACCGGAACTTCTTTTTTTCTTCTTCATCTCCGTTTCTCCTTCCAGCACCACCATGCCCTGTAGATTTATAACAAAAATATTAAATTGTTAGATGAAACAAAAAAACTAAATACGGAAAGATTACTAAATCAAAATCAAACAGAACACATATTCATAGAAAACATGAGATTAAAGATGAAAGTGCCACAGAAGCAACACCACAATTTTACAACAACTAAGCAGACTCTGCTAAGCAATAACTAAAATTAGGGATTGTGTCCTCCTTGGATTTAATTTACACAAAGAAGAGATTTGAGAGAACGAGCTTTTGTCGGCTTCCTTAATGTACCATTCTCCGTCCTAAATGTACCATTCTCCGTCCATTCGCCGTATTAAAAGCAAAGAGAATGGCCATTCTCCGTGTTAAAAACAAAGTGAATGGCCATTCTCCGTCCATTCGCCGTATTCACCGTCCATTCGCCGTATTAAAAGCAAAGAGAATGGCCATTCGCCGTATTCTCCGTCCATTCTCCGTCCTAAATGTACCATTCTCCGTCCATTCGCCGTATTAAAAGCAAAGAGAACGGCCATTCTCCGTCCATTGGCCGTATTCACCGTCCATTCGCCATATTAAAAGCAAAGAGAATGGCCATTCTCCGTCCATTCGCCGTATTCACCGTCCATTCGCCATATTAAAAGCAAAGAGAATGGCCATTCGCCGTATTCTCCGTCCTAAATGTACCATTCTCCGTCCTAAATGTACCATTCTCCGTGTTAAAAGCAAAGAGAATGGCCATTTTTTGTCCAAAAAAATATTCTCCTCGAAAATATTATCTTTAGAAAAGTTAAAAAATAATCCGCCCGACCTCAGAAGCAGGTTTCCTCAGTTCACCACCACCACCATGACATGTAGCTTTATTAACAAAATATTAAATTGTTAAATGAAAAATAAAATTTCAGACAATGGCATGGGCAGTAAAATTAGAGCGGCACCGCTGGTACTTCTCCTTGTTCGAGGAGGCCTCGACGACGTCCGACGCGAAGCGGACCGATTCTTCTCGGCGCAGCTGGTACTCCTAATGAAAAATAAAATTTCAGACAATGGCATGGGCAGTAAAATTAGAGCGGCGCCGCTGGTACTTCTCCTTGTTCGAGGAGGCCTCGACGACGTCCGACGCGAAGCGGACCGATTCTTCTCGGCGCAGCTGGTACTCCTCGTTGTTCTAGGGGTGCTCGACGACGTTCGACGCGATCCGAACCGTTTCTTATTTCCTTCTTCATCTCCGTTTCTCTTTCCACCACCACCAGCACGACCACGACTACCATGGCCTGTAACCCAAAAAAAAAAGGTTCAGATTAAATTGGATGGACTTTTAAGAGAGTAAATATGAGTTAATTTAGGGTGTTCATTGAAAAAATTAAAGTGAAGAATGACCTGCTAAAGCAAGTTACCAACAGGTCAGAAGTCTAAATCAGCATTAAATGATGTCTCCTGTATTATTTTATCTGAATTAAACCTGAACCGTTGGATTAAAATCCAACGGTCCAGATTTCGGATGTATCGATACATCCATTTCCAGCGGATGTATTGTAGAATTTTCCTATATATATATATATATATATATATATATATATATATATATATATATATATATATATATATATATATATATATATATATATATATATATACTCTAAAAGGATAAAACCATAAATAATCCTTAAACTATATTTTAGGGGAACCTAACAAATCTAGGGTCAACTTGTAGAGAATGGTCCCCTCTCTAATTTATGTGAAGGAATAAATAAAATATGAGAATTAAATGAGAGTTAAAGGATTACCTAAATGTGGATTTGAAGAGGAAGAAGAAGGAGTTGGAAAGAAAGAATTTAAGAGAGAAGAAGAAGACTTAGTGGAGAAGAAAGGAAAGGTGGAGGGGGTGCCTATAGGGGCCGGCCATGGGCATGGGTAGGGGCACTTGTAAATTACAAGTTTGCCCCTCCCTAAGCCTACATGCTAATTAATCCAAAAATGGGTTTTGGAACTTGCTAAAAATAAATAAAAATTATAATTAAACTTAATTACTCATGGGGGACTAGTCTAAACTTCTAAACCTAAAAGTTTAGTGTGGTGGGCCATGGTTAAATAACATGCTAATTACGACTCAAGTCGAAATTCACCGGGGTCCCAAATTAACTCAGAATGCGATGAAATTCGAACCCGACTTCTATAATAATTAAATATTAATATTCATGAAATAAAATTCCCAAAAATATTATAAAATGGAAAATTACTATTTTACCCCTAACTTGAAAAAGTGAGGGTGACACGTCCCAACAATTTGGGTAACGGGTCGTGACATATTTTTAGTGGCGGCCCATGCAGGTCCAGACTTAAATTGTTTGGTTACACCAAACATGCCTGCAATTAGGATCTTAGGACAACTTGTTAACACTAAGAATAAACATTTAGAACACCTAGAGGATTTCTAGGATTGCAATATAGGAGAACTCATCACAACATAGGACCGTTAACTATATTTAGTTTCTTGTTTGAAATTCAGTGGGTTACAATTTTGACCAGGATAGTACCCTTAGGATGATTCCTGAGGATCTCACTCTAATCTTACCTAGAAATCTGTTTCCGCTTATTTCCATTTGCTCTTCCTTAATTCGTTGTTGAAGTTTATTTCTGATTTTCGTTGTTGACTTTGAATCTTGCATCGTGATAAATTTTGTGGATTGAATTATGATATATCCTGATAAGGTAAATGTCAGCTTTAATTATGAAGTTTAAAATTTATCGCAGCCATATTAGCTGGTATGACAAAAACATAGGGCCTGATTTTGAGTATACTTATCCTTATAGAATTTAGATTTTCTCGCAGCCATACCGGTTGGCGTGGCGAGGATTCTAGATAACATGATTATAGGGTGTATACCATAGTTATGACTCTATCGTTTATTACATTTAAGCTTACTGGTGTGGCAAAAATTCTGGCAACATGATTTCAGGAAGATGTGTATGGTTATCAGATCATATCTCAACTTGGTTCACTTCGTTATGACCGAATGAGCAAAAATATATTTTTATTATCATTCTTTCCCGTCTTGATTAACTCTGTTCTATCTACATCCGCAACTAGGATTACAGGTTCTCTAGGACTCTCCAACAGGATTGCTTTCATGTCATCTTTTTGGACATAATTATTTTTGTGTTCCATCTTTCCTATGACTTGACTAAACTCTTCTTTGTTAACCACTTGAGTAATTCTTCTCGTTATGTATCTCGTTGTCTTTGTACCATTCTTGGAGATATTCCGATAAACTTTCCTGTCTTGCTTGACCCTTTAACTTGTTTGGACACTGTTATAGATTGCTTGACCCAGTCTTAGGCCTTGTTATCTTCTATTTCATAGGCGACCGAAATAGCCAAACCTTGTTAACTGATTCTGTAGTATAACTATAAATGTATTGTGTGATTGTGATAAGTACTTTTTCTAGGGATTGGTTAGATTAAGCTTATAGGACAAGTATGGGTGACTGACTATAGTAGACTTGGAAACCATTAAGAACGATTGCATTGATAGTATGACTCGAGATAGGGTATCTAAGATGGAATAATGAGATATTATATTGTTGTGACTATGGATTGAGGAATAGAATCTTGTTCTTAGAATTTGAGGATTGAGTATTCGTAGGACTTTGATGACCAAGTGATTATTGGTTACCTATAGCTAATTACATGTGATTAGAGGGTAGATTGATATGTGGTTTGATATAGAATAAATTAGAATAAGTTATCGTATTGCGTACGAGATCGGAAAGATATCAGTTAAAAAGACAAAGAACAAGACAAAGACATATGTACTTTGGTAATTAATAAATCGGAAGTTTTGAAATCGAGGATTTATATTTGGAGGACTTGTTGAGTAAAAAGAAGAAGGCTCTACGCCAATGATAAATATTGAGCGTATAATTTCAAGAAAAAACTGTAGGAAAGGATTGACGACAAATAATGCAAAGGGCCTGTGGATTGATATAATAAGAAAATTTAGGATGCGATAAGAAAATCAAGTATTTACAATTGAGGTTGAAAATATGGTTGATGATCAAGTATTATAAGTTTATAAACATACCCAGAGAATGACCTATAGTTTAGGGTATACATAAAGGTTCCATGTTAGTATGGAAGATTCTAAAGGATATATGACATAGTTTATGATAGAAGGACCATTGATGAACCTGAACCAAAAATATTTTAAAAAGAAACAGGACAGATGATTTCAAGGGTAGCAGATTGAGTATCGTAGCCAGAGCAGCTACATGTTATAGTTTGACCTATTGGATGATTTTTAATTTCGATGACGAAATTCTTGTAAGGTGGGTAGGATGTAAGCCCCCAGAATTTTAGGATTTATTTTAAATTTTTTGAATGAATTAATTTCGATAAATATTTTATTATTTAATTGTTTTTGATCATTAAATGTTCCTTTCCGTGACTTTGATTTCTGGAGCGTTAGGGATGCCAATCTCTGTAAACTCTCTTTACGAGTTTTGAAGTAGACAAGATTATCTTCATTTTGATATATCATGTCCCACTTAAACTCGTTCTCTTGTGCTCTTTTTGTATCGCACAACTTCGGGTCAACTTAGACCAATTAATCGTTGAATAATTATTCCCACTTTTATCTTTGATCATCGTTTGCACGTTACCGTGACTTTTAATTTAGGAGCACCAGACCAGTCATTTTCTTAGAACCAAATTCTCATGAATGATCTACTCGAGACACTCTTCACCCTTGACCTTCATGTCCTACTCAGATACTGTATTTTGTGCTACATTTTCTTCGCACAACTTTCGGGTCAATTTAGGCCAATTAATTATCTACCGTAAAACCTGATTTAATTTCCAATTTAATTTTGGGACCCGACATCGATCCAACCTAGTTGACCCAAAGTATGGACCTAGCCCACATTAAGTCTACTACCCACATGACGCTTGTGTCCCATTTATTTGAGTCATCGCATGTTACTTATTTATCCATGATTATAAATACCCATTTTAATTCAATTATTGCACCATGTCCGATTTTGACCCGACCCGGCTCGACCGAACCCGAACCCAAGCTCCATGTTGTCCTTCCATGACTACCCAAATACCCCCACATAATTTTCCTCTTTTTCCTATTTAAAAAATATCTCATATCTCTTTACAAATATCCTATATATATATATATATATATATATATATATATATATATATATATATATATATATATATATATATATATACACACATATATATAAATAAACATCTCTCTCTCTCTCTCACTTTACACCTACACCTACACTCCCCCATCCCCATCTCCAGTACACAACCCCCCCTTTTTGGCCGACCTCTCTCTTTCATTTTCTCTCAAATATCTCTCTCTCCTTCTCTCTCAAATATCTCTCTCTATTCTCTCTCTCTCTCTCTTTCTATATTAATATATATACACACACTTATATACATACATCTCTCTCTCACCCTCCCTCATGCTCAACAGCCGAACTCCCCCCACTGGCCGAGCAACGCACACCACCACCACAAACACCCACAGCCACCTCCCTCCTTCCTCCTCTCTCCATCAACACACACCCACCACCATTCTTTTCAACACCATTACAACACCATCATCATCCTCATATCACCACCACCTTCATCATTAATTAATATCACCACCACCATCAACTACACTTCCGCCACCGCACAGCTACCCCTCCCTCTGCCGTGCCCGGCGCTGCATCGCGGCCCCCCGCCGGCAACCGCCACCCCCCGCCACAACAGCAGCTGCAACAGCAAGCGGCAGCAACAGCAGTGCGCATGTGCGCGCGCGCAAACGCGCTGCCGCGATGGCCGTGCGCCACCACGTGGCCGGTCGGCCCCCGCGAGCTCTCCAAGCCTCCGACGAACCTGGGCGACCACCCTGGGAGAGTCTTCAGCCTCCCCGATGTGTGAAACTCATGATTCGTGTGTTTGGCACGAGATCCCGTTGGCACGCGCGAGTTTTGAACTCGAAAATGGCGCCCCGTCGCAGCAAATTTACACAGATTTTTTGGTCAATCCGACCGTTGGATCGGCGATTTCTTTGCTCCTCGCAATCTCGGTATATCCATCTTCACTCCCCTCAATTTTCGTCCGTTAATTTCGTCGTTTGATACCTCAAAACTGGCCACCAAGTTGACCATTTAAATTGTACTATTTTTGGACAGTTTTGTGGAGCCGACTTCGTCAGCTCATAACTCCGCCGTCGCAGCTCCGGTTGGAGCACTACGAGTTTTTGTGCGTAGCTAGTATAACCCTCTTCATGTCCCTTAAGTTTCGTTTCATTATGAACACGTTTGGTTGGTCGAATTCGACGCCAAAGTTGGCCGACCGAATTCTTTAATTTGCACTTGTAAAATTTTATTTTTGAATTCGGGACTCCAGATTCAATTTTTGACACCACCGGTAGACTCGTGGCATCGTTCTGGCATGTTTTCAAATAAATTTTGCTTGATTTGGAGAACGTGAACCCTGGCACGCATTTCGGTGCAAAGCGGGTCCCACTTTTTGCGTCAACGTGTCACTTTGAGATCGGCTCATCGGAATCCAATCCCGGATATACCGTTGAGTTCGTATCGTCATTCTGGACTCGTTGACATATAATTTGCTGAGTTTTGAAGACGTTTGCTCCGGCACGCATTTCGGTGCAAACCGGATTCCAAGTGTCCGCGTCAACGTATCATTTTGAGATCGGCTCATCAGAATCCTATTTTGGACATACCGTTGGGTTCGTATCATCATTCTGGATTCGTGGTCATATAATTTGCTAGGTTTTGTAGGCTTCTATCCTGACACGTTTTTCGGTGCAAAGTGTGTCCAACGATGAACATTATTTTGACCCAAAATTACCGTTTTGCCCCTGTGTCTAAATTGGACTTATGGGTAGGCTATCCTAGCTAATTTGACTGTTCTGGACACGTTGGTGATATTTATTTTATCATCCGACAACATCTGTAGATTTTGCTTATGTATCATCCTTAATTTGTAATTAATTATTTTTCCAGAAATTGTTACTTTCTGTTTTTGAATATATATATATATATATATATATATATATATATATATATATATATATATATATATATATATATATATTTAAAATATATATATATATATATATATATATATATATATATATATATATATATATATATATATATTTTAATTGCTATAAAAATCTGGGAAAAATTATATTTAAATACTATGTTAATTTAGCTAATTTATTATAAACTTTCCAGTATTTAATAAGTACCTTTGGTATTTTATAAAAATAGGAAAACAGAACTTATTTTCAGGATACATGTGTTTGCTGATTTTTAATAAATATTTTTGAGGGTTTATAAATTCTAAAAAATTAGTATAAATTTTTATTATTAACAAGGATCATTTTGGTACTTTATTTTATATATAATTGAACTTTTTGTCTATCTCAAAAATCGTTGAAACTCAGTGTACAGTTTGATTTATTTATTGAATAGTTACGACTTGCAAGTTTTGTGTTGTTTTGAGTTATAGACGTATTGGACCTCACCCCGCACTAGTGTAAAGACCCTAGAAAATTAGCTTTGATATAGTGGCACTCTACATTAGACTTTTATGCTAGGTCCCCACTTGGGTAGTATCCAGTTAGGAGTCGTGTCACACCACTATTGTAATCTTGAACATAACTTAGAGACTGAGTTTGTATATTATTATTGATAGGATACCAGACATCTATATCTTCGTACTAGTATTCTTGCTTTGCTCGAGGCAAGTACATCTACAAACTCATTTACTGTCTTTTAATGCTAGAACATGTATTAACCCTGTTAAAATACTGATCCTTGAGGTAGCAAGTTAAATTTTCACATGTTGTATTACTTTCAGTACCTGCCATGCTTAGGACAGTTCTTATATCTTCACATGCTTCTTACTGGTTCTCAGTACATGTTCCACTATATTTTATACTGCTCTCAGTACCTACCATGCTTATACTGTTTCCAGTATCTTTCACATGCTTTATACTGTTCTCGTATCACTCACATGTTAATAAAAACGGGTTAAGGGGAAACTGTTAGTTGTGTACGTGATCATGCCCCCCTTCTCCGTATGTATTTACCGAATATTGTTACATTCTATATATAACTTTATCGTATGTCTGATCCCGCGTTTGTGTATGGACATACACTCGATGTCGTTAAGGGTACGTATGTATACTTCAAAAAATTGATATGTACCACTGTACATCCTATTTACCTATTGACTGATCACTCGCCTACTACATTTTTAAACTTTAAAATGAATATATATTACCATGATAGATTATGAGATACCATGATTTCAGATATGCCATGTTCCTTATGTTACTATGATACTGTGATTCCAGTCATACCATGATTTCAGATATGGCATGTTCCCTATGTTACTATGAAACTGTGATCCCAGTTGTACCATGAGGCCATGTTTCCAGTATTTCCTGTTTTATAGACTTATCACACCATGTTTCTTGCTGTATATCTCTTTTATTATATATTCAGTACTTTAGTTTTAGAGGTTGTACTTGCTCCCGTCCTGACAGGATAACGTTGTAGGTTCACGTTTCGAGAAGGAAATGCTATGTGATACATAATATGGTACTGCATTTGAGGACCTGTCCTTAGCTCCAGAAGAGGCCCCAGCGGGGAACCTTGCTTAGATATTTTCATGTGTTTTGAGATTTAGACTTTGGTCTGTACTTATATTTGAATACTGGACTTTGTCTCCAGTTAGATACTTTGGAATTATATTTTTAAGTCTGTGCTTGTTTACTTTCGCTTATAGATGCTGTGTTGTGATGAACCTTTAAATGTGATTTTAGAACTATTAGTAGCTTAGATCCTTTATTGTCTATTCTTAGAAACAGCTTACTACGCTTTACCAAGCGTAGGCTGGACATGGCTCGGCCCTGTCCAACAATTTGGGTAACGGGTCGTGACACCCATGACTCGTCTTTATAGGACAATTCTTGAGTGTCCACGACTTGAGAATTAAAAATGAATGTTATAGGTAATTGACTAGTAAACTCATATAGATCAGTGGGAGGGGAGGACACTTCATGCTATCGCGTACTCGGATCGATATGGACCCCCACAGTGGCAGAGATAACCCCGATTGGCGTGGGCCCCTGTCCACTATTGATTGAGTAGATGTTTATCTACTATTGATATGTTATTGAGTAGATATTGTTTATCTGATATGTTTCATTTTTGGAGTAGATGTTTATCTACTATTGTTTGGTTGATTGAATTTCTTTTCTTCTACCGTCGTCGCCCCCTTGGCCATCCGAGTTACTGCAGCGTAGGTGGTAGTAAAGTTTCTCAACTTGCATACTAGTAATTAGGATTGTGATAACCCTAGCTAGTTAATGATATCAGGCCGTAATCAATGATTGGCCGTGCACTTTTGATTATGTGTTACCTTATATGCTCTTATGTCGGTGAGTGGCCAGAGGCTAAGTTCTGCTAGGAAAAAGATCTGCAACCCCGGTCCTTTTTTGGTTTAAGGGTTGTAGCTTCAATTTCTAGTAGTTCCTAAATCCCTTGTTGCTCATCGGATTATTTTGTTCCATAGCTATATTGTTCAGTATTTCCATTCAGTCATTTATATTCTTGAGATACTTGCATTGGTACCACACTAGTCTCGACCCGTATTTATTTACTTCGGTCATTATGTTATTGTGTTGTTGTTGGATTTTGTCATGCACCTCGAGCTTCCTTGTGGTACTTGCTATTTGGGGCCTGACTCCACTGGTTTTGTTTGGCCAGATTTACCGCTGGAGCCCGAGGATTCTTCCTACCTTTCTCTGGATGACCCGCCGCCGGCTTAGATCTGCGGTTGTTCCTCCTCGCGAGTGGGTTCCCTTTTCTTACCACTTGCGGATTTCATTTTGGTGGTGTTATCTAGGGCATGTGTTAGCCCTATTATTTTGAGATTTTCTCAGACTTCGGTCAACATGATGTATTATATTAGATCTAGACTGATATAGTGATCATGTATATTGGTACTTTGCTAGTATAGCATTTTGTATTCACTAGCTTCATGATCATATATGATATAGTATTTTGGGACGCCTCTTTACTTTCATGTGTGATATACTCTTGATATTTTGTTGTTGATGGATTGAGATAGGATTTGTTCGACCATAGGAGTCGTCAGTGGCATGCTAGAGTCTTCTAGACAGCTTTGATCGTATATTTGGGTACTGGCGTACTCTAATACACATAGCTGGCTTTGTTTCATCCCCGTTCTCCAGTATTCTGGTTCTGGGGCATGACAGTTTGACACACGAGATGGTAAAATAAGTTGAATAGTTTCTTGCCAGCGACTTACCATATGATGTGTCGTTCTAACACACGGATGGTAATAGGTTGGATAAATACTTCCTCTAACAAGAGTTTACCGTATGGCGTATTGTCCTTATATACGGGACGGTAACCAAGTTTGAGGATAATATTAGACTTGAGAGTTAATAGACCTTGTCTATATTTATCGTTGCATCATGGGGTGGGAGAGAACAACTGGATCAGAACCATCAAAATCCCTGCAATATAATTACACCAGTAAAAGCTGATCAGTAGTCCCGCATATGTAAGGCCTTACGATGTTGGGGGGTGAGGCCTAGCTCACCAACAGAGAACAATCCAGTAAATTTCGAAAATAAAACAGAATTTAAAAAGTTAATACATACAAGTTTTTCACAAGATGTGGAGGGGTTGGATCTAAGGCGCCGTACCCAATACAGACACCACCTGGTCCCGGGTAAATGGGATTATTGTCGTTAAAATAGAGGATGATCGTGATCCACATGTGTTCTCTACAAAAGTGCATAATCATGAGGCATAAAGTCATGTCTAGTATGATAAATTGTTGAATTATAAGTATCTAATATTTTTATTTGTTTCACAAGGTGGGTATTAGCCATTCACTTGAATTTCCTAAAATTTTCTAAATTTTTTGTTTTACATATTATCGCCTTTGATCGAGGACTTGCTTGTCGTTTCAAAACGACCTAGTATTGTTCATTAGATTTGTTGACATACTTCAAAGGAGCTGCTATTGTACATTGAAGAAAAACTGGAGAACAAGAACGAGATGTGACGATTGAAGGCTATATTGAAATCAGATTTTCTTATCATCAATTCAGGTATATAAATATATAATTATAATTGGGTTAATAGTTGTAATGGGTAGAATAGCCCTTTTCAAATTTATAGTTTCAGAATGCCCTTTTGAATAATATTAATTTTATCTTGCAAATTATGACCTGTGATAACCTATCCTAAAACCTTACGGACGACAATCGTGAATATGGGTACTGGAGTATTCATATGTCGCGTAGCCTGGGGATGATGTTACGTACTCGGCTCGCCGTATTCTGGGAGCGGGACATGACACGTCTTTTAGTGGTGGTCCATGCAGGTCTCATAAAAATAAAGAGCCTAGGATAGGGTGCAGGTGTTGATTTGGATTCATTTATGGTAAAGACAATATTGAATGTCTTGAAATTGTCGGATAATCAAGAATGACGTATGTTCAGATCACATGGAATAAGGAGATTCAGATTTGATGAGTTACATTTTTGACTGAAAATTTTCGGATATAGAAAATGAATTAATACAAGAATAATTTGAGTCTAGCTGGCTTCTTTTATAACAAACGAGTGAGGTACAGACTGAAATTCTAATGTAGTTAGCTTGGTGAGTTATATGGTGGTAGAAGATTGATTGATTTTCTAAGAAGGGATTGGATGATATAAGATAAAATACTTAAGTATTTGAATAAAATTATTGGTTTAATTTGACCTAAGCATATTAATATTATATGGATAATATTGATGGATAAACATCTCATTTGAGAAATTGAAGAACTCTAGGATAAGAAATTTTCCAATATAGTTGAGAATCCTAAATTGAGATTGTTATTATGATGTGGATGATATTCGGTTAGAATCAAAGTATAGTCATGATATGAAATATAGATCAAGTAATTCAAAGAATATTTGACAAGTATCTTTATTAGAATGGCCTAGTAGAGGGTTGTAGAAAATTTCTTGAGGATCTCGAGTTTGACGACATCAGTAAACCTGTGATTGGATATATCTAGAACTATTATATAGAATAGGATAGTAAGAAAGGAAGGACCATGTAGCCAATAGCCGATAGTGATTTAAGATTTTGGAATGAATATAATGTGTTTTTGGAGATTAGCATATATATAAATATGGCTTGGAAGGATTATTTGGTAAGCTAGTATTAGCAATATCTTGCTTAAGGTATAGGCATAATAGATATTATATTGTATATAGCTTATTGAATGTAGTGTAACTCCTTGATATTTTGATTTTATTATTCTTAAATCCTGACTCGTCCCATCTTCTTGGCAGATTTTCCTATATCTATTTTCTAAATTCCTAACCTACTTGAAATTTTTATCTCCTTATGTCATCCCTTATCTTATCAATTTAGAATCCTAAATTATATCCTTCTTTCTCCATCAATTTATTTTTCAACAGTATTCCCGATTTCAGTAAGTGTTCTCCTTCTAAATACCCTATAGGCATTACTCATTAATTGTTCACTGGATTTCTTGTAAAACAATATTGTCATTTGAATATTTGTGATTGAATCCCCTGTGAAGGAATATTTATTTATTTTGTGCCAAATTAATGTAATTTTTAAGGGTCTCTTATTGAAATTGGTTTTGATGATCAAGAATTGTTCTTGAAGGATTAAAATAATATTAGATAGGATTTGGGATAGTGAAACTGATGGCCTGAATTTTTTTTAATTATATGGATCGTGTATGGAATGTTATTAATTGAATTGAATGTGATTGAATTTTTGAATTGCGTAAGAAGACTCGACGGTGAGATTACAAGATTGTACGATTGAAAGTTTGAATTGGAGAATGTGAGAATTATATTACTCAATACTCTGAGATAGACAAAAGCTGATTTGATCTTGAGTATGGATGAGTAAATTTTGCATCAGGTTCAAAAGATAGCATTTGGTTGAACTAATTCGAATTAGTAAATGGATGTTTCCTCGGGTATACGAATATTTGATGATATTGAGGTATATCGAAAATTAATAAACGTCGACTCAAGGATATTCTGTTTGGATGAACAATGAGTTTATTGCATAGTGAATCATCAAGTTTTGTTATCTCGATTGATGCTAACTTGTGGACTAATGGTGGATCGAATAGCAGTATAGAAATTTCGGATGACATGATTGAAGTAATCATGAGCATAAATGAATAGATATTAGTCGAACTCGATTTGATGGATGTTGAAAATTTCGGTTAATGATCGTTGATCCAGAATGAAAAAATTGATAACTTAGAGAAATCTTAAGTCGATATATCTTGGATGAAATTAATATGTAAAATGAAGTGATTGGTACGTAGTCACGAAAATTTCTTGATTTATGGATTGATATTAAGCTGGTTTGAAGATAAAAGTAAAACTAAATACATGAATCGAGGGACAAGCAAAATTGGAAATGGAAGTAAATTATGATTGGAGAAATTATGTTGCCTATATAACTTATGATTGGTGACTTAGAATTACTATTTGGATTGGTGACT
Source organism: Iris pallida (assembly GCA_029216955.1). NCBI lineage: Eukaryota > Viridiplantae > Streptophyta > Magnoliopsida > Asparagales > Iridaceae > Iris > Iris pallida. Next base: position 7,734,568 of record JANAVB010043216.1, read on the forward strand.
GAGATATGAGAATTTTGATATCTCTATATTACTCACTATTTGTGGATTCAATTTCCTAAATAAGAAAAAGTATTTGTTAATTGAATTTGTTATGATTGAGTATACAACTTTTTACATTTACAGATTTGACGAGACAGTAAAAAAAAGAAGGAAAAAGAAAATTGATGTTTGTTAGTTGAATAATGGAATGAGAAGTTGTTGCAGCTATCCGGATTAGCGAGTTACAAGATTATCATATCACGTCTGAAAATAAGAATAAGGAATATGATTTTGAATTCGAAGAATACATGGTTATAGGTTGAAACAATATGGTGGCTGACCATTTTATTTGATCATATGGAATTCCAACAATCTTTAAAATATCAAGTATCTTCAAATTGTCTTTATTTCCATGAATCTTTTGATATATATATATATATATATATATATATATATATATATATATATATATATATATATATATATTCATTTGATATAGATTATTATTTCATCTCTGTAAGGTGGGTAGAATATCTTGATTCTCTTTATACTTGTTTTGAAAAGTTCATCTTAAAATTTTAAATTTTGAGGACGAAATTTATGTAAGGTGGGTAGAGTGTCATAGTCGTATCCAATTATTCAATTTACTTTAACTATTTATACATTTCTTCTCTAATTAAGTATTAATATTTTAATATAATAAGAAGGATCTAATAATTTAATTAGATTTATTTCATATATGAATATTGCATGAAAGTCCATGATTTAATTTTGTAATTATATTTTGATTTACCAACTCAATTAGCTTAGGTGTCATCATTGAAGGTAGGTGGCATTATGTAAGGATAGGTGTCAACCACCAGGCCATGTAGCACTTGTGCATGAATAAGAGAAACCCCCATATGACACGTAATCCCTTCCATCATCTCCTTCCTTTATTTCTTCCTTCCACTCTTCTTTCCTCTCCATTTTCTCCACTCCATTTCACCACCACCACGATCTCTTCCACTTCCCCAAAAATCTAAGAATTTGTTGGAGAGCTAAATCTAGGTCTAATTCCAGGAACCATGGCAAGTCCTCCCCTACCTATATTAATTACATATAATTTCTAATGTAGTTGTTGAGCTATAGCACAAGTATTACACCCAAGTAATATAAATCTGGAATTTTTCCTGCACAGTTTTATTGTGAGACTATTTTGACCTAATATAATTTACTAAAATAAAAATATGTCTAAACGAGTTATCTAGGAACCAAGGCAAGTCCTCCGACGTCTCGAAACCGTCGTCCATCCGCCACCCTCCGTCTGGCTCCCCTGAGAACTGGACCCAGATCCAGATTGGAACCCCGGGAAAATGCTATCCAAGCTGCCGCCGCCGGCTCCAGCACCCCCGCTCGCCGGTCCGCCAGGCCACCGCTGCCGTCTCCAAGTCCCCAATGTCAGCCTTTCCGCCGCCCGAAGTCACACGACTAGCGCTAGCCCCGGCCGCCGCCTTGCCAAATACGCTGGAGTTGCCAGCAGCCGTGCTGCCTCCCTCCGCTCCCAGAACGGCTGTCCGATGAAGAATCAGATCAACCCTAGCCCCATGGTCGTCGGCGCCGGCGCCGCCCGGCCCGCCGCCATGCACGCCGCCACTGGCCGGGCCACCCCCGGCCTCGGCGACCCTGGCCGACCCTCGCCGGAGGCGCCAGGGTCCCATTCCGCATGATCCCCTCTCGCCCGCTCCCGATTGCGATCGCCGTCCCCCGATCGCATCTCCTATATATATATATATATATATATAAATATATATATATATATATATATATATATATATATATATATATATATATATAAAGGAAGGATCCACATCCCCAATATTTTGCATCCCCATGTTATCAACCATTGAATTTTGTTTAAGTCATATAATCTTAACCATTGATTTCAATGGTTCAAATCATCGGTTAAGATTAGATGACTTAAATGAGATCCAACGGTTGATAACATGGACATGCTTGGGGATGCAAAAAGTAAGAAAATGCGGATCCCTCCTTATATATATATATATATATATATATATATATATATATATATATATATATATATATATATATATATATATATAAGCAATGGGTACTTGTGGCGAACTCGCCTCCACTGAGGCTCGAACTCCCGACGACCGACCACTTGGGCCGCATGCATCTCTCTTAACCACTAGACTAGAGGTCATTTGCATATATATATATATATATATATATATATATATATATATATATATATATATATATATATATATATATATCCCAAGTTTTTGGGAATTTAAATTGAGGACATTTTTGCAGGCTTTTCTTTCACCACATTGTCACTTCACTATTATGTCATGGACCTCCAAATTATGACTAGGAATGTAGAGTGTTCAATTGAGACCATGTTAGTACATGAGTACTTCTCTATTTAAGTGGCTCCAACCCATGTGGAATAACATCTCTATCTCTAGATAAGTTTCAAAAATGATCGGAGGTTTTTTTTTTGGGCCTTACCCACCCACCCATTGGACATGGACATGATTTCTTTCTTAGTTGTTGAAGTTGCACAGCCCAATCTCATGGTGGACCAGACACAGTACGTACTGAGTCAGGCTGCATTCATGCAGGGCCGACCCTGATGTAAGCCGGACAAGTCTTCGGGCTTGGACAACCCCCTTCTGCTAGGACAATCCTCAAGACGCAGCATAATCTTACCAAAGGTCAGGATCACGGATGGCCACCAGGATTAGCTGACAATAATAAAGGTTAAGGGAAAACCAAAATTAGCTCCAGGATAGGACAACACAACCCTCCGGACGGCCCTGCGTTCATGCCTCTTCCACGGACCGTTCGGACTAACTGGCCAGCGGCAAGCAACATGCAGTGCCGCTGTCTCCATCGACATCCATCATAATTCCTGTGTCCCATATTCCCAGAAACTTCTCATCTTCTTATGGCTGGCTCTCGGCAATACCGGTGACGTATGTGTCGCAAAATGTTTAATTTCATTCTGAGTTTACTGTGAAACATACACACATGTTGCTGTCTGGCCATAAGTTTTGGGGTTGTGCTGATCGATCGAATGAATGCAGATGACAAAGACATGGTCATTTTAACAGTTTCAACTGCCACTGCAGGCTGGTCCCAGATCTACTGGCAGTGTCGGACTTTAAATTTTGAGAACCGGAGCAAACTCTAGAAGTGATGTCCCCATAGCTTAATGCTCATATAATTTTTTTTGGACGATGATACAATAGTATTATCAACACAAAATTCAAGAAGTAAAACAAAAATAATATGTCATAATGAAATAGTAATAAAATTGAAGATATTTCAAACCAAAAAATAAATTTGATGTTCCAGACAAATAAGTAAATGAATAACAATGTTTGGGATATTTCATATGATAATAAGTAAGTTGTTCTTTTGTTCAATTACCTCCAATAGGACAAAAGAGAGAGGAGAGAGAGAGAGAGAGAGAGAGAGAGAGATGGGGGACATTGACAACGATGGAAGAGTAAAGAAAATTGGCAATGACAGAAGGGTAGAAGGAGACTGGGAGCGCCAGACTGTTAGAGGGACGAAATGGGAGATGATTTAATTTTAACAACGACCACCAATTTGTTTCTTTATTCCTACTAATCGAGTGGCCTTTTGGTATTCTAGTATATGACATTTAAATATTATATATAACAATTTTTTTTTTTATACGGACTAAAAGATTTAGAATGAGTCTGTTGGACATTTGTTCTAATTGGACTTACATAATTAAATAATATATATAGAAATTTGGTGTCCTATAAATTTTTGGGCCTGAGACATCCGCCTTATAGGTCTCATATCAAGTCGGGCTACGCCTACTCGTATTGATTGAATCGAAGGTGCGGCGTGTTCTTAAATCTCCACCCTTTGATTGTAGTGAAGTGCATTTCCGAGGTCGACATGGTGTGACTCGATCGATCGAATCGACATTGTCCGGGTGTCGGTGGCTGGTCGGAGATCAGGTGAACCGGACATGGCTGTGAAACTGATCTTTCCTTGGACGTTTGCAGCACATCAGGGCTCAGGTCAAAAAGCGAAACAAACAATGTAGCTTCTTAGAGCATCATTAGTAAGGTCCATCCCATTTTCTAGATTCTAGATTTAGAATGTAGGAGCTCATTTTGTAGAATAATAAGTCTCATTCCTAGTCCCAATTTCTACAATTTCGGTTCCAACCCATCCATGGGTGCTAAGGGTTGGGCCTCCCAATTTCTAGATTCTAGATTGTAGAAACTCGTTTTGTAGAATAGTAAGTTCCAATTTGGAGCCCAACTTTCTAGATTCTAAACTTTATATTAATTTTTTCCTACATTAATTTTTGACCACACAATTTTTGGGACCGGAGCTCACTTTATCATTTCCTACTATTCTCATACAAACCCAACCCATTCTACATTTACCTTTTTTTGAAATTTTGGGCTCCAAATTGCATTGGAGAGTCCCAACTACTAATGATGCTCTTATGAAACTCAATTCCTTGCTCCACAGTACTATTTCATCATTCCCATGCAGGGCTGGCCCGGCGTGTTGGGTTGCCTTAGCCGGAGCTAATTTTGGATTCGAGTTGGACCGATCCTAATAAAACCAAATGGCCTGGAGGGTTGTCCTATGGAGAGGGTTGTCCGAGTCCGAAGTCTTGTCACACTTATCCCAGGGGCAGCCCTATTCCTATGTCTATGTTGAAGTAGCTCATCACTAAAGACGAAACAAACAAAGTAGCTTCTTATGTAATCTAGGTAGCTACAGGGACGGAACCAAAATTTTAGAGTAGGGTGGGCTAGCTATTAGACTAAATTTATGCCAAAAATTCGACATAATTTACTTTGTAAAATCGATGATTCAAAACCTGTCATAAACAATAAACTTAAGAAAGGGTGCTCCACTTTAAAACAGCTTCCTAGATTGATTGATAATCTTTTATCATTTTGGTTCATTCATTATCAACACACACCTTATAAACCAGATGAAGAAACTTATCAAGAGATCTTTGGTCCAAAATAGATGGACATTTATGCTTGCAAAAGAGAAGCTATGATTGTCATCTTCTTACACTTATCCCCAAGTGCCCTCCCAACATTAGTAAAAGACATCCCAAGATTACTTCTCTTAGGTTCTACACATGTTCAAATGGTTCTAGGTCACACACAAAGCAAACATCTAAAAGTACAAAGCATTAAAATTTGAGAAGTAAAAAAATGGAGAAAAAGGTTATTGTGCATCTTTGTACGAAGAAAAATATCATATACAGTGAATAATTAGCATTGAGTAATAGATGTAACGTAAGCATAGAACTGCTACCACCTACTTCATATATAAGCAAACATATAAAAACACAATAGGTTATAGAGAGAATCTCCATGAGTTTTACATCTCTAGCTAGTCTCTTTCTCAAGTGCTGATGCTAAAAAGTAAGTGTACTATATATATCGACACAGAAATACCAAGTATTACAACAAGAAAATTGTCAGAAAAGAAACCAAAATGGATATCAAACCCTATTAAATAGTGTCATTGATTTTCCATTATCTTCCAAAGACCTATTAAATAGTGAATTAAGATCAGAGTCAAATACCAAAAATTGGGGATTAGGGCTTTACAAAATTGGGGCATTTTCCATAGATCGATAGACCTATTAAATAGTAAATAGTGATGATGATAGGATTTTACCAAGGTCTAGAGGCGGGGGTCTGGGAGATCCCGGATGCACCGCTGCAGCGTACCGGCCGGTCACGGGTCGCCGATCTCGGGTTGCCGGTCCCAGGTCACCGGCCGGGCTGGAGAGCCAGGAGAGGGGAGGAGGTGAAGAGGAAAACTGGGAGAGCCGAGAACGGGAGGAGCCGTGCCACTGTAGCGTGTCGATCGGCTTGGAGAGGAGGAGCAGGCGAGCAACCGTAGGAAATTTTTTTTTTTTTTTTTTGATAGGAGATTGAAAGCTACGGAGTAACTTGGACTGGGGAGGTGGAGAAGTGGGCTGGCAACCTGGGCTGGGCTACACCTCCTTCCATTAGAAAAAAATTTTGCTTTTTTTTTTTTACTTGCACTGGGCTACAGCCCAGTGCAGTGTAAGTATACCTCCGCCCCTGGGTAGCTAGGCTATGTATGTTTGTTGAAGTATAATGTCTTCATGATTGTTACTTGAGTATTGCTACGTTGTCCGCCTGCGGGCCAGTCCGTCCGTCCGTCACGTGTCGTCGTTCCATTAGCATGTCAACCGACATGGGACCCGTGAATACAGAGGGGGAGCCAATGGGGTGCGGCCAAGCGGCGGACGGTCCAGTCCGCCTGCGGGCAAATTAGCTTTTCTGTTGTTATTTTATAGCTCCATCTCCATCTCCATCTCCATCTCCATCTCCATGATAGCTCCTACTTGGATCAATGAGTACAAGACTTTGGATATGTAATAATTTTATCAAATAATTAAGGGCTTTGTATCAGGAACAACCAAATGACATACTCCGAGGAAAAGTTTCCGAAAGCATGTTAGTCTTAATTAGTACATGTTGTTATTGTCGTTCCCTTGCTGCCCCTACTATATCGGCTGACCCTACTGCGCATAAAATGACCGACATGTTTGTAGGATTCATAAGTTTGTTTCTACAAGATTTTGTGACTCGTTTGCATGACCCTCGCCGCCACCACCACATCAACAATAGGTTTTTTTATTTTATTTTATTTGTGCTAGTATTTATTATTTGGACGAATTATGTGAACTTTAGGTGTATTTCTACTTGTATTATTATTTTGACGATAATTCTACGACGACATACACTGGTCGCATAATTATACTATGTTTTCTGTTATTCTGTCTTTCCAACCAGCGCTGTGTCGTTGAAGGTTCGTTTGGACATGAATGTTATGATGGGTTGTATCGGGTCTATAATATTAGGAAAATGCTAAGTTTACTATCAAATTCTTACAACTTTCTTACAACCTCACTCACCCACCCATTACACACGGGTCCCATCGGATCCCACCACCCCTCACACCCTCCCGCTACATGGGCTCTATCCGACCCCACCACTTACTCCCCTCCTCCAATGGAAGTTCGACACGTGGCGGATTGTAAGAAGGTTGTAAGCATTGGTTGTAGGCATAGCAAAGCTCATAATATTATGTTTTTTTTCCTGTATTTTTGGGTTTTCAGCGAGCTTTTGAGCCTTGGAAGGTCCACAAAAGGCTTCTACGGTAGATTGCGTTGCGTCTCCAATATTTTATATTTTGAAATATTGTACTTTGATTAATTTCTAAATATTTTATTCCAAAATTTATCAAATCAGCGACAGATTAGACGTGCGACACCTGGGTGTAGGAAAGGTCCGTCGCTGAGGTCGAAACTATGGTCGTCTTCTAGCTGTCGTCGTTGAGGCAAAGGTCCGTCACTAACGAACTATGGTCATCACTGTGTCGTCGTCCAGCTATCGTTGTGACCATAGAAAGGATGTTGTTATACAGTCCCCTTTTCCAGTACAATAATGCTAAGTTTACTACCAAACATTTACAACCTTCTTACAACCTACTCTACACCCCTGCTAACATGGTCCCACCAAGCCCCACCTCTCTCCCATTGGAGGCCGGCCACGTGACAAATTGTAAAAGGATTGTAACTATTTGGTTGTAGTCACATTACTCTTTCCAGTAAAAGAAAAGTCGCCGGAGGTTGCCTAGTTCTCACCGTTTTGGTGGTGTTGCATGGACGCAATCATTGCGTTACTTTTGGTACGTTGATTATGTGTCATTAGGTACGGATGAGCAAGAGTGTCACTACATAGGTGTTACGGTGGGCTCCCACTCTCTAGTCCAGCTCAATTTTTTTTCTATATAATTTTTGTTTTCTATTTTTTTATATGAGCCAGTTCACATTTAGTCTACCCTAGCGCTCTCCAGCCCACCCGAGCTAAAAATTTTAATTTCGCCCTTGCGGATGGCTGCCGATTCTACGACATTGCTTTCCTAGTGTCGTTTGCCGATGCTATCCATCCGGCCCTTGTCCATTGCTATATTGACCGTGAACTACTTACATTAGTTGTGAAATATGTAAATAGTAAAATTCCTTCACAACTTAAACCCTACGAGGATTTGTTTTTGATGAAATACTTATTGTGCATGCCAGGGCCGTCCTCAGCTCATGGGGTCCATGACGAGCTTCCAAAACAGACCTCCATACATAATTTAATAAAAAAAAAAAAGAAGTAAATTAAAGAAAATATTGACATCAAGAATTGAACTAACGACCTCTCATATGTATGCAAGTCTAACATAATAACCACCTCATTAAAATTATTTTATATTAATAATGTTCATAGTATATATTAATTCTATTTTGGATATAAGATTATTAATATATTTATATTTAGATTAATTTTTTAGAATTCTCATAATCCGTGAGCTCTCGACGGTCGTCATGGCTGGCGAATGAATTTAGGGGTATAAGGCTACTTTTTAAACATGATTAGCAACAACAAAGTCTACGTATAAAGAGACTTTGGTTGGTCGTTCGCACGCGCGCGTAGTTGCTCTCGGTCCAAATGGCCATCATAAACGAATGATTTGGTCTAATCCACTTAGAATTTAATTATATATGTGGTGTCAAACAACATCTTCTTCAGTACTCGCCCACTGGTCACTGCCACTGCAGGCTTAATATAATGAGGTCAAACATGACAACTACTCAACATCTATCACTTCGTACCATTTTTTTTTTTGCGTCGACACTGGTACAATAGTATTATCAACACATAACTTAAACAATAAAATAAATAAATAGTATATATATTTTTTACACGGACTAAAAAGAAAGGAATGAATCTGCTAAACTTTTGTTTAGATCAATGTTGTAAAAATCGGATCGGACCGGTGGTTGGACCGGATCCAATCGGTTTAAACCAAAAAATCGATCCGGTTCGACTAAAACCGGATCTTTTAAAGAACCATCGATTTTTTGTCAAAATCGGATTCAACCGGTGAACCGGTCGAACCGGTTCACAATTGAACCGGCCAATTTTAAATTTTTTTTATTGTAAAAAAATTCAAAATAAATTATTATGTGTAATTTGGACCATTTGATTCTTTATTTGATTTTAGTCGACCTTATAGTTGTAAAATTAAACCGAACTAACATACTTATGACCAAACCGAACTAAACAAAGAAGTAAATATAGATATTTTACCTATTTGAACCAAACTAAACCAAGTTTATTGAACTCCAATTGAACCCCGGTTGAATCTCGGTCCGATCTTTACCAAAAAATTTCAATTCGATCATCGGTCCGCTTTTAAAACATCGGTTTAGATAAAATTAAAAAAATTGACGTACTCTAAACTTTTAGACTGTATCAGCCGTCTCGTCCAGGGACGGAGCTATGTATAGGTCAAAGGGGGCCCTGGCCCCCCCCCTTAAAATTGATAAAAAGTTCAAAAAAATTTATAGGCCATGTGTTAGTTCAAGCACAATAATGGTTAATGATTCACATAAAGTCCAGTGAACTCACTCAATTATGTCATTTATTTTATAGTCTCCAAACTCTCTACAGTTTTGTTCTTATTTAAAATTGTTCATGCCGATGCTTCTGTCTACAACACAAAAACTGTAACACAATTCGGCCTCAACGAAGCCAAACATCGACCCCATCCTCTCATTCGTTTGTTGTTTTTCCTTGGCGCTCTGACGACCAAAAGCTTTCCGACGCGTTGAGCATCCCATCTCCTCCAAGTCTCGACTGCCAGCTCTCGCCCAAAATTTTAAATCTTGTGAGCTTCCAAGTCATTTATATAATTAATTTTATTATTATCTAGTTAATCATGGCTTTTGAGCCTTGCTTTTGCTTAGTTGCTTACTTTGAAAAGAACATCAGTAAGAATATTGGCTCTATTTTGGTTTTTTAAGGTTTTGTCTTGTTTGTCAATGCGACAGCTCCAGACTATTATGACGTGATTATTATTATTTTTCTCTTGAAAGAACATCAGTAAAAAATATTAGCTTTGTTCTGATTGGATGCTCGGCCCCCCTGTAACGCAAGTCCTGGCTCCGTCCCTGGTCTCGTCGATCTCATATCAAGTCCGGACCTGCCTACAAGTTAATGACAAGATGTGAAACGAGCCTGTAATCAATGATCTCGTGAATCAATATTTTCTTCACCAAATCTCCAAATCTCCAGTAAGTGGAGAATCTGTGATGTAAAATTTTTTTTAAAGAGCCAAAAGAAAGTAAGATAGATGCCGGCATAATTGGTGACTTATGATGGCTGAAAATTTTGTAGAGTAAATCTTAAGAAAGCTTAGTCGATGTGAGATATATATAGGCTTTTTGTATGATATATGACTTCTTACTGACTTAAAGTTGATTTTATTCTTACATCAATTAAATACTTCATTCACTGAGATCCTCCCAAATTGCCTTCAAATAAAGGTTTGGAATAAAGTCAAAATGCCACATATATATCTAGTCTAGGAGCACTATCCTAAGTTCACATGAAACATAGGAAGCCATATGTTTATTGTGTCTAGATGAAGTCATCTTTTAGAAACACCACCAAAATAAGACACTTTAGCGAACCAAAATAATGTTGCTACAAAAACATCGCAATTCAAGACTAGCGACGTTTTTAGCGACGCACAAAACGTCGCTAAAGTGTAAAAAATGTCTCAATTCAAGATTAGCGACACTTTTAGCGACGATTTTTTTTTTTTTGCGTATTCTATGACCGCTAACACAAAAAAACGTTGCAGGTCGTCGCTATTGCGACGTCTGGTAGCGACGTAAGCACACCGCTAATATTTTCATGGATAGCAAATTTGTAGAAAAATGTAGAAACCTCCGTATCCTTTTGACTGGCAAATTATTTTCACGACTTGATTCTTTTCATCAATAGGTTGTTCACTAAAAGTATGATCAAAAGCCAAAATTCAACATTTATTTTAGAACACTATACTAAGTACATACAAATGGAACACAATAGAAACCATAATTCTTTCGATACTTTTGGTTGGTTATATTCATGCCAAGGTCTAACAATTAAGAACACACTATAAATTAACTATTTATAGATGATAAAAAATATAATAGGAGTAAAAAACAACTGAAAATTGCTGAGATATTCACTTTCGGGGTGGATATGTTTATGAAAAATCCACCCGCATGGTGGGTTTTATGAAATACTCAACATTATGTATTTTCATATTAAATATTTCAAGATTTTCTTTAGATGTTCTGTATTTACAAAATTGTCATTTTGATAATATCATAGCTATCCCTTCGCATAAATTTGGTCATATATATGTATTTGAATTCACAAACTCAGATTTTGATTGCGATTTTCGTCTTCTTCTTTACGAGAGATCTGAATTCTATTGCTCTCATCTTCAGCAGAGATCGCAAAGATAGTTCGTAGTTCACTTTGCTTTTCTTCAGGTCGAACTCCGATCATTGCTCATCATCATCATCATCATCATCTTCGTGGAGAGATTTGAAGTTTTCCGGCGATTAGGTCCATTTTAATGGCTTCATTCTGCAACGAATATTCAACTTATTTCTGAAGCTCGCTTTTCTCATTTCTGAGCCTTTTATTTGTCTCTTTGAGCTTCTCGGTTGTTTACACTGATATAAAACAAACAACAATAAAAAAATATGATATCAATCAATATATACTTTAAAAAGAAGAAGAAGAAAAAGATCATTCTCCGTGATTTTAACACGGGGAATAGCCATTCTTCTGCATTCTAACACGAAAAATGACCATTCTACGTGATTTTACAACGGAGAATAAGCATAACCGCAAAATCATCCTCCAAAATGTACGACGTTAACGTTTGAATCTTAAAATTACTGTTCAGGTAGATTAATGATTTTATCAACCCACTAGAAAGTCTTACACATAACTCCATAATCGTTCTTGTGGACGATCTCGAAATCGAACCGCGGAACTGGTGTGGACAGCGGACCCAAATAGCATGCAACGTAATGTGAACAAAGTCTCGTGCGTTACGCACGACAGTTAAAAAAAAAAAAAACCATATTAACCCCATAGGGGTGCTTAGTCATCTTCTGTACTGACTTAGTTGACCTTTATAGGCTCAACAGCGGTCCCAATGGCGCCAGCCGTGCTTCCTACACCCTACAAAATCCCACATTCCTCTCTCTCTCTCTCTCTCTCTCTCTCTCTCTCTCTCTCTCTCTCTCTTATATATATATGGAAAGAGGAAGAAAGGTGGTAGATACATACTTAGGAAGAAGAAGAAGAAGAAGAAGAAGAAGAAGATGATGATGATGATGACGACGATGATGATGGGAGAGAGGTGGTGGGTGGTAGTGGTATTGGTGTTGTTGAGCTTAACACTAGTGATGGTGATGGAGGTGTTGTGGTGGAGGCCGAGGAGGATGGAGGAGCACTTCCTCAAGCAAGGGATCAGGGGCCCACCCTACAGGTTCCTCTTTGGGAATGTCAAGGAGATGGTCGCCCTCACGTTGGACTCCTCCTCCTCCCCCTCCCCCAACTCCAAGCCAATGGCGGCAATGGCAGTGGTGGTCAGTCCCCACAACATCCTCCCGAGGGTCCTCTCCTTCTACTCCCATTGGAACAAAATCTACGGTATGCATGTTAATCTTCGAGCAGTGCTACGTTGTCCGCAGGTTTGAACCGCAGTCCTGGCCCACGAACAAAATAGACTCTTTCCGTTAATCTATACATGCATGCATGCATGCTACAGTCTCTATTACAATTTTTTGTTGTTGTTTGCTGCTTCCTATATTGGTTGGTGTTTCATACACTCGTCTTCTTGGCATGACATGCTACTTCTTTTCTTTTCACTGAATTAGAGTCTTCATTGATTCATTCTTTAGCATGTGTTTGATTTTGATTTTGAATTTTTTTTTTTTTTTGATCTCAAACCCATCAAGCTCTTGTATGTATTTTGATAGTGATCATTATTGCATCTGGGTATGTACTTATCTATCGAAAATTTTATTTGGCACGCATATACAGGACCGGCCCACATGGTTGGATTGTCCTATCCAGAGCTAGTTTTGGTTGTCCCTTGACCTTTATTATGGATCGATCCTGGAGGGTAACCTGTGACCCCGACCTCCTGAGGGGTCATGTTGAGCCTGAGGATTGTCCCACGCAGAGGGATGTTGCCCAAATCCCAAGTCTTGTCTGACTTACCCCTTGGCCGGTCCTGCGTGTACGTGCCCAAGTCCCAAATAGCAGGATTGATATACTATAGCAATGGTCTATATCTATCACTTTCCAGCTCTGGATTTGTCTCCAGCTCCCATCACTCTTTTCTTCTTCTCCTTGTACTCCATAGTATGTAACTTTGACAAGTTCATCTATATCTATCACTTTTTTTTTTTTTTTTTTTTGTCTTTTTCACTTTGAATGGAATCAATTCTCTCCACCAGCTGAGCTTAGCTTAGCCAAATCTGCACTAACATTAAATTCCAAACACTCTGTGCTGCTTACTGATACTGATCAGTTAAAACTAATCAATCTCAAATAATTCTCTGCAGGCTCCACATTCCTCCTCTGGTTCGGCCCCACCCCCCGCCTCGCCGTCGCCGACCCGGACCTCATCCGGGACATCCTCGTGTCGCAAGCGGGCTCGTTCGACCGGTACGAATCCCACCCGCTGGTCCGACGGCTGGAAGGGGAGGGCCTGGTCAGCCTCCGCGGTGAGAAGTGGGCCCACCGCCGCCGGTTGCTCTCCCCTACCTTCCATTTGGACAATCTCAAAGTAAGCAACTAACTTACATAGTTGTTGCATGCATGGCTTGTAACTAATGTGTACCAATTTATTATTTCGGAGCTGCTATCTTGCCTGCGGTTTGTAATCACGGATGTGACCGCCGGCCGACGTGATGGTCAGTCATTGACCTCCCGGTTCGGATGGGACCCATAGATAGGAGGACAGCCAATGGCCGGCTGCCACGTCAGCCGACGGTTACATCCGCGGTTAAAAACTGCAGACAAAATATTATTTTTCGTTATTATTTAGCACTTAATTTTTAGTGAAATTATCAGTTGATCATTCTGATGATCGGGAAGACGGTGATCGACATGGTGGCCAAGTGGGAGACGATTCTGCCGTCGGAGGAGGAGGTGGAGATCGACGTGTCGGACTGGTTTCAAGGCGTCACCGAGGACGCGATCACCCGTATCGCCTTCGGGCGTAGCTACGACGACGGCAAGGCCGTCTTCCGATTGCAGGCTCAGCAAATGGCCTTCGCTGCCGAAGCCTTTCGCAAGGTCTTCATCCCTGGCTATAGGTCCGTAGTGATTCATAAGTTACGTTCAATTTTTTTTTTTTTTTTAAATGTTTGGCGATACGTACCGGACTTAGCATGCTGCATTGCATGTTTGTTGGACCAACTGTCCTTAACTCCCACCGAATAAATAGAAGGAATAATATACCCCCGTAGCTCGATCCACTGATCTTCCGCCATCCTGTCGAAATCTTATACCTCTTCTCGGTAACCACAAGCGCCATTCGAGTTCATTACGTACATGTTGTCAATCAATCATTCCAATTGCTTCAGTAATAAATGCATGCAACAAACTCTCCTATTTTGAATTTTGAGTATAGGTTTCTGCCAACGGAGAAAAACATGGTCACTTGGAATTTGGACAAGGAGATCAAGAAGAACTTGTTGACATTGATCGGCCGGCGGAAGGAGGCCGGCACCGAAGGGGGCGCGAAGGACCTACTAGGCCTGATGATCGACGCGAGCGCCGCCAAGAAGGGAACCGGCTACCACTGCCACGGCCTGTCGTCGTCGTCCTCGTCCCCGACTCCTCATGATGTCGACGCTGCAATCTCCATCCACGACATCGTCGAGGAGTGCAAGACGTTCTTCTTCGCCGGGAAGCAGACCAGCTCGAACCTGCTGACGTGGACCACGGTCCTCCTCGCCATGCACCCGGAGTGGCAGGAGAGGGCGCGCGAAGAGGTCGTCGAGGTGTGCGGCGGCGGCGGCCAACGTGGCATCCCGACCAAAGAACAGCTTGCACAGCTAAAGACGGTATCTACATATACATATTTTGATGTATTTATTATGTCGTCCTTTCCTAGTTTTAAAATAAATACACTAAGAGTTGCTATGTTTTGTGTTAAATACACGGACCATCCATAAGTTTATAATTTATGTAAAAGATTTTACATGGGCATCCTTACTTTAAAAAAAAAATATAAGCTAAATTACAACTTGATACCCTCAACTTTGATAGGTACTAACTTAATACCATCAACTATAGAAAAATTTCATCTTGATACCCTCCGTCAGTTCAAACGTTAAATTTTTCGTTTTTTGTGTGTGACTAAAATGCCCCTTTCTCTTTCTTCCTCCTCTACATACAACCTCCAAACACCCCCCACCCCCCAAACCTACTACCGCGCCCTCCGGCGAATTCCGTGCTCGCGCCCTCCACCACTGCGCCCGCCCCCACCCCTGCCAGCCGCCGCCACTAATGCTCGCCACCTGCGCCCGCTCGTGTCCACCACAGCCGCCCGTGCCACCCGCCTCAGCCGTCGCTGCTTGCCAGCATGCTGCCCGTCCACGCCCACCCGCCCGCGCCTGGCCACGCCCACCCGCCCGCGCCTGGCCGCGCCCACCTGCTCCCGCCAACCCACGTCCGCCGCAGCCGCCCACGCGTTGTTGCTGATGCTCGCTGCTACTGCTGTGCCCCCCCCCCCCCCCCCCCCCTCGGTCGCCGACGCCTAGGGGTGGGGGTTGGGGGAAGGCTGCCGGAGAGACATAGGGAGGAGGAGAGAGAAATAGAGTGGGAGAGACATTTCTGTCATTTTATCTCTTTAATTAACATTGTTAGAGCCAAAATAGAGAAATGATATTAAGTCGGTACCTATGAAAGTTGGGAGTATCAAGTTAAAAACTTAAATAGTTGAGAGTATTAAGCTGTAATTTAAAAATATAAATAATAAAAATTATCTGTGTATTTATTTTTAAACCAGAAAATATATCTTTAGTAAACAAAAAATATAGAGGAGTCATTATAAATAACCCTATTTGGATCATTTGATCATTGTGTCAGTGACGAGACTTTGCTATTGCGCAGGTCGGAATGATCATAAACGAGACGCTGCGGCTGTACCCGCCGGCCGTGGCGGTCATAAGGCGGGCGAAGGCCGACGTGCGGCTTGGGAGGTACGACATCCCCCTCGGGACGGAGCTGCTGATCCCGATCGTGGCCGTGCACCACGACCAGCGGCTGTGGGGCGCCGACGCGGCCCAGTTCGACCCGTCGCGGTTCGCGGACGGGGCCGCGCGCACGGCGCGCCACCCGAACGCGTTCCTGCCGTTCGGGATGGGCGCGCGGACGTGCATCGGGCAGAACCTGGCCGTGCTCGGGACGAAGCTCGCGCTGGCGATCGTCCTCCAGAGGTTCTCCTTCCGGCTGTCCCCTTCCTACGTCCACTCCCCGGCGGTGCTCATGCTCCTCCATCCCAAGTACGGAGCTCCGGTGCTCTTCCGGTCTTTATCGGATTCTAAGAAGAAACAACAGTAATTCTTTCGAGAATCACTACTAACTGAGAGTTTCTTCCCTTGCTTGCAACTTTGCAAGTTGTCAAAATTTAGAACACCCCCTTAACAAAATTTTCTTTTTTTAACTTCTGGACTGGACTTTGTGTATGTAATTGTAAGTACATGCTTTGTTAATTTTTACTCTCTACCTTATATATACTAGTATATATATATATATATGCACATGTGTTGCACGTATTTCATATTGTCAACATTGTCTCTTGAATTTTTGTTATTATTAACTATCATTCATTTATGAAGCTCATATTTTTAGTTTTTCTCTTTTGCCTCAGATCTTTAATGGATCTTTTTAATTATCCATATACCTCTAAAATTTTAATTGGTCTTTTTAATTAGTATATATATTGAAGGATATTTTTGGAAAAAAAACTTTCACGATGAAGCCAACTTTTGGCATTATATAGTACAATAGAGAATAGATACCCCTAAAATTTTAATTGGTCTTTTTAATTAGTACATATATTGAAGGGTATTTTTGGAAAAAAAATTTACGATGAAGCCAACTTTTGGCATTATTATATATAGTAGAATAGATACCCCTAAAGTTTTAATTGGTCTTTTTAATTAATACATATATTGAAGGGTATTTTTGAAAAAAAAAACTTTCACGGTGAAGCCAACTTTTGGCATTATATAGTGGAATAGATTTCTCCCTTTTTTTTGTACAAGAAACAAGAATTCCTTGTGTTGCTGCTGAATCCTCTATGTTGATGCTGATAGATAAATGCTGATGAAACGGAACATTTTTTCTATGTTGTGTTTGAGTGTGTGTGTTTGTGACAAGAGACAAAAGGGTAAATTTTTAAGATAAATTTTGCAACAGAGATTAAGCATCGAAATTGAATAATACGACTTGACACAAAATGATAATTTTTTTTTATTGATAATGTACATTATTATAGAGATTTGAACAACAGAGTACACTTTGCAGTACAAAATGAGATATATTATTCCATACATCATATCTTTTTACTAGAAACAAAATTATATAAACACCTTCTACTAGTCTTCTTTGCACAACTGGAGTTGGAGTCTTCAAAAGAGTATGAACAAAGCCTGCAACTACGAGCAAGGCTTCAAAATGGGAAGAAATCTTCAGTGCGCCTAAGTGTCGACTTCATCTCCTCGAGGCGTCTTCTTGATTTGCAGCACCTGTAGAGTCGTGGGTCAATACATTGACGTGTACTGGTGAGCAGCTATTTAAATCCCACATCATTGATAATGGTTATAAAAATGATACGAAGCATAATGTATTATAAGTGGTCTTTCTAACAAATCTTAAGTTCAGTTTACATACGATAGTAGCATAACAATGTAAATTCAGTGATTCTTACCCACACAACATCTCCTTTCATGTAATAAAACTTACCATGTTCTTTCAAGATATCATTAGCTAAACAATTTTTATACATGAGGGTCACTGGTGACGTACCATCTCGGACCATAGCTTGGTTAGACGACAATTCTTTCAATGCGGGTTGTGAGGCCCATTGAAAGTTCTCGAATCATCCGTGCTAGTACGTCAACACAAATATTCTTATTCCTCTTAGGCCGAATCGGTCCCGTGGCATCGACAATCATTTGAGAAACTAAATCCTTGTGCACAAATTGTCCATGACCATGCGAGACTAAGAAATTTTGTTGTTCAACTTGACATTCTTAATGTGTTCTACTTATCATTCGAGAAATCAATAGACATGTTCCGTATTCAGTCACAACATTCGTTGATTCACTCTCTATATAATATAGTTCTATAGCAGACATATCATAAAGTAAGCATGCAAATATTTTAACAATTCATAGTACTATATAATAAGCATGCAACATTGAGTATTCATTCTTTATCTAGCATTTTTTATGATCGATATTATTGATTGATTGGAGAGCAAATGGATCAAGGAAGAAGAGTCAAACCACTCACCAGTGGAGAATTGCCAAGAGAAAGAGGTCTTTAACACTTCGTTTAAGTTGCGCCTACGCAATTAATTACCTACAAAATCACACCAACAAAGGATTATTACTCTTCTTCTCTCTTTCTCCCAAAATCACTATGAATGTGTAAATCGATGAATGCAAACAACGAAAACCATTGAAAACGTCCAAAAAATGCATTCATAAAACCAACATCGAAAGCACGAGAAAACTAATTAACATCATAAAATAAACATTTGAAAGGTACGAGGAATGGACTCTTGTATAGAGCTCTTTTCCAAGACACAGTTCACTGTATATGGGATATAATTCCGAAGATCCAATCCAAGTAGAGGAAGGGTCTTATTTCAATCTGTCCCGAATCAATCAATACCGATAGGATCATCGATACAGTGCCTCTGAATGTAGAGCAGGCACTACAAAAAGTACATTTGACTATGGCCTACTTTACTAATCTTCCAATATTTTCAAGCTTGTTGTTGGATATAGCTTTTGGATATAGCCATTCATAGTCATTGGATCCATGACAATTTTGTACCTATTCTGACCATCTGCTGAAGGAGACCGTAGAGCAAGGCATTACAAAAGGTACATTTGACTATGGCCTACTTTACTGATCTTCCAATATTTTCAAGCTTATTGGATATAGCTTGTTGGATATAGCTAGCCATAGTCATTGGATCCATGATAATTTTGTACCATTCTGGCCATCCGCTAAAACTTCCTTCAATAATGTTTTTCTTAAGGCTAATTCTAAAGACACTCCACATTTTATTCCAGGACAACCTTTTGTTGGTAGTCCTAACATTGAGGATGACTGCCAACATCGTTGACAGTCCATCTTAATATTCAGATTTTTTATACTTTATGTTAGGACTGCCAACAAGTTGACAGTTCTAAGACTGGGCTATCATGGAGTAAAATGTGGAGTGCTTTAATTAGAATTAGCTTTTTCTTAATTGTAGTCCCTATAGTCTTTTGCTTGTTCACTTGCCCTATCTTAATAATAGGTGAAAAAGTGAGTGGATATGGCCCTACCTATTATTGAGAAGGAAGAGGGTGACTAAGGCAAAGTTTGGAAATACGTTGGTTGCTTCTGTTCAAGTAGCCCCAAAAGCAGTTGGGTAACAACTTATCATTTTTTTTTGAAAATCAGTACAATTTGAACAACATTTGAAAGAAATGGGAGGCTACTTCAAAATCTATTTACATTATTTTTCCAAAGCAGTCATAAGTACTATTTTCTTCAAAATGAGCAACTTGTTACCATGAACTTTAGAGTTTGTAAGTTAATACCAAAAATTATTGCTTATTTTGTTACTATTGTTTAGTTAATACAATGAAGTATCATAAATTCATAATATTAACTAGTAAAATAAGAAATAGTTTATGGTATTAATTTTTAAAATTAGTATTTGTAATAGTAATTTATAAACGTAAAACTCTATTATAAAAAATTAGTAACGTTCATGTGCAACGCACACGTAAAAAAGTCTATAAAATTGTTAAAAAAATTAGATAAAAATTTAAAGTATATTAAATATGATTTGAATATATTTTAATTAGGATGTTATAGATATATTTTAGAAATTTTGATATGTGTTTAGTTAGACAATATCATATACTTAGTTTAAATATAATTTGAATATGAATATATTTTAGCATTTATTATACATTCAGATAGTTAGAGTAATTTTAGAATTTTATTCTTAATTATGTGAATTTTTATATTTTTTATTATTTAATGAGAGGATATACATATAGCTTGGACGACTCATTTTTTACATGTTTTTAAGTCGTGTTATAATAACTAGTAAATTCACATACATTGCACGTAAGATAAATTTTTATTTGATATTGTTGAAAAATAGTTTATATATTTTATAACAATTTTCTTTATATATGTTTATATTTTAATTACGATTTATTATATATTTGTTTATATTTTAATTATAATGTAATATAGATACAAATGATATGAAGGAAGAAAAAGAGCATTTTCGGTTATAAAAAAGAAACATAAGTTAATTTTAGAATTATTATATTTTATAATAGTAATAATTATTAATTGATGGAGAATTTACAAACGGCTTAGGCAGTTCAATTTTGATTCGTTTTTAAGCCACATTTTCCCGATGCTATTAGAGATAGAGATACTTATAAAAAATTGAGAGAGTTCACAATTTAGTTGCATATTATCCTTCTTTGTATGAAAGTTTGCAACAAATGAGCCAAGGAAAAATAATGGGGGTTTCTAAAGGTACTACACATTTTACTTAAGGGCAGCCCAATTTTTTATTTATTTATAAGTTTGTCACTCTTTTTTTTTTAACTTCAGGACAGCCCAAAATTTAAGTATAAAAACCAATATGACTGTAGGCAAATTCTACTGTCCTATATATAGAATTTTTCTACAGTCTTATAGTATCTGTAGGACTGTAGAAAATCCTATAGTCTTGAATTATATATGGACTGTAGAATTAGTATATTTCAACAGGACTGTATAAAATTCTACAATTCATATATAATGCAGGACTGTAGGAAAATTCTCTACAGTACATATATACAGGATACTAGGCAAATTCTACAGTCCCCTGGTCTGCTGCTGATGCTGCATGAACTGCTGCTGCTGAGAGAAATCAGGAATGACGGGAAAAGATCTCTGTACAGACGGAGGTGCACCTCCAATGTAGCAGAAACGCCAATCTGAGTCGGCACAACAGGAGCTGCGGTCTCGAGGCCCTGATAAACAGGACGAGAGGTGGCCAGCCTCTCGATAGTATCCCCCAAACCGAAGCGATGAGATCATGTCTCCATAACCATCACGAAGACAGATCAAAACAAGAAACAATTTCTGAGAATGAAGCGAAATTTCAATGGAGGACAGTTTATATTCAAGGGAAAAACAATAAGCAGCAAATTTAGATAAAAGGGATCTGTTAAAGAGTTTTTCCTAGTGTGATTGAGTACCTTCAAAAATATCCTAATCCTACTGCAGGCTGTAGTGATACTCTAGTTCGAATACCACTACATAAACTCGACCTGCATGGGCCACCACTAAAAACGTGTCACGATCCGCACCCACTGTGAGGGTACGAGAACGTAACAACGCCCAGCCTACGCCACAGTGTCGGCGGTAGAACGCTGTCCTAGGTCAATCATCTAACAATATAAAGGTACCTGTACAGTATATACACTTCGAATAGAGGTGACATAGTAATATACAGTCTCAATCACATGTAAGGCAGAATGATAAAATAGAAAGATAGATAGAGAAATAAATACTAAAATGAGGAAATCCACATAAATACAACCAGAGAGTCTAAGTGTCTACTGACATAACAAATCAGAACATCCAGCTCAATACAAGTCTCTAATACTGAATATGAAAGAATATATACACAATCCAGACCTCAAATGACAGAAATAGTAAACCTAGACTAGGGAGCCTCAGTCTCTATAGCTAGTGGATCCAACTAAAAATCTGGGTCACAAGAGCCATCTACATCTGTCCCATAGAAGGTGTCTACGCAGGCCTCATCCTCTGTAATATTTTCAACAGGTCCAGTTAGGACATGAGCGAGCACAAAACATCTCACGCAGTTCATATCAAGTTAGGAAATATAAAGCATGCAATAGAGTAAGGTACATGAAACGCTGAAAGAAGAATGTATATGAAAAACAGTAGAGATTTGATAACAGAAAATATCTATATATGATAAGTAAGAACTGTAAGCCAACTGTGATTTAGAGTACAATATGGTTATGTAAACGGTCTAGGACAATGCAATGGTAACTCCATTGTACGTGGGTGTATAATAGACATATACAATAGTTATACAATGTTGTACAATAGGATTTGAGTACATAACCAATTCTACTCCCCCTCTCCAATCAATACACAAGGATCCACTCCAGTTACGTTATCTTGCACAATAGTGTACAATATTATACAATGGATGTACAATATTATACAATAGATGTACAATGTTATACAATAGTTGTACAATGTTATACAATAGTGTACAATGGTCTATCCCTGGGACTCATGTGATACTGAGAGTACAATATGCACAAGGAGTATACAAGGATATGGGTATTCAATAAATATAATATGTAAGTGAAACGCACATCACAATATGTATCTAGTGAATACAAGGGGATAACATCTCAAAAGAAGATCCATATAGTACCAATCCGTGATAACAATCGTGTCAGCATCAAGTACAATAATCTAGAGCAAGAATGTAAATCCAGACAAGTATGAAACGGTCAGAGAATGTACTCGCCTGATAGCCTGAGTGTCTGAAGAGAATATACTGTCCGAGGAGTGGTGTCTGTCTCCTATAGAACAGTACAAGTCACTATGAGTCTAAAAATGA
The DNA here is from genome assembly GCA_029216955.1 of Iris pallida. Taxonomy (NCBI): domain Eukaryota; kingdom Viridiplantae; phylum Streptophyta; class Magnoliopsida; order Asparagales; family Iridaceae; genus Iris; species Iris pallida. The sequence continues at coordinate 7,757,461 of JANAVB010043216.1, forward strand.
TAATAAGATGCATTACAATGCATTCTAAATGAATCTAGGTCAATCTAGGTCAAATCTAAGTCATACCAAGCTAAACCAGGTCATACTAGTTCATACTGAGCCAAACCGGGTTACACTAGGACAACCAAGGTCACAGGAAATCAATCCAAATCAAACTAGGTCAATTTGGGTCAAGGGTTGACTTACAGTTGACTTTTGGTCAAAAGTCAACTCTGGTCAACTCTGGTCAACACGGAGTCAACCCTAGGTCAAAAAGTCACATGTTGACCAACTGTTGACTTTCAGTCAACTGGTCAACTCTGGTTTGGTTTTGGTCAAATCTAGTCGCTTAAAGGCTAAGTTTGACTCTCGGTTGACTTTTGTTGACTTTTGGTCAAAATGGTCAACCGACGTCAAAACTAGTCTATGAGCACTATATTTGATCATTACCAACTAAGGAAACCAAGTTCTAACTCTATCTTAGACTCTAGACTCAATTACCTTATTCCTAGGTAAACCTACATTACCTTACCAAGGTAAATACCAATACCTTGTCCAAAACTACTCTAACCTAGAAATACTAGCCTAGGTTTCCTAGGATAGCTAGATACTATCCTATACTAACATTACCTACCAAGATACATAGGTTTCCTAGGTATCTAACTCATCTTAGACCACATGTTGGTTATCTACCCTTTACCTTATCCTATACCTTACCAATATCACATATCACTCTCACATCTCCTAACACTCACTCACACACAACACTCATGATACCACACTCACTTACACATGGTCACACATAGGCTCTACCTATAGGTTTAGATATGGGCTAACACCTATAGGATACTATCTTATACATACATACTCTAAACTCACTCACTACACTCTTGATACCACACTTCTAGGCCCTCACACACATAGGCAAATAGCTACCTTAGGCTCACCTATAGGTTTAGATATATGAACTCATATATAAACACATATAGGTTCTCCTATATAAACTCACACACATATACTCTTAGGCTTACAACACACACACACACAAAGCCTATAAAGTGAGCTGGTATTGGAGGGTTTTGGGGACTGATTTGGGCAATACCATGGCTGATATGTGGTGGTGTTTAGGGACAGCAAAGATGGGAAAATCTGGACTGAAATATGGTCATATGGGGACAGCACTGTGGGCTTGAGCAGGACAGTTATAGGGGGTGATATTGGGTGCAATGGGGCAATTTCTATGGCCATACTAAGGCTGGTTTAGGACAGGTATTCAGGGACTGAATTGAGGCTGCTAGTTTGGGCCTGGACTGGGGTTGTTACTGCTGGTTTTGGGGCCTGGGTTTGTGGCTGTTTATAGGTGGTTTATGACAGGAAAATAGGCCAAGCTTGGGACAGCTCTCAACTGAGTTTCGGGGACTGGAATGTAGGACAGGATTGGGGTTGCTATTTAATGGCTGAAATGTGGGACACTTGGGGACAGGTTTTAGGACAAGTAAAGGGCTGCCATTGGGGCATGTCAAGTGGCTTGGTTGGGGGCTAGTTCAAGGCTGATAAGGGGCTGAACATGGACTGAAATTGGGGCAAACAAGGACTGTTTTAGGACAGCCATCATGGCTTGTTAGGGGCTGTTTTGTATCAGCTAGAGGGCTGTTTGTAGGGTGTACATGGGACTGTTGTGGGCTTGTTAAGGACTGCTACTAGGCTGTTAAGGACAGGGTTTGGGAGGCCTGAAATGTGTGTTTGGGGACTGGTTTAAATGCTAAAAATTCAGCAGCTATGGGCTGCTCTATCCTGTGAAATCAGTCCCCCTTATGGGGACTGATTAGCTACTGCTACTGCTGTTATTAACAGCAGTTCCCCCCTCTTATCATCCCCATTCACTCCCATTCTCCCCTCCCATCCCCCCACTCTCAACCACTCTAATTCCCTCACACCAAAACCAACTCTAACACTCTCTATTCCCCTCTCTAAACTTCTCACAAACATACACTCAACTCTCACTATCATTCTCTCAAACACCACACCTACATACCACTCTCAACCAACACACATTCTAAATCCTCCTATCCCTTGGCCGAAATCTCCCCCAAACATGGACACAATGTAAACACACAATATCTATATATATATCTATATACATATATATATAAGTCACAAATTATATACATATATACATATATGTATATATATATATATATATATAGAGAGAGAGAGACTCACATATATATAGAACCAATATGACACAATATGATACATAGAAAATACACCTCTAAACTATATAAAATCTGAGATTAAATATCTAGATAAATCAATCTACAATATATATAATATACAAGTGTCCAAAATTGGGGGTTTCCCACATGGACACAAACCTACACATAGGACACCTCTACAAGTGTCCAAATGGACACGAAATGGACACCAAAGGGCACAAAACCATGGGGGTCATTCCTATGGGTCAAAATTACCCTAATGCATGAGAAGAATGAGAAAGAGGAAGGGATTTATACCTCCCGGTAGATCAAATCGAAGGAAAAGCTTCCCGATGTGCCACCGACACGTAGAGATTCCAAACGGACACGAACGAGCTCCGAATCTCTTCAAACTTGGGTAGCTCCCTCCTTGGGTTGAATGGAGAAGGAAGGAAGAAGATTTGGTAGAGAAATGGAAGGATTTGGTGATGGTTTGATTAGGGATTGCTCTCTAATTGATTTGGGGAAGAACAAGAGAGAAAATGAGAGGGGATAATGATGGAATGATGCAGCCTCTCCATACAATGGTGGCCGGCCCTAAATGGCTGATATGACCCTATTTTGAAATGTCAAAAATACCCCCTCTAGCCTATTAACAATACATTAAAAAGGGGTTTAAGTCGAGGGCTAGTTTGGTCATTCTAACACACTAATCTAATTAATCCTAACCCAAATAAATTAGCCTAGTCACTAACTAAAATAAATGACATGTGGGCCATGGCTAACTAGTGTGTGGGCCCGCTAGAGTCAACACTACCCCCGGGTCCCCGTTTCAAGTCGGATTGAGCTGAAATTCGAACCCGACTCAAATAACCCCAAAACAACATCATAAACAATAAAATAAATTTCAAAAATATTTAGAAAATACAAAATGACAAAAATATCCCTGTTCCTGAAAACTGGGGATGACAAATTCCTCGAAATTAAAACCAACAATAGTAAAATGTCAAAATCACCAGTCATAATTTTAAATAGTTTAAAAATGATTAAAAATTACCAAAAATTATAATATAAAATAATTATCAATAAATAATAATTATAATTACAAAAATTTAAAATTATTCTCATCTGGAAAATTGGATGTTACAATCCTACCCACCTTATAAAAATTTTGTCCTCGAAATTAAGATGATCGCACCCCCTTCTAGGTCAAACATAGTCAAGGGTCAATCACTAGTCAATTTCTCAACATCCAAGTACTTGGTCATCAACTGGTCAACTTCTTAGGGTTTTACCTATGCTAACTATCTAGGTGTTGGCAACTAGAATTTAGCAAAGAGAAACTCTATAATAGACTAACTCTTAACCTTCCAAATCCTATCAAGTCACCCATAACTAAATACCCACAAGCTAAGCACACCAATCCCAAATACCACGTATAGATATGCTCAAGAACAACAATCCATCACATATATCCTAAGTATATCATCTGCAATCTATATGTATATATATACCTCTCAACCTTAGGTGAACTGCAACTATACTCAAGGACATGCTCTGGTTGTGGGTGTTTCACTGGAAAAAAAGTAAGGAATATAATAACAATCATCAAGGCTGTAAGGCATACTAACATCCTATATGTAAACTGGTTGGTATTATAATAACAGGAAAATTATCTACAATGGGTTACTATTCTAATACCACTACTAACTACCATCTCTAGGGTACAGACACTCTACAAGTCGTCATATCATTTCACTATGAAGATCTACCTATGAATAAGCTCTACAAACTAAATATCCCTACTCCTAAGTTATTTACAACAACAGAAGGGTATGATGTTTAAAACCTTCTCAAGATACAACCTGTTAATCATATGCGTCTGTCCAAAATCATGTTGTCCAGAGTCTTCATCATGCTAGTGAGCAAGGCTACGATAATCACAGAGTCCTTGACTAAGGTACGTACCCTTAGGTTCATGGTATTTAAAATTTTCGTATTGCCGCATGCGACGGCGAAAACCTTAAATTTCCATACCCGAGAAATACATCCAAAATATGACTACATGTCCTCACTATGCCAACTAACACGACCATCGAAGATTCTAGATTCCATAACTGAGGTGACCTAGCCCATATGATTTTCTCAGAAAGAAAAAAAAGGAAAACAAACATAACAAAAGAGTAAGATAACAAAATTAATCAATCAACAAGGAACAGATGGAATCAGATTTCAAGGTAGTTATAAAAGATAATTTCGGGAATGAAATTGAGAAGAACGAAACTTGCAGTAAGATCTCCAATGGTCTGTGCATCCTCGACTGTCCTGACGATAGCTCGCCCCTGCTGGTTTCCCCTGGTCTGCTGCTGATGCTGCATGAACTGCTGCTGCTGAGAGAAATCGGGAATGACGAAAAAAGATCTCTGTACAGACGGAGGTGTACCTCCAATGTAGCAGAAATGCCAATCTGAGTCGACACAACAGGAGCTACGGTCTCGAGGCCCTGATGAACAGGACGAGAGGTGGCCAGCCTCTCGATACTATCCTCCGAACCGAAGCGATGAGATCATGTCTCCATAACCATCACGAAGACAGATCAAAACAAGAAACAATTTCTGAGAATGAAGCAAAATTTCAATGGAGGACAGTTTATATTCAAGGAAAAAACAATAAGCAGCAAATTTAGATAAAAGGGATCTGTTAAAGAGTTTTTCTTAGTGTGATTGAGTACCTTCAAAAATATCCTAATCCTACTGCAGGCTGTAGTGATACTCTAGTTCGAATACCACTACATAAACTTGTCACGCCCCAGAACCAGAATACTGGAGAGCGGGGGCAGACATAGCCAGCTACGTATAACGGAATAGAATCCACACCGCTATACGGTCACGGCTGTCTAGATATGTGAGGGTTTCACTACAATCCATCAGTCTCTTAAGGTCATAAAATAGCCTATTGTCTCAATCTCAGCCAACTAATAATAGTTACAAGATGTCAGACCACCAAATACACAATAGTAAGACGTCCCATACATTATATATTCGGAATGATCATGAAGCTAGTCGTTACAAAGTGTGAGGACTAGCAAGAGTTCAGTCATGCATGATCAACCCCCGGGGCTTGTCAATCATGTTACAGCCCGTAGGCAGACAGTAAGTAAGTACAATCGAGCTAACACTTGCTCGTCGGCTAAACGCCTCAAAAGAATAATTTACAATATTACAGTGGGAGAACAAAAAGAACCCACTCGATGCCCTGGTTACGCCTGGTGACCACCATCGGGCTGGAAAGCAGGGAGATCCTTTGGTGCTGCTCCGGTATCTGGCCATACAAAACCAGCTGGGTCAGACCCCAGAAAGAGCAAGTGCCACAAAGGAGGCTTCACTTAAGAACTAAAGCCAACAAATCATTAGCATTCAATATGTAAGAAAACAATAATAAATAACGCAGATTGAGGTTTGTGCACTACCAATACACTTATCCCAATCAGAGAAAATAATTAAGTGAAGCATCATTGACATACGATAACTGGAGAATCATGCTAAATAAAATATAGCTGGACAATATATGAAGAGAAGACGAAGGTACTATTCCGGAAGCCAGGTTACAATCCTTAAACCAAACAAGGACCGAGATTGTAACCCTTCGCCTGAACAGAACTTAGTCTCTGATCATTTATTGCTAAAGGTGACAATCATTAAGATGAAAAGGAGAGAGTACAATGATAAAAGTGACAATGAAGAGTGCACTACGCTAGAGTGACAGTAGAGTACAATCGTTATAGTGACAATCTGGAGTGACAATCATTATAGTGACAATCTGGAGTGACAATCATTCAATCATTCTGGTACAATCTTACAATTAATCAATTTTAGATAATACTATACTGGACTAGACTCCATCCAAGCAATCACAGCCAATCATTGCCTACGGCTTTCTACATTAACTAACTAGGGTTATCACAATCCTAGTTACTAGCAAGATGCAATGAGATGCTCCAAGTAGTCACAGGCCCTGCAGCTATCCAGGTTATCCAGGCAATCATTATAGTGACAATCTAGAGAGTATAATACATTAGAGTGACAATAGAATTCAATCATTTAAGTGACAATGGTAGGTGCCCCACATAACAGTGGGCTGGAAATGTGCCCTACTCGTCGGCAGGCTACAAGTCCAAACATTTGCGGCTGGATAACGGGATCGCCTGTAACTGGGGAACATCTCTTCATGACTAGTGAATTATACTAATCATTAACCTTAGTCCATTTCAGTAGGTACTCCTGACCGTGGTACTCAGGAGTCCCCTCCTAGACATGATGCAAGACAGGACTGGATTATTTGTACAAGCACAATCGCCCACGGTGTCAGGATTAATTATACAGGTCATGTCATGTCAGGTAGCCGTCGCAACAGCTGCTCAAGATATATCAGGTCAGGTTATCATATCAAGTGTACTTGTCAGGAGTGCGCCACGACGGGCCACTATCAGGTCATGTCAGGTTATTATGTCAGGAGTGCACTACTACGGGTCACTATCACGTCATGCACAATTATCAATTCCAAACATATCAAGTAAATTCGTGATTATCAAGTTCAGGACAAAAGGCGTAAGGATATAAAATGGACGTTAAATATCTAATAAAATATCAATATACACTGCGCTCAAGTCAGGCTACGCTCAGGTCAAGCTACGCTCACGTCAAGCTACACTCAGGTCAAGCTACGCTCAGGTCAAGCTACGCTCAGTCAAGCTACGCTCAGGTTAAGCTACGCTCAGGTCAAGCTACGCTCAGGTCAAGCTACGCTCAGGTCAAGCTACGCTCACGTCAAGCTACGCTCAGGTCAAGCTACGCTCAAGTCAAGCTACGCTCAGTCAGCGTATGGACTCCATACGACTCCTCTTCAAGGCAGCGTATGAGGACCATACGACTCCTCATCAAGGCAGCGTATGAGGACCATACGACTCCTCATCAAGGCAGCGTATGAGGACCATACGACTGTTAGCCCAATGATTATATCATATTTTTGAATATAGCTAATCAATTAAGTTTAACTATTGACTTCACTAATATTCATGTAATCACTATCATGTTGCTACTTAAACTTAGCATTGTCCTAATGTTAGCATTGTCCTAAATGTTCTATATCATATTGCTATGCTTGCATCATATTGTTTTGTTCGTCTAACTTGTTCTTATAGACATGTAGTAAGCATGATCAAGCTTTGTCAAACCAGGACATATGCAATGGGCCAAAGACAGGCGTCATACAAGAAGATTTCTCTGAACCGCCTAATGACCTATCCGGGGCCTCGCATCGGGGGGTCCGCTGCCCGGTCAGCGTACAGGGGTCGAGGGGGCAGCATCCCCCGTCAGGAGTTTGGGGGCGAAGCCCCCGAAAGGTATTCAGATTTTTAGATCTGTTTATCTTTGGACGACCGCCGTCAAGTGAAAAAGGCGTCTTCAAGTCTGCTCAAATATTTGAAGAAAGGCGTCATCAAAGGGCTCTTGGTTTTCCTATTTCATAAATGTATTTTTCATATTTATTGAGTCTAGGAATACGATGTACACTGCATCGTACTGGCAAATAGGCTACCCAAGAAACGTTTTCAAAATACCCTTTCATTTTGAAAACAAGCCCATTTACAAAAGTCCAAACTACTTCCTAACTGTTTGACTTTTCAAAAAGCCCAAAAACTAATTTGCAAAAACCCTGACAGAACTCCAGGAGAATTCGGCCAGAGTTCGGCCCGAATTCGGCCAGAGTTCGGCCAGAGTTCGGTTAGTGAACGTTGCTTTTTGAACTTGGTCTTCCTGCAGTTACGGATCCCAACGAGATTTTTTTATCGAGTTCTGCCCGAATTCTGTCCGAATTCTGTCAGAATTCTGCCTTTGGAAAAACTATAAATAGAGAAGGATTTCGATCATTTCAACACACTAATTCACTTTCATATCTCTTCTCTATAAGCCTACTACTTCTTCCAAAGTATTCTGAGCTATTCATTTTCAAATCCCAAGCCAGTTACAATCCTCTAGTCGATTTGCCAGTGCGGTATAGTCTAGAAGTTTCAGAGTGGTTGTAATCGGAGGCTTGATTGAAGTTACACACTTCACAATTGAAGTTGGTCGAGTACTTCGGATCAAAGCTCGTGTTGTAGAAGTTGCAAGAACTTCGGATGAAAACTTGTGGTGATTTTCCATAGTGGATTCAACTGGTAGCAAGAGTTCTACCGACTGGACTAGTCCTCACAAGAGGGAAACCAGTATACATCCTTGTGTTTGCGTTTGCTCTCTACTCTCTACTTTTATTTACTTATCTGTGATATATATTATCTGTGATCTTGTTACTAATATTTTTAAATGGTTAAATTCCGCTGCCTATTCTATTCACCCCCCCTCTAGAGTATTGCGCTTTACAACTCGTTCCTACAATCGGTCCTACAATTGGTATCAGAGCAGGTGCGCTCTATAGAGCTATCAAAGCCGGTGCTGCAACTAGAGGTAATATATTCTGATCCCAATTGTTCCTACAATTGGTATCAGAGCCAGTGCTCCATCAAGAGGTAATATATTCTGATCCCAATTGTTCCTACAATTGGTATCAGAGCGGGTTATACAGGTAAAGCGAGGTAACACTGCTATTATATTCTTATTTATTATAGTTGTTACATAGATCACTATATCACATATGGCAAGTATGTACTTCACAACTGAAGAGCAATCCTCAAATAGACTCCCACTATTTGATGGAACAAACTATAGCTATTGGAAGACACGGATGAGCTTCTACTTGAAGTCTCTAAATTTTGACTTATGGTGAATTGTTGTCAATGGCTACAAAAAGCCTACTATTACTTCTATTCTTACATCCTCTATAATCAATAAGCCTTATTATAGTTATACGGATGAAGAGAAGAAGTTAGCTAGCCTTGATGCAAAAGCTATGCATATATTTTATTGTGCTGTAGACACAAATGTATTCAATCTTATTTCTACTTGCACAATATCTCATAAAATTTAGAAAGTTCTTGAAGCTACTTATGAGTGCAAGTATGAAAGCAAAGCTAGCAACTCCAATAAGACGGATAGTCTTCATAATGATAAAAATATGTACATGACGAAATTGGGATTTAAGGTACAACACAATCCCCTATACGAAGAAGAGCTTGTATGTGACAACTGCAAGAAGGTAGGCCACATCCAAGAAGATTGTACTACTACAAGAAAGGAGAGTCAATACGAACAATCAAATGAAGGAAGATCATCGTCTCACAAGTACACTAGCACGAGCATATGGTGTGAAAACGAAGCAAGTGATTCCACAGAAGAAGAAAAACCTCATCAAGCTGCAAATTTATGCACAATGGCATTATCTAACGAGGTACAAAATAATTCTTTTTCTGAAGAGGGTAAATTTTCTTATGATAATTTATCTGATGCTTTCAGTGATCTGTTAGAAGAACACAAGAAAGTATTAGATAAATATAAGCAAGCTAGAAAGGATATTCTATCCTATAAGCGTGAGATTAAAAAGCTTACTTGCTTATTGAATGATGCAAGAAATACTTCTACTTCTGATAATTCTACTGAGATTTCTACACTTGAGTTTAGATTGCATGAGACACTTGATTGCGTTGAGAAAAGCACTCAAGAAAATGCTAAGCTTAAGGAGGAATTAGAATCAGAAAAGAAGAAGTATTCTATTGCTTCATATAGAATTGATGCTCTTTCTGTTAAGTATGATGAGATATGTGCTAACTCTAAAAAGTTAGAGATTAGACTGGGAAAGCAGGTAGTACAACCTACGACTCAGTCTAACACAAGACACTTAGCACATCACAAAGTCACACATGACAGATCATCTAGAAAGGAAGCAAGCAAAGCTAAAGCTTCACGCAACCATGCTTTCTATTACAAGTATCCACGCACATCATATCACACTACTGCACGTTCTCATACTGCTTCACATAGCACTACTGTTAATACTTTCTGTCATTATTGTGGTATGAATGGACATGTTTCTAATCATGGTCAGATTAGAAAACTTGTTGATTTGAACTTGTGCAAATGGGTTTCCAAAGCTAACAAATGTGGATCCAAGTATTGGATACCAAAGTCTTCACCTAATATTGCAGGTGAAGCTTCTCATATCAAATAGAACCATGGAACATGTTGGTGATTGCAAAGCTACAAAGGTCATCTTCCATGCAATTGCACCAACAGAAGTGTGGTCACTAGAACCACTTCGGTAACATGCTTTCTAAATAGTTTTTAATATCTAGCATGTTCTTTTTGATGTCTTGCTACTAGCCCTCATCTATATCTTTTAATTTGTTTATTGTTTGAATCAATGTGAGACATAATCCTAGCTTGACTAGTTGTTTAGCTTAAATGATTAGTTCATACTATATAGTGTTTATTTTCTATTAGTGTGACACATTTGTCTATGTATGCTATTTACTGTTAATCTTTATTCTTGAAGCATACATAGGAGCTTAATTTTGTTTTGGTGAATATATTTTTGACTCTTCGTCTTTTATATTTTGTAATGACCACTTCTTACCGATTTGTCTTTAACATGTCATATTTACTTTGATCAGTATTTTTGTGAGTATGTATGTTTAGCACAAGTATTCTATTTACTTGAAAAGTATATACATATACTTTTATGTTAACCTTGTGCTTGCATAATATACTTCACTATTGATTCTCAAATTTTATTGTGATTAACTTCTTATGAATCAATTACATCTTTGTCTGATAAAGTTTATTTATGCATATTTTTGATCTTGTGATAATTTTGTTTTTGCTTGTTAATGATACATGAATAATTCATTTTCATTTATATATTGCTGATATGTTTCTTATATTTTTGTATAAATATTTTTATAGGGATATATGAGTTAAGTTCAAGTTCTATATTATATTATTTTGAAAAGTAGTTTCAAACTTGTACTTATCTCATACTTAAGCTATTTATTACTTTGAACAAATTTATGTTCTTATCTTTATCAGCTTCTTCCTCAAAGCCTCTTTTAATGATGTATATTTTTTTTGGCTTTTTGGTTGACATTTTGGATACATGATATTTTTAATATCTTGATAAACCATTCCTTGGGTATTTACTTTTAGGGATTCTGGATTTCGACGATGTTCGATGATACTGCATATATTCCTTTGAATCTAAGTTCTTAAGAGTAGAAATTATTTTGGAAACAAGCCGAAAGGGTCCTTCTGTCATACAGGTGTAAATAGCCTGAAGCGACACGGTACACTAGTCTTCGGACAACCGCTAGCTGGGAACCAGCCCCTACAGCTAACCCGAAGTGATCAATACTTTATAGACTTAAGATTTATTAAGGTATACTTGCAACTATCGTCTAGTTCTGGATCCAAGGTACTGAACCCAGTCCCCTAGGTTCCATAATACATCAACGTATCTAGGTCCTACATTTTGATTTACAAATATTTTATATTTTACTGTTACCCAATGATTTTGTAGCACATATGGATAAATGTAAATTCATACATCGTATACCGTATGCTACATTGTTCTAAGATTTTTTTAAGTCCATAGAATAATTTTTTTTATATTGCACTAATTCTTTTTAAATCATTGGTTATTAAAGAAGAGATTTGTTTTGGGTACAAGCCTACAAAAGGTCTGTCTGTCACCACGACTACGGTCGAAGCGAAGCGGTACTTAAGTGTTCTCCTGTGAACCTCCGTTAGCTGGGACAGTACCTCTACAGCTAACCCAAGATTGATCAACGCTTTATAAACTATAGATTTATTGAGATCTAGTTGCAATTGTTATCTTTTGGATTTTGGATTTTAGATTTGATGGATAATATTCTCTCTTTATATTTTCACAAAAGGTAGCATATGTTGATCTATCTTGTCGATTGTGAGATTCTATAACATAGATCAATTTATGTCATCTTTTGACTTATACGATTATTCATCATGCTAATATGAAATATCTTTTGATTGTTTTATTTTTAAATGTTCATTTAATGGATATTTCTTCTTTTGTCTAAAGATGATTGTTTTCGTATTCGTGACTACTCAGAGAATATTATGATCTTGTGATTTCGTCTTTAACTTGTGTAATATTCATGATTTTTGAGCTTTATATTGTTATCTTCTTATTCAAGTTACTTACTGTCTACAACAGTAATTCTTTGCAGGGGAGAAGTCATGCATATTGAATGTCTCTCTCTCAAAGCGTTTCTTTTCTTTAAACCTTATGGTTGTCATGTGGACACCGTGCTAAGGTTTTAAAAGGGGAGAAATGAACTTTAATAAGAAGACCTAATATTTTTGAATTAGTTTCCTACTTCCGAAAATATGTCTCTGAATTTTATTTAAAATTTTTTGTCAATTTTATTATTTTTGGATATAGCCATGTAAAGGTGGAGCAGTTAATTGTTTCAAATCAGTTATCCCCTTGACATGCCATATATCTAGAACATTTTTGGACATTTATCTAGTTATGTTTATTTGTTCAAATGGATTTATTTATGAGTTATGGATTCTTTTATTGGAATTGTTTTCATAATTCGAATTGCCAGCTTTCAGTCGGACTAAATGGATGCATTCGAACATTTATTAAGACAGTTTTTCGTAATAAATTCTACATTTTTGAAAAGTCTTTTTCATTTCCTTTTGATTTATCGAATCTGTCTGGTACTTAAATATTATTATTAAAGACAGTTTTCAAAATCTTTTAATGTCTTGAAATATTTTATATATATATATATATTGGAGATATATTTTGTTTGTTCATCTTTAAGCATTTATTTATTGGATATTTATTTTTCTTGCCTAAAGATGATATTTGTTTTAAGTTTGGAATTTTATATGCATTTGATCAAAGGAAATAAAAGATGCATATCTTGGATATCCCTTGGATCTTATGATTGTTTATTTTATCTATTTTATGCATATAAATTATTTTTGAACTATATACGCATATTTTAAGGGGGAGCAAATTAATTGTTTCAATTCTTTTATGCCCTTAATATGTGGTATAACTAGTTCATCATGGACATATATTCTTTTACTTAAAATATCTTGTTGAGTTGTTCATGATATTTGTATTTGTATTAGATGAGAGAATATATGATTATTATTATTTTTAATTGTCTCTTTTCATTCGAGTTTCTAAAAGTTATCTTGCCAAATATATATTTAATTATCCTTATTTGATTGAGTTTAAACTGATTTGGCATTTTTTATTGAGATTTTATCTCAAAGTTCATGATTATCTATATTTAGACTGATCATACTTTGTGGGGGAGCATTCAAGTCGACTGGATTTCTCCTTCTCAAGTATTTTGTCTTCATTACCTTCATGTTGATGTAATGGATATTCATATATCATGCTAAGGTAATTGAATTCAAATGCATGAACTTTGGTATAGATTTTGAATAGATTCTAGTATACTTATTTTGATCTCTTTTCGATGATTATACTCTTTATGGAATTGATTTACTAATTTGTATGGACAAATTATGAATGATTTTTTTTGTGATCATTGTTGAAAGTCTCATTATATTTTTGATTTTTTTTATGTATACTAGATCTGTGCATTTCTATTCCTCATAATTTATTTATGACCAATGATTGATTCCTACTATATTGATAGATTTTTTTTTTTTTTTGGTCAAATGACATTCAAAACATATTTTCATTTTTGATTTCTAGTTGGTAAACTATTTATTGAGTGATTTTTTTTAACCAACTATACTGTGTTGACAAGTTTTTCTACTTTAGTTATGCAATTTTCTAAACTTGTCGTTACACTGTTCTCCTAATCCTTGATCATGATTATTTTTGCTTTCCTTCTTTACTTATGCTTGAGTTCATTTTAGCTCTAATTACGGGGGAGCTTATTTTTGATCACGTCAAAGGGGGAGAAATAAGTTTAAGTTAGAAATAAGTTTAAGTTAGCACACAATATTTTAGTATTATGTGTTTATTAGTGATACATGCATCTGTTGTATATATATTAAACTTAAAGGATTTGCCATAATCAAAAAGGGGGAGATTGTTAGCCCAATGATTATATCATATTTTTGAATATGGCTAATCAATTAAGTTTAACTATTGACTTCACTAATATTTATGTAATCACTATCATGTTGCTACTTAAACTTAGCATTGTCCTAATGTTAGCATTGTCCTAAATGTTCTATATCATATTGCTATGCTTGCATCATATTGTTTTGTTCGTCTAACATGTTCTTATAGACATGCAGTAAGCATGATCAAGCTTTGTCAAACCAGGACATATGCAATGGGCCAAAGACAGGCGTCATACAAGAAGATTTCTCTGAACCGCCTAACGACCTATCCGGGGCCTCGCATCGGGGGGTCCGCTGCCCGGTCAGCGGACAGGGGTCGAGGGGGCAGCGCCCCCCGTCAGGGGTTCGGGGGCGAAGCCCCCGAAAGGTATTCAGATTTTCAGATCTGTTTATCTTTGGACGACCGCCGTCAAGTGAAAAAGGCGTCTTCAAGTCTGCTCAAATATTTGAAGAAAGGCGTCATCAAAGGGCTCTTGGTTTTCCTATTTCATAAATGTATTTTTCATATTTATTGAGTCTAGGAATACGATGTACACTGCATCGTACTGGCAAATAGGCTACCCAAGAAACGTTTTCAAAATACCCTTTCATTTTGAAAATAAGCTCATTTACAAAAGCCCAAACTACTTCCTAACTGTTTGACTTTTCAAAAAGTCCAAAAACTAATTTGCAAAAACCCTGACAGAACTCCAACAGAACTCCAGGAGAATTCGGCCAGAGTTCGGCCCGAATTCGGCCAGAGTTCGGCCAGAGCTCGGTTAGTGAACGTTGCTTTTTGAACTTGGTCTTCCTGCAGTTACGGATCCCAACGAGATTTTCTCATCGAGTTCTGCCCGAATTTTGTCAGAATTCTACCTTTGGAAAAACTATAAATAGAGAAGGATTTCGATCATTTCAACACACTAATTCACTTTCATATCTCTTCTCTATAAGCCTACTACTTCTTCCAAAGTATTCTGAGCTATTCATTTTCAAATCTCAAGCCAGTTACAATCCTCTAGTCGATTTGCCAGTGCGGTACAGTCTAGAAGTTTCAGAGTGGTTGTAGTCGGAGGCTTGATTGAAGTTACACACTTCACAATTGAAGTTGGTCGAGTACTTCGGATCAAAGCTCGTGTTGTAGAAGTTGCAAGAACTTCGGATGAAAACTTGTGGTGATTTTCCATAGTGGATTCAACTGGTAGCAAGAGTTCTACCGACTGGACTAGTCCTCACAAGAGGGAAACCAGTATACATCCTTGTGTTTGCGTTTGCTCTCTACTCTCTACTTTTATTTACTTATCTGTGATATATATTATCTGTGATCTTGTTACTAACATTTTTAAATGGTTAAATTCTGCTGCCTACTCTATTCACCCCCCTCTAGAGTATTGCGCTTTACAACTCGTTCCTACAACGACTCCT
The DNA here is from genome assembly GCA_029216955.1 of Iris pallida. Classification (NCBI taxonomy): domain Eukaryota; kingdom Viridiplantae; phylum Streptophyta; class Magnoliopsida; order Asparagales; family Iridaceae; genus Iris; species Iris pallida. The sequence continues at coordinate 7,773,128 of JANAVB010043216.1, forward strand.
CATCAAGGCAGCGTATGCAAGACATACGCCTCCAAAAGGCAGCGTATGGGTCAGACTGCGCTGCGCTAAAGAGCGCGCGCAGCTCATTGGCGCAAGCTAGAAAGCTCGCGCACACTGCTCACTGTCTTCTCCAAATCAGCAAGAACTCCATGGTTTGAACCCAAAGCTTCAAAAGTCCATAACTTGGTCAAAACAAGTCCAAATCCAACTTTTCAAAGGTCAAAATTGGGTAGAATAAAATTCTCTACAACATAACCATCAAAACTTGAAACACAAAGAAGTTTGATAGATCAAAACCACTAAAATCCGAAAATAACTAATTTCTAGATCTACAAAAATTAAAGCCTCAAAATAGAAAATGACAAGTTCTAATGTGTCTTAGAAACGTGAGGAGAAGCTAATGGAACAATAAAAATGGGTTCTCTTGTGGAAGCAAGTTGCACTTGCCTAAGAGGTGTTCTTGGTTGGTGGTGGGTTTAATGGAGAAGGAAGAAGAGTTAATGAGAAAGTGGAGAAGAGAGAAAAGTTAGGTGGGTTATAAAGGGGGATGGTGGTGGTAGGTAGGGGGTTCACCCCTATGGTTCATAATGAACCAAGCAAACCAAACCAAGCCAAACCAACCCAGGAATAAACCAAGCCCAAATAAACCAATGAACCATTAAAACCAATTAAACTATCAATGCCAATAAAACCAAGCCAATACAAAATAAACCAAGATAACTAACCATGAATAAATAAAATATGGGTCCAAAACACGTATACGTACACTAAATACGTATCACAAATTTGGGACATTACAAAACTTGACCTGCATGGGCCACCACTAAAAATGTATCACGATCCGCACCCACTGTGAGGGTACGAGAACGTAACAACGCCCAGCCTACGCCGCAGTGTCGGCGGTAGAACGCTGTCCTAGGTCAATCATCTAACAATATAAAGGTACCTGTACAGTATATACACTCCGAATGGAGGTGACATAGCAATATACAGTCTCAATCACATCTAAGGCAGAATGATAAAATAGAAAGATAGATAGAGAAATAAATACTGTCACGACCCGCACCCACTGTGAGGGTACGAGAACGTAACAACGCCCAGCCTACGCCGTAGTGTCGGCGGTAGAACGCTGTCCTAGGTCACAAACATCTAACAATATATCTCTAAACAGTTTATACTCTCCGAATGAGGGTGACATAACAGTAAAACTCAATCACAACTAAGGAAGAGATAGCACGAAATGGAATAGAACTCAAGGAAGTAAATAGATGAAATAACAGTAGTCTAAGATAATCCCAGCAATATCCAACAGTACAAGGTCTCAGATGAAAGAATATATACAACTCATAACTCCAAATAAAATCTAACTAAGACATGTCTCAAGACTGCATAAAGTAAGATAAGCCTAACTAGTCTAGTCTAGGCAATCGGGGTGATCTCCTCAGCTAGAGCTGGGTCCTCCTGAGGGTCCAGCTCGCAGGTGTCATCTAAGGCTGCCCCGTAGTAAGTGTCCAGGCAAGCCTCCTCCTCGTCCTCTGTAATATTTTTAACAGGTCCAGTCAGGACAGGAGCGAGTACAGTACATCTCAACAGATCATAGCAGGTTAGAAAATATAAACATGCAGTAAAGTAAGATACAAGTACTGAAAGAAGTGCAGTATAAAAACAGAGAGAGAACTGTAATAGAAATATCTACTATACATAGAGAACTAGCAGTGACTAGTGAGTCAGAGTACAACATGAACATGTAAATGGCCTGGGATGATTCAATGAAGACACTACGGAATGATTCAATGAAGATACTACTGGTGTATTATTCACATGTCCACTTCTACTCCCCCGTACCCCCAATCAATACACAAGAATCCAGCCAGGTTATGTTATATGATTCCATGCACGGCCCCCGAAGGGTGATACATGGATGTCCCATAAATGGGGAGTCTGGGGGTTACCCAACTGTGTAAGATTCAAGAGACTCTGTGATCATGAGGGTACATGTCACAAGTAATCAAGTGAACCAAGAAGCATAGTGATACGCCATGTAAGTGAAACGCACAGAACACGTAGTACCCGATGCTCCCTAAGGATAACATTTCAAGAAAGGATCCATATAGTACCAATCCGTGTGACCGTCGTGACAGTACAAGTAAAGTAATCTACTGCAGGAAATAATTCTAAGCAAGATATGAAATGATCAGAGAATGTACTCGCCTGTATCTGAGTGTCCAAAATGAAACGTACTGTCCAAGGAGTGGTGTCTGGCTCCTAATCAGAACAGCACAAGTCACAACAAGTCCAGAATAGTAAAATGGAGTCCTACTATGCATTCTACATGATTCTAGGTCAATCTAGGCCAAAGTCAACTTTTGGTCAACTTTGGTCAACCTTAGAAGTCAAACTAGGTCAACTATGGTCAAACTAGGTCAAACAAGTCCACACTAGGTCAAACTAGTCTACACTAGTCTAGTAAGTCTATTCTAGGTCTAATAAAGCTGTACAAGCCAAACTAGGCTCATATACAGGCCATAGGCTATTCTACCTAGGCCAAACTAACGCATATACCATGCCAAATCTATATCTAACCCATACTATCTTGATATACATTGCAAATCTAACCTTAAATACACATATACATGTAATACCTATATATATAGTGCACACACAAAAGTCACATATACATATGAGACCTACACATAATACATAACCTATAAACTCATGAGAAATATCTACATTAGATATCTAATGGTACACAAACTACATTATATATCACATATCCACATTTACATTATAAGAATATACACTACATTATGTATATATTTACATTACATTATATCCATATACATTAGGATATGTGGGGAGGGCGTGAGTGTGTGTGAAGGCTGTGACTGAACATGTGGGAGTAGTGTGGACAGGTAACAGGTGCAGGAATTACATAACAGTGAAAGAAAAACCAAAAAACAGTGTGTGTGTGTATACTTGTGTGTGCAAGAATTAAAACAGTGAAAAAGGAGAGGACTGTGTGCGTGTGCTTTGCAACAATGTGTGTGTATGATAGTGTATGAGAGGGTACAGGAATTATCATGACCTTGACATCAAATTAGTTAAGAGTGAGGGGGAAAATAGAGAATACAGTGTGTGTGTGTGGGCTGTGGTGTGTGTGTGTGGGTTGTGGTCCAAAACTGGACAGTGGGGAGTGTTCAAATTCAGGAAATAAAGAGGGAATCCCACAACAGTAAAACTCATAACAGAACTCAGTTTGAACATCAATTCCAGTGGGCAAAGAAAGGAAATCAATTTAGTTAACCCACACTAATCCCAGGTTTCTTATGAACTCAGATTTGAGTTCTCAATATCAATGAAAAACTCAGGAATCAATTCTCAGATTTTTAACCAAATCCTCATCCAAACCATCCCAATTTCAACATACATTTAACAATCAACTAGGTGCACAAGTTAGAGGTTAAAGACCATGAATTTAACAGTTCATAATAAGTAAAAATCGATGACAAAATCCATTTTAAAACTGGAAAAACTGAATTGAAAACATGTATCAGGAAAAATAGGAAAGAGGGGATTTCATCTCAAAATTCCAATTAAAACACCAATCTAATGGTTGGTACAGTATAACCACATTACCTAGCTATGTGTCACACAAGTGGTTTGTGTCCACTGGAGTGGACACAAACGTGTCCAGTAGGATAAAACACAAAAACAGTGAGCACTTGACACAGAGACTGTGACAGTCTCGTGCGGGGGTGCACGCGTGTCGTGCACCCGACACAGACCATCATAGGCCTCGTGCTCGTGTCCCCAACTAGACTAGGTATAGGTGCTCGTGTTCATGTGTCTGCATCGTGTCAATGCGTGTCGTGTCCAGAGTTATAGAGCCGTGTCAGTGCGTGTTTATACAGTGCACACAGTTCAGTGAAAAACCCGAGCACGGCCAATAACTCCCAAACCCGACCATAAAATGTCATGAAATTTGGGGAGAGGGATGACAGATGATGCCCCTAAGTCCCCACAAAAATTCGTGTCAAGACACTCCGTGTCGTGTCCTGTGGGTAGCCCGATAGGCAGGGGATTCCTGTAGCCGCGCGCGCGCATGTCCAAGTACGTGTGCACGAGTGTCCTAACGACACGACACAAGCACGAAATCGACTCAGAGCTTCAGAAATGGATAAGCGACACAACAATGCAAATTTACATTCAAATACAATTCGAAAATTAACCCAAAAAGTCCTCTGAGGCATTTCCACTAACACTAAGAACAGGTCACTGATACGTGTCCTGTTAGGACACGAAACGACACAAAAACTTAGGGTTTCCTATTCCTACTGTTAGGTTAGGTCTAGGGCTCCCTAATGATGCAAAAATTTCAGGATTCTATGGTGGAAATAGGAAGTTACCTCAAAGTGTCAAAACCCTCAAAAAACTCTAAAGAGAGATGCTCCTCTTGATGGTGAAACTCCTCCAAATTGTTAGAAAACTGAGAACAAACAATTCCAACAGCAAGAAAACAATAATTAGAACCTATTGCAACTTGTTTGGATTAAAAAAGAGGAAAAATGGATTTATTATGAATTTCTAAAGATGGGAGCTCACCTCTTTCTTCTTGAAATGGATTTCCTAAGGAAAGGAGGCTAGCCCTAGAAATTAGGAGGGGTTTTATAGTGGGGGAATCCCTTGGTTGGCTGGACAAAATATTAGGGTTGCTAAATTGGGCTTGGGCCAAGTCACATAGGCTATGGCTAAGTTGTTTTATTAAAAGGTTAGAACCATAAGTCATGACTTATGAAATTTTAAGCCATATTAGCCTAAATAACTCCAAATCACTCCTAACTAGTTTCAATGACTTAAACCTCATTAAATTAGGTCAAACCAAGATTACTTAACCTAACTAAGTGGCCATAACCTAGACTAGTCACTAGGTTAGTCTCCTAGTCAACACAAGTCAAAGTCAACTATAGGCCCAAAATCAATTATCCTAAAAATCACCAAAAATCATATTAATTCTAATAATTCATAATAATACATAATAATTCCAAAAATTCCCAAAATTTGAAAAATGACCAAAATACCCCCAAGCTAGAAAAGTGGTAGTGACAAATACTGAAATGAGGAAATCCACATAAATACAACCAGAGAGTCTAAGTGTCTACTGACATAACAAATCAGAACATCCAGCTCAATACAAGTCTCTAATACTGAATATGAAAGAATATATACACAATCCAGACCTCAAATGACAGAAATAGTAAACCTAGACTAGGGAGCCTCAGTTCTATAGCTAGTGGATCCAACTGAAAATCTGGGTCACAAGAGCCATCTACATCTGTCTCATAGAAGGTGTCTACGCAGGCCTCATCCTCTGTAATATTTTCAACAGGTCCAGTCAGGGCAGAAGCGAGCACAAAATATCTCACGCAGTTCATATCAAGTTAGGAAATATAAAGCATGCAATAGAGTAAGGTACATGAAACGCTGAAAGAAGAATGTATATGAAAAACAGTAGAGATTTGATAACAGAAAATATCTATATATGATAAGTAAGAACTGTAAGCCAACTGTGATTTAGAGTACAATATGGTTATGTAAACGGTCTAGGACAATGCAATGGCAACTCTATTGTACATGGGTGTACAATAGACATATACAATAGTTATACAATGTTGTACAATAGGATTTGAGTATATAACCAATTCTACTCCCCCTCCCCAATCAATACACAAGGATCCACTCCAGTTACGTTATCTTGCACAATAGTGTACAATGTTATACAATAGATGTACAATATTATACAATAGATGTACAATGTTATACAATAGTTGTACAATGTTATACAATAGTGTACAATGGTCTATCCCTGGGACTCATGTGATACTGAGAGTACAATATGCACAAGGAGTATACAAGGATATGGATATTCAATAAATACAATATGTAAGTGAAACGCACATCACAATATGTATCTAGTGAATACAAGGGGATAACATCTCAAAAGAAGATCCATATAGTACCAATCCGTGATAACAATCGTGTCAGCATCAAGTACAGTAATCTAGAGCAAGAATGTAAATCCAGACAAGTATGAAACGGTCAGAGAATGTACTCGCCTGATAGCCTGAGTGTCTGAAGAGAATATACTGTCCGAGGAGTGGTGTCTGTCTCCTATAGAACAGTACAAGTCACTATGAGTCTAAAAATGATAATAAGATGCATTACAATGCATTCTAAATGAATCTAGGTCAATCTAGGTCAAATCTAAGTCATACCAAGCTAAACTAGGTCATACTAGTTCATATTGAGCCAAACCGGGTCACACTAGGACAACCAAGGTCAAACAAGGTCACAGAAAATCAATCCAAGTCAAACTAGGTCAATTTGGGTCAAGGGTTGACTTACAGTTGACTTTTGGTCAAAAGTCAACTCTGGTCAACACGGAGTCAACCCTAGGTCAAACAAGTCACATGTTGACCAACTGTTGACTTTCAGTCAACTGGTCAACTCTGGTTTGGTTTCGGTCAAATCTAGTCGCTTAAGGCTAAGTTTGACTCTCGGTTGACTTTTGTTGACTTTTGGTCAAAATGGTCAACCGACGTCAAAACTAGTCTATGAGCACTATATTTGATCATTACCAACCAAGAAAATCAAGTTCTAACTCTATCTTAGACTCTAGACTCAATTACCTTATTCCTAGGTAAACCTACATTACCTTACCAAGGTAAATACCAATACCTTGTCCAAAACCACTTTAACCTAGAAATACTAGCCTAGGTTTCCTAGGATAGCTAGATACTATCCTATACTAACATTACCTACCAAGATACATAGGTTTCCTAGGTATCTAACTCATCTTAGACCACATGTTGGTTATCTACCCTTTACCTTATCCTATACCTTACCAATATCACATATCACTCTCACATCTCCTAACACTCACTCACACACAACACTCATGATACCACACTCACTTACACATGGTCACACATAGGCTCTACTTATAGGTTTAGATATGGGCTAACACCCATAGGATACTATCTTATACATACATACTCTAAACTCACTCACTACACTCTTGATACCACACTTCTAGGCCCTCACACACATAGGCAAATAGCTACCTTAGGCTCACCTATAGGTTTAAATATATGAACTCATATATAAACACATATAGGTTCTCCTATATAAACTCACACACATATACTCTTAGGCTCACAACACACACACACACAAAGCCTATAAAGTGAGCTGATATTGGAGGGTTTTGGGGACTGATTTGGGCAATACCATGGCTGATATGTGGTGGTGTTTAGGGACATCAATGATGGGAAAATCTGGACTGAAATATGGTCATATGGGGACAGCACTGTGGGCTTGTGCAGGACAGTTATAGGGGGTGATATTGGGTGCAATGGGGCAATTTCTATGGCCATACTAAGGCTGGTTTAGGACAGGTATTCAGTGACTGAATTGAGGCTGCTAGTTTGGGCCTGGACTGGGGTTGTTACTGCTGGTTTTGGGGCCTGGGTTTGTGGCTGTTTATAGGTGGTTTATGACAGGAAAATAGGCCAAGCTTGGGACAGCTCTCAACTGAGTTTAGGGGACTGGAATGTAGGACAGGATTGGGGTTGCTATTTAATGGCTGAAATGTGGGACACTTGGGGACAGGTTTTAGGACAAGTAAAGGGCTGCCATTGGGGCATGTCAAGTGGCTTGGTTGGGGGCTAGTTCAAGGCTGATAAGGGGCTGAACATGGACTGAAATTGGGGCAAACAAGGACTGTTTTAGGACAGCCATCATGGCTTGTTAGGGGCTGTTTTGTATCAGCTAGAGGGCTGTTTGTAGGGTGTACATGGGACTGTTGTGGGCTTGTTAAGGGCTGCTACTAGGCTGTTAAGGACAGGGTTTGGGAGGCCTGAAATGTGTGTTTGGGGACTGGTTTAAATGCTAAAAATTCAGCAGCTATGGGCTGCTCTATCCTGTGAAATCAGTCCCCCTTATGGGGACTGATTAGCTACTGCTACTGCTGTTATTAACAGCAGTTCCTCCCCCCTCTTATCATCCCCATTCACTCCCATTCTCTCCTCTCATCCCCCACTCTCAACCACTCTAATTCCCTCACACCAAAACCAACTCTAACACTCTCTATTCCCCTCTCTAAACTTCTCACAAACATACACTCAACTCTCACTATCATTCTCTCAAACACCACACCTACATACCACTCTCAACCAACACACATTCTAAATCCTCCTATCCCTTGGCCGAAATCTCCCCCAAACATGGACACAATGTAAACACACAATATCTATATACATATATATATAAGTCACAAATTATATACATATATACATATATGTATATATATATATATATATATATAGAGAGAGAGAGAGACTCACATATATATAGAACCAATATGACACAATATGATACATAGAAAATACACCTCTAAACTATATAAAATCTGAGATTAAATATCTAGATAAATCAATCTACAATATATATAATATACAAGTGTCCAAAATTGGGGGTTTCCCACATGGACACAAACCTACACATAGGACACCTCTACAAGTGTCCAAATGGACACGAAATGGACACCAAAGGGCACAAAATCATGGGGGTCATTCTTATGGGTCAAAATCACCCTAATGCATGAGAAGAATGAGAAAGAGGAAGGGATTTATATCTCCCGGTAGATCAAATCGAAGGAAAAGCTTCCCGATGTGCCACCGACACGTAGAGATTCCAAACGGACACAAACGAGCTCCGAATCTCTTCAAACTTGGGTAGCTCCCTCCTTGGGTTGAATGGAGAAGGAAGGAAGAAGATTTGGTGGAGAAATGGAAGGATTTGGTGATGGTTTGATTAGGGATTGCTCCCTAATTGATTTGGGGAAGAACAAGAGAGAGAAAATGAGAGGGGATAATGATGGAATGATGGAGCCTCTCCATACAATGGTGGCCGGCCCTAAATGGCTGATATGACCCTATTTTGAAATGTCAAAAATACCCCCCTCTAGCCTATTAACAATACATTAAAAAGGGGTTTAAGTCGGGGGCTAGTTTGGTCATTCTAACACACTAATCTAATTAATCCTAACCCAAATAAATTAGCCTAGTCACTAACTAAAATAAATGACATGTGGGCCATGGCTAACTAGTGTGTGGGCTCGCTAGAGTCAACACTACCCCCGGGTCCCCGTTTCAAGTCGGATTGAGCTGAAATCGACTCAAATAACCCCAAAACAATATCATAAACATTAAAATAAATGTCAAAAATATTTAGAAAATACAAAATGACAAAAATATCCCTGTTCCTGAAAACTGGGGGTGACAAATTCTTCGAAATTAAAACCAACAATAGTAAAATGTCAAAATCACCAGTCATAATTTTAAATAGTTTAAAAATGATTAAAAATTACCAAAAATCATAATATGAAATAATTATCAATAAATAATAATTATAATTACAAAATTTTAAAATTACCCTCATCTGGAAAACTGGGTGTTACAACGTGGACAGTTCTAAAAAAATTTGAGTTGTCCTGAGTAAAAATTGGATCAGCCTGAACTGTTCTAAAATAATGGGATGCCCTAAAATAAAAGAAAAATGCTACGTCTACAACCAAATACTTACAACCGCTATCTTCTACCCTTACACATGGGTCCCACCTCCCCTCTCACCCCTGCTACATGGGCTCCATCCGACTCCAGCACTTTCCCTCCTCCTCCAATCGAAGTCCGTCACGTGGCAGTTGTAGGGTTGTAAGCATTTGGTTGTAGGCATAGCAAAGCTCAAAATAAAAAATTGTTGTGCCTATAAAAATTTCCAAAATGATTGAGTGGAGAAACACAGTCCACCCACTCCTTCCCTCCCAATTCCCAAAACCCCCAAAGAACACCAAAAGATAACGGCCATTCAGAGCAGCACCAACTAACCAAAAAAAGAAAGAATGGCCACAGCCTTCTTCTTCTCCCACCAACACCTCTGCCGAGAAAACCCAGGCCTGTGCTCATTTCTCCGGCGACCGGCCAACCCCACCAAACCACCCACACTCCTCCTCTCCAGCAGCACCACCAAGAAGAAGTACTGGCTAGCGAAGAGTAGCACGGTGGAGCAGAGGCCGCCGCCGCCGCCGAAGGACGAGGAAGAGACGACGGTGAAGGGGCTCGTCGACTTCCTGTACGAGGACCTCCCCCACCTCTTCGACGACCGGGGGATCGACCCCACGATGTACGACGACGGTGTCGTCTTCCGCGACCCCATCACCAAGCACGATTCCATCGCCGGCTACCTCTTCAACATCCGTCTCTTGAAGCAGCTCTTCCGGCCGGAGTTTCAGCTCCACAGCGTCAGGCAGGTGATGTTCTTTCCTTTTCCTTTCTCGAGACGAGATTATGTGAACGTAAAACCCCCTTGCTTGTTGATTTGTTTGAGGTACTGGTTTTGGTCGGCTCAAAAACCCCTCAAAACCAGTGTAATGTAATTTTGGGTGGCTTTCTTAAACACCAAATTCGGTGGATTTTGAGGGATTTTATTATTTTATTCCATTTATATCCTCACCAAAATATGTATAATTGTAACTACTAATACCCTTCTCCCAATTTAATTTTATTCGTGTAAAAAACTCTCAAGGCCGCTCTTTAGTGAATTACCAAGCATGGATTGGACTGGTTTAAAAGTCGCTACTTAAGAACCACCCAAAACCGGACCCCTCATAACCGCTCGTAACCGGTACTCTAAAGACACCTCATAACCGCTACCCCTACAATTGCCAAGTAGGCCCTAATTGTATGATCACATTTCACTACTAAAAATCACATTTCTATACTCGTTTCATTGCTATACCATCAGGGGCGGATCCAGAAATTGAAGTTGGGGTGGGCTACAATGAATTAGGGTGGGCTAGAAGTGGACTAGTCCATAGAAAAAAAAAATTATAAGGACAAAAAAGAATGAAATTTTTTTTGGGGTGGGCTCCAGCCCAGCCCACCCCACCTCCCCTTTGGATCCGCCCCTGTATATCTTATTTCGGTTAGAATCACATTTTATACGCGGTTTCACCAACCTACGCCTATTGTACACCATATTTCGATCCGAATCACTCATTTATACACGTTTTCACCATTCTACGTCCATTTTACACCATATTTTGGCTATAATCATCCATCTATACTCGTTTTCACCATTGTACGCCTATTTTGCATCATATTTCAGTTAGAAAAGAAAGAGACCCACAATTGCTAGCTAGCCCTTCAATGCCGCTGCACCTGCCCAATGTTTGTACTGAAGTAAATATTGACTGTAAAATAGAGACAACATTAGGGCTAGTATTGTTGAAACAGAACTAATTCCGATCTTTCCATAGGCTCCGAAAGGTCGCTTTTGTTGTGACTTTCAATGCTACATTGTCATCCATTGTTTGCTCTAATACGCTCGGTTGGGAACGCGGTGAGATCCGAACCGGAGTTGGCCCGTGAGTTGCGATATTGGACTGAGCTCATATGTCTTAAAAGGGAATTCCCATGTAAGACCTGAACCAATTCCAATTAACTACTCATAATCTCATCTCCTACCCGATGTGGAACTAAATTACCTACTCCATTGTTACAGTGGATGGTCTCTTCTCCTCGTTGCTCTAAACACTTGAAGAATAATATTCCAAACTTCATTGCGATATTTGATAAGTGTTTTATATTCATCTTGGCATAATCCACATCTCCCACTCCTCTCATTGGCGTTCCTATTTTGCAAATTTTGATTAGTAAAAATAGCGTCGTTGAGAGCCAACAATATAAATATCTTTACTTTGGACGGAACCTTAATTTTCCAAACCATCCCAATTCATCTTTTAAGCCCCCAAAATTGAGAAAAGAGTACATAGATTAAACTTAGAATGATCCTTGGGGGTATCTTGTTCTGTGCTAGAGAGGCTGATAGTATCCAACATTCTCGAAATCTTTCTCTCTCCTTGAAGCCTATTAGCAAGAACCAAAAGGTTGGAATGTTGTAGCACTCTTCCCTGAGCAAGCGGAAATTTTCTCCTAAAAGTAATTTGTCAATTTTTAATTATGGACGACAATGAGGAAAGGTTTCTTTTTTTCCATGCAGTGTGGCTACCTTGTTGTAGTGTTCTACTTCTGTGTTTCGAAATGAATTATAATTGGTTTTATTTTCTCAAAATCTTGGGCATATAGAAGGAGTAATAGTGTTGCACGCTTGAAATTTCCATTTTAGGATCTTACACCATTTGACGATCAACATCCTGTTTGTCCCCTTCCCGTGCCATGATAGAAGGTTCCATTGCCTCTGTCGGCTTCTGAATCCTTGATCTTTCACTTTCGGATGCTAGCATTTGACGATTTCGATCATCAATCTACGAGACTTCTATGATTGGACAATTCCTTATTTGAATATGTAGGGTTTAGAAATGGAAAAAGAATGGTCCAAGGTATAGGGTATGGCTTGTAGGGTTTTTGAAAGGAAGATGTAGAGAATATTAGTTGTGTGTTTTTTTATTGATGGACTACTCCACTACTTATAGGAGTCTAGCTCCTCTTCATATTACATTTTCCAATGTGGGACTAAATCCCTTATTAGTTCTCAACACTCCCCCTCAAGATGGACGATAGATATTAATCATTCCCATCTTGTTACATAGCTTCGACAGACTTACTGAACTAAGACCCTTAGTCAGACAGTCTGCCACTTGTTCTTCTGAGCGAACATGATCAATCTTCAGTATCCCTTGTTCCAGCTTTTCTTTGATGAAGAATCGATCGATCTCGATGTGCTTCGTTCTGTCGTGCTGAACTGGATTGTTAGCTATACTTATTGCAGCTTGACTATCGCTCAGAAGACGTAACGGTGCTCCCTTGTCCAGCTTCAACTCTGTCAGCAACGCTTTCACCTACAGCAACTCCGACACTCCTAAAGCCATTGCTCTGTATTCTGCTTCAGCTGTAGACCGTGCTACCACAGACTGTTTCTTGCTTCTCCATGAGACCAAGTTTTCTCCTACAAAGACACAATATCCCGTGGTAGACCTTCTATCGTCTATGCAGCTTGCCCAGTCTGCATCGCAGTATCCCTCGACTTCTATACATCCATTCTTTTTGAACCATAGCCCTTTCCCCGACGTCCCTTTCAGATATCTCAAGATCTGAAACACTGCATCCATATGACCCGTTCTTGGATCATGCATGTAGCGACTTACTACACTCACCGCAAATGAGATATCAGGGCGAGTGTGCCCCAGATAAATCAATCTCCCTACAAGTCGTTGATATCTTTCACGATCAACTGGCTCTCCTGCTTCTGCTCCCAACTTGCACTTCTGGTCAATTGGAGTGACTGCTGCTTTGCATCCCAGCATCCCTGTCTCCTTCAGCAGATCTAGTGTGTATTTTCTCTGTGAGAGAACAATTCCTTGTTCGCCTTCACACACCTCGATACCTAGAAAGTACCTCATCGCTCCTAAATCTTTCACTTCAAACCCCTTCGCGAGTTTTGACTTCAGTTTAGTGATCTCGGCTTCATCATTACCTGTGATTACTATATCATCCACGTATACATCAAGTATAGTGATGTGGCCTCTTGCATGCTGAAGAAAGACCGTATGATCTGCATTTGCTTGATGGTATCCCATGCTTGTAACAGCCTTTCTGAATCTGTCAAACTAGGCTCGAGGAGATTGCTTGAGCCCATATAGCGACTTCTTTAGTTTGCACACTTTTTCATGCGACGTCTGTAATGCCCCGCTCCGCACGGTGCATTATGCTGAGTCGTTGACTCGAAGAGTTGCCTTGTCCCAAAGAATGCATCGAGTGAATCGATGTGAAGCGCCGCGTTGCCTCGAAGGATAAGTGCGTTGAGACGGCTCGAAGATTCTAAGAAATCGAATCGACCAAGGCGCAAGTCCGAATCGATGCAAGTATTGATTTTAGTTGGTTTCATGTGCAGGCTATACATTTACGCTGAAATGTTAGAGGTCGATCTTTTGCCTTATTCAGTAAGGGGTCCGCGAAAGCAAATCGTCGCCTTGCGACGGACTGAGGCATTGGCACGGTAAGCCAAATCGGACGTACAAACTCAATAAGCACGAAGTGCTCGAATGGCTAAGTCAGGAGAGTGGCCGTGCAACGAAGTTATGAAATCGAGCCGCATCGGCTCGGCGAAACGACAAAGGCGTATCGACTCAAGGTGGGGGGACATTAACTCTCTTTCCTACTCCGTCATGCTTAAGTAAAATACATATCATTGAATGCTGAGTTAACCTATCAACGCCACGGGCGTGGCTCGATAGCGAGATAAACGTAGTGCGTGTCGAACACTAGATAGAACAATTGAAATGAATCGTACGGCAGACGTACGAGTCGCTATGGAACATTGGATATCGCAAAGGCGAGCGTCTCGGTGCGCAAGCCATAAGAACATGGGATAACTGTACTCGGCGAGTGTCTTAGTGCACGAACCATACCGTGCCTTCGCGCACGAGTTAGAACGGCTAGAACATTGAAAGACAATAGGCGAGCGCCCTAGCGCGCAAGCCACGGACATTGAATACTAAAGCATAGAAATACGGCTTCGACGCGTGCAGCAAGTGCACGACGCGAAGGATAGATGATAAATGTGTCGAAACGTGCCTACGTGCACGAGATAACAAAAGGTGGTTCGTTGCGAAAGAATACAGTTGTGACATGAATGTGGCGGAACTGTCGGATATGACATAATGCCTCGAAAGGTGTTCGGGACCTTCGAGTCGTTCGGTTGATGAACATTGAGTTGAGGCATAATGCCATTGAACATTGAAACGAAGTATGAGACGTAAGAACATAGAAAGTTAACGGAAGAAATACGAGATGATAATGCGGCATGGTGCCCTTCGAAATGTTCGCGGCCTTCGGGCGTTCGTTGAGGACATTCGGGCGTTGTGCCAATTGAAATAGAGATAAGCGAACTTGCTTGGTTGTATGAAAGATAAGATTCGTTGCATGGTCAAATGGACTTAAAGATATAAAAGCCCGTGTATGGGTATTCCCTCGAACGCGGCGCGCCAGGGCGCTGGGACCGTTCGGCCTAGGAGGGATTCGTTTACGGTATTGTTGGTGCACTTCATTTAGATGGGTAGCGACCTTCTGGTGAATGTGATAAGCCACTTGCTGCGATTATTTCGGTGGCCTCTGATGTTGGTTAGCAACCGCACAGAGTTAACATCGTCTTATGTTTCGATTCGATAAATATAAGTCCATTCTAGCCCGGAAAGCTAGTGACCTTCATATAGTTAAGGGCGATGGGTTTGGAAATGCAAGGTATACATATATCCTGCATGGATGGATCTGAATAGAAGGCACGTATAATATGACAGGGAAAACGGATAGGCGTATTCACCTTGCGTCGGTGCAAGGGCGAGTGTGTCGATATTGCTAAGTTGTGCCACGAATCAAACACGAGATTTCTTGCCTGTTTACTTATGCGAATTGAATAACGTGCTTGCCATGCTTTACAGTCTTTGAATATGCTATAAACTCATCCTAAGGAGAACATAGAAAGAGAACTAAATTGTATGTTTGCATGAATCAATACAATACTAAATGTCGGTTTGTTAAGTGGGTTTTTGATCAGTACAGCGAGGACGAAAGTACTAATCCCCCACTAGTTTGCTAGCAGGTTCAGGGATTGGTCTGCTCGCGGCGGAGCTTCGCTTGAACGCGTTGAGGCTTGGAATGCCGAAGCGTATTGAAGCGTGCGATCGCATTGACGCTCGGACTCGCGACAGGATTGATGTGGCCGAGATATAGAAGGCATGATGTATGGAATGGTGAAATCCTTTGTGGGCAAGAGAGAACTTGAGTGTTGTAGCCAATCTGGCAAATTTCGTTGGGCTATCGAAAGCCTTTGTAATCTGATTTCGAATATCAATAAAGAGAATCGTTTCGTATACTCTGTTTTCCTTTCGTTGTTAATGTTCAACTCAAAGATAACCATTTGAGAACTTGTCATCTTGCCTTGCACGAGCGCAACTCCAGGCTCGTGCGGCATCACGCCCCATGCGAGGACGATGATTCGGGTGATTCCGAGTCGGGGCGTGACAAATTGGTATCAGAGCTCTAGGCTCAATTTCCTCTGGACGCTTGATTCATTACAATTCCAAAAAGTTGCCCACCACCAATCGAAATCACTCTTGACTCTACTCGATGCCGCACTGGATGTTTCATACAATAAGTCTAATACAAATCATGTAATTTTGCCGCGTGTTGTTTTGGAAATTACATGGTGTTTGCGGGAAAAGTCGTAAAAGGTTTGTTGCTGCAAGTGCAACAAGTTGCGAGATTCGAATTCGAAGAATTGTTGCTACGGATGCAACACATCGTGAATTGTAATTTGAGATATTCGTTGGTTGCAACGAACGATACGAAAAATGTTGGTTGCATCGATACAATAAAAGTCGTGGAATGTTGCTGCAGCAATTGCCACGCGTTGATTGTAAATGATGCGTTGAAAAGAAAATGAAAGTTGATATTGAATGTGTCGAACGGATTCACATATCGATTTCGAATGTGCGTTGCGATGAAAAGCGATAAGTCAATATCGAATGTGTTGAACGGATTTGAGCATTGACTTTGAATGTCGGAAATAAAATGTTGCACAAGGTGCAACGGATGTCGAAAATAAATCGATGCACGATGTGCGGTAAATATCGGAATTAAATCGTTGCACGATGTGCAATGCGTATTGAAAGTAAAATGTTGCACGTGGTGCAACGCATGTCGAAAGTAAAATTATTGCACGTGGTGCAACGCGTATCAAAGTAATCGCTGCACGAAGTGCAACGGATATCGAGAATGAATTTTTGCACAAGATGCAACGGAAGAAAACAAAAGTTATAAATCGAGAAACGAAATCGGTTCGGTTGCGCACCGAGCTTGTGTTGGCAAATGAATGCATTGGCCGAGTTGCATCGGATTTTGATTTATCAGAGTTATGCGATTTTGATAGAAATGTTGGACGATGCGAATTGTAATCGAATCGCACGATGTGCGATTTCGGTAAGAAAGTTGGTTGACGTGAGTAATCGTGCCTAAGAAATAGTTGGTTACGTTACGGCAAAACTCATTTGAGTACGACTGAAAACACGCGAAACTTAGAGGGCGAGATCGTATGACTTGAGGGTTCGATGTTGGATAATCGGTAACTCAGTTACGCGATCAAAGTATAGCGGGATGCGACAATTCGGAGAACGAGTCGATGCGTATGGAAAAGTTCGTTGCGAACTTGGATGTATGCGATGCGAGTTAAGTTGACGTTGAAACGGATTCAAAGTTGACCCTTACGTTATCGAAATGGATACGGCGTATCAAGATCGATACGTAAGGAAACGTAAGCGATGTGAGAATACAAAATAGAGTGTGCCTCGTGCTATGAAATTTTGTAGAAACAATACGAGAATGAACGAACTTGGTTGATCGTAAATTTTGTGATTGGTCAAAGACGAGACTATAAATCATCGACGATTGCTCGATGCGTATAGCATCTCGTGTGTCGACCGCAAAATAAGGTAGAATCGAACTCGATACGAGTAGATGTTTCGTAAATTGCGGAATCATCGACGGCCGTGCATGACTTTACTCGGAGGATAGTGCGCATCAGTTGCGCCGATAAAAATGGTTATGTACGGATTGGATAGTCGCATAGAAATGGTTATGTCGGAACGTGATTTGGCTCCGAAATAAGATATAGCATGGTTCGTATTAAACTGTCCTTCGGTGATGATCCACAATTATCGAGCGTAGCTTCGGGGCAGCTGACCCTAGAAGACTTGACCGCCAAATTAAATTGAATGCTGCAGACCGTAAGATGTCCCATGCGATATCGCATATGAGATTGCACCGATAACAAATATAACACGGTGCATGTTGACGATAAGTCTAGGCGATCGAAAATTGTTGGAACAACTTTCGATTGAGAATGATATAGATGGATTTTGAGTATTCGTCGGATGAATGCTTGAATGGTTATGTTGGTCGACGATCGAACTTGAAATTCACCAACGAACTTGGTGATTCGGATAGGCGATTGTGAGAGTCGTGCTATGCACGAGAGAGAACGATAAGGAAATGACTTACGAGTCATGTTGTTAGATTTGGATTCACCTTGCAATTGAGCTTGCGTGAAGCGAACTTATGTTCGATGTTACGAGACGGGTAAGTTGGGAATTTGGCTAGTGAATTCCTACTCGTTAGGAATCGAACGTAAGGCGCATCGTAAAGACCTTCGTGTCAAGGCGATCGTTGCCTTGAGCACCGTCGCCTTGATGTAAACTTTCATGTCGGATAGATTGTGGCATTTGTGCAATGTCAATTTAAACTTGCGTCGGAAGGATTTGAGCACGGTGTCTAGGTAAGTCGCCTAGCGGACGTAGTCCTGAACGTTGATGCTTTTACAAGTCAACAAAAGAGAATCGTGTCGAGATAGGATACGAAGTGAAACATCATAAATCGTTGGATAGTGACACCGAACGCAAGGCGTTGCGGAGACTCGTTGTGATCGGATGCGCGACGGCTTAACGCGACGCGTAGAATTGATAGTCCCGATGAAACGTACAAAGTGAGAAATGCGATTTTTGAATCGCATCATGTGCCCTGACTTTTGTTGGCGGATCGCGTATGTATCAATATGCATATGCAATAGAATTGCGAGAACTTATGCTAGAGCCCAAGTCTGATCGAGAATACGAAATGGCAAATTATTGAGAAAAAGAGTTACGTGTTGCGTTGTTCCGATATCTTACAACTGAGCTTGGTTGAAATGCATATATTGGTGGGACGCCTAAAATATGTGTATGATTCTAAACTAAGTTGTACGATCCAAACGATAGTGAGACGAGATCGTGGAGCGATCTAATGAAACCCTTGGAAATTTAGTATTGGTTTCGGTTCGGGACGAACTTTGTTTTGAGTGGTATATTATGTAATGCCCCGCTCCGCACGGTACATTATGCTGAGTCGTTGACTCGAAGAGTTGCCTTGTCCCAAAGAATGCATCGAGTGAATCGATGCGAAGCGCCGCGTTGCCTCGAAGGATAAGTGCGTTGAGACGGCTCGAAGATTCTAAGAAATCGAATCGACCAAGGCGCAAGTCCGAATCGATGCAAGTATTGATTTTAGTTGGTTTCATGTGCAGGCTATACATTTACGCTGAAATGTTAGAGGTCGATCTTTTGCCTTATTCAGTAAGGGGTCCGCGAAAGCAAATCGTCGCCTTGCGACGGACTGAGGCGTTGGCACGGTAAGCCAAATCGGACGTACAAACTCAATAAGCACGAAGTGCTCGAATGGCTAAGTCAGGAGAGTGGCCGTACAACGAAGTTATGAAATCGAGCCGCGTCGGCTCGGCGAAACGACAAAGGCGTATCGACTCAAGGTGGGGGGACATTAACTCTCTTTCCTACTCCGTCATGCTTAAGTAAAATACATATCATTGAATGCTGAGTTAACCTATCAACGCCACGGGCGTGGCTCGATAGCGAGATAAACGTAGTGCGTGTCGAACACTAGATAGAACAATTGAAATGAATCGTACGGCAGACGTACGAGTCGCTATGGAACATTGGATATCGCAAAGGCGAGCGCCTCGGTGCGCAAGCCATAAGAACATGAGATAACTGTACTCGGCGAGTGCCTTAGTGCACGAACCATACCGTGCCTTCGCGCACGAGTTAGAACGGCTAGAACATTGAAAGACAATAGGCGAGCGCCCTAGCTCGCAAGCCACGGACATTGAATACTAAAGCATAGAAATACGGCTTCGACGCGTGCAGCAAGTGCACGACGCGAAGGATAGATGATAAATGTGTCGAAACGTGCCTACGTGCACGAGATAACAAAAGGTGGCTTCGTTGCGAAAGAATACAGTTGTGGCATGAATGTGGCGGAACTGTCGGATATGACATAATGCCTCGAAAGGTGTTCGGGACCTTCGGGTCGTTCGGTTGATGAACATTGAGTTGAGGCATAATGCCATTGAACATTGAAACGAAGTATGAGACGTAAGAACATAGAAAGTTAACGGAAGAAATACGAGATGATAATGCGGCATGGTGCCCTTCGGAATGTTCGCGGCCTTCGGGCGTTCGTTGAGGACATTCGGGCGTTGTGCCAATTGAAATAGAGATAAGCGAACTTGCTTGGTTGTATGAAAGATAAGATTCGTTGCATGGTCATATGGACTTAAAGATATAAAAGCCCGTGCATGGGTATTCCCTCGAACGCGGCGCGCCAGGGCGCTGGGACCGTTCGGCCTAGGAGGGATTCGTTTACGGTATTGCTGGTGCACTTCATTTAGATGGGTAGCGACCTTCTGGTGAATGTGATAAGCCACTTGCTGCGATTATTTCGGTGGCCTCTGATGTTGGTTAGCAACCGCACAGAGTTAACATCGTCTTATGTTTCGATTCGATAAATATAAGTCCATTCTAGCCCGGAAAGCTAGTGATCTTCATATAGTTAAGGGCGATGGGTTTGGAAATGCAAGGTATACATATATCCTGCATGGATGGATCTGAATAGAAGGCACGTATAACATGAGAGGGAAAACGGATAGGTGTATTCACCTTGCGTCGGTGCAAGGGCGAGTGCGTCGATATTGCTAAGTTGTGCCACGAATCAAACACGAGATTTTTTGCCTGTTTACTTATGCGAATTGAATAACATGCTTGCCATGCCTTTACAGTCTTTGAATATGCCATGAACTCATCCTAAGGAGAACATAGAAAGAGAACTAAATTGTATGTTTGCATGAATCAATACAATACTAAATGTCGGTTTGTTAAGTGGATTTTTGATCAGTACAGTGAGGACGAAAGTACTAATCCCCCACTAGTTTGCTAGCAGGTTCAGGGATTGGTCTGCTCGCGGCGGAGCTTCGCTTGAACGCATTGAGGCTTGGAATGCCGAAGCGTATTGAAGCGTGCGATCGCATTGACGCTCGGACTCGCGACATGATTGATGCGGCCGAGATATAGAAGGCATGATGTATGGAATGGTGAAATCCTTTGTGGGCAAGAGAGAACTTGAGTGTTGTAGCCAATCTGGCAAATTTTGTTGGGCTATCGAAAGCCTTTGTAATCTGATTTCGAATATCAATAAAGAGAATCGTTTCGTATACTCTGTTTTCCTTTCGTTGTTAATGTTCAACTCAAAGATAACCATTTGAGAACTTGTCATCTTGTCTTGCACGAGCGCAACTCCAGGCTCGTGCGGCATCATGCCCCATGCGAGGACGATGATTCGGGTGATTCCGAGTCGGTGCGTAACAACGTCCCTCCGTCTGATTCTGTAGCATAGCATCCTGGCGGGAGTTCCATGTACACTTCTTCTTGTAAATCCCCATGGAGAAAGGCATTCTTCACATCTAATTGGTATAGCTTCCACCCATAGTTTGCTGCAATGGAGACCAGAGTTCTTACAGTGCTCATTTTCGCTACTGGAGCAAACGTCTCATCATAGTCGATGCCATATGATTGTGTGTATCCCTTTGCCACCAACCTCGCCTTGTATCGTTCCACCTTTCCTTCTGACGTCTCCTTTACTGTGTACACCCATTTGCATCCCATAGTTTTCTTCCCTTTGGGTAATGGAACCAGCTGCCACGTCTTATTTTTCTCCAGTGTCCCAAGTTCTTCCATCATTGCAGCTTTCCACCTTGGATCTTTCTTTGCTTCCTGCCAACTTTTGGACAACGAAGTAGAGTCTAATGATGCAATGAAGGCTCGATAATTTAAAGAAATGTTAGAATAAGATAGGTAGTTGGCAATATCATGTTCATAATCATCAAAACGACTAGGTGCCTTACCCGCATTAATGTGAGAATATCTTCTTAAGGGAGCAATAGGTGGTGGAGAGATCATACCATCAGAGTCAGAGAGATCCGCATCAGAATCAGATTGATTCTGTGCGGGGGCAACATCTTCAAGAGTTGGAGCAGGAGTGGACGAGGGACTTGGTACAGTAGGCACAGGGCACGGTACAGGCACAGTACTGGACTTCTGCTGTCTCCTTCTGTAGACTTGGAGCTCCTTTTCCATTGTCTGCTGCTTCCCTTGTTTAACATATGTATCTTCTTCATCTTCTGTATCGGAGTCACTGCTTTCTCCCCCTTTCGTCCAGTTTTCCACGACCGGGCATGGGACCGATTCGACCACTACAGATGGACTTATTTTTCCCCCTCACATCTAATACCCTCTGTGTTAGGTGTGTCACCAAACGCTGAACCGTCATCCGAACCATAATATGGTTCCAGTTCTCTGAATGTAACGTCCATGCTTACAAACATCTTCCGCTCAACTGGGCTCCAACATGCGTATCCCTTCTGAGTTACCGTGTAGCCGACAAAGACACATTTAACCGCTCTAGGATCCAATTTGCCAACTCCTGGCCTATTATCTTGGACAAAATATATACACCCAAATACTTTCGGTGAAACAGTGTACGTGGTTGCACCAGTAAGCATCTCCAACGGTGTCTTCAAGTCCAATACCTGAGATGGCATTCTGTTGATGAGATAAGAAGCCGTTAACACCGCCTGTCCCCATAAGTGTTTCGGGACATTCATAGCCAGCATCATCGTCCGTGCGACCTCCAGCAGGTGTCTGTTCTTCCGTTCGGCCACACCATTTTGAGCCGGTGTATAGGCACATGAAGTTTGGTGTAGTATTCCATGAGTGGATAAGTACTCAGCAACCTTCTTATTTGTATACTCCGTCCCATTGTCAGACCGTAAGCACTTAATTTTAGTGCCATACTGTGTTTCTACCCGGCGATGAAAGTCTCGAAACGCCTCAAGGATGTCACTTTTATTCTTCATAAGGTAGACCCATGTTACGCGAGTATAACAATCAATAAAAGTGACGAACCATCGGAAACCGTTAATACCGGTTGTAGGACAAGGGCCCCATACGTCCGAATAGATCATATCAAATGCAGCTGAACTACGACTTCCTGAACTCACATACGTGCTTCTGGTATGTTTACCCAACTCACATGCATTACAAAATAACTTCTCCTTATTTGCCCTTTGGTATAAGGACGGATACATTCGACTAATAATTTTAAAAGAAGAATGACCGACACGCTGGTGATGGAGTATCAATTCATCTTCTACACTGCGTCGTGAATCTTCCGGTGGTGTGTCTGCTACCAAAGATGCCAATGCTTTGTCCAGTCCAGTCCTGTCCAAGTACCACAACCCCTTATGCCATGTGCCAGTCCCTAGTCGTCGTCCTGTCCCCTTCTCCTGAAAAGTCACCGTAGGAATGTCAAAGGAAACAGTACAGTTCAGATCAAGAATAATGGCACTAATAGAAAGAAGATTGACAGGAAAAGACGGAGCATGTAAGACATTGGTGAGAGTGAGAGAAGGGGTGCATGCAACAGTGCCTGTACCCATGACAGGGCTGGAGTTACCATCAGCAGTCTGAATGCTCTCCGGCGTCGGTAGGTGAGTATAGTCCTGGAACTCACTGCGGGACCCCGTGACATGGCGAGATGTCCCAGAGTCCATAATCCAACCTGGTTGGTGGACAGCTGCTGCAAGAGCACGCGCAGGAATACCTGTGCTGGTTTGGGCAAAGCAAGTGATGTGATCCCCCGAGGTAGATGACGCCCCATGACTGCCGCCCGAACCCAGCTTCGTGCTGCGTAACCTCTCGAGGAACTCTCTCTCAAGAGGGGTTAACTCAGCCAGGGGATGTTCGCCTCCTTCCGCCAGATTTGCTTTGTGGCCGCCAGAATAATTTCCCCGCCTTCTACCATAACCGCCTCTACCACCCCGACGTCCTCCTCGGCCCCGTCCACGATCACTCGACAGGGGTTTTGGACAAAATCTGATGTAATGCCCTGAGTCACCATAGTTATGGCAAACACCGGCCATAGAGGGAGGCTGATTGAAGGCGGCAAGGGCAGACTTGTCAACAGCGGCTTGCTCCCCCTGGAAAGAGCCCTTGTTGGGCATCAATTTCAATCGAGCCTCTTCTTGTGCCATGGCAGCTATGGCTTCTTCCAAGGTTGGGAGCATGGGCTGTGCTAGGAGCACATTTCTTCTATGGTCAAACGCAGGGTGAAGATCCTTCAAGAACTTCATCATCCATTGTCGCGAAATATAATCCAAGAACTTTTGGAAATGTTTCGCAAATGCTGGTTCGACCTGTGCATCTTCCATCCCAAGAGGATCATAGTGATCCAGATTAGACTAGTATTTCTTCAACAGTGCGGCGTACTCAGAGATTGCACGGTCGTCCTAGGCCACCCTATCAAGTTCATCCTGCAGTTGGAAGACCCGCATAGGATTCCCGGAGCCTGAGTACATCTCCTTTAAAGTCCGTCATATATCAGCAGCAGCCTCCATTGCCCGACACCTGGTCGGTCAAGGAGGCTGTCAACCATCCAGCCACAACATTGTTGACAATTTCCCAAATAGCAAACTCCTTTGAGGTGGGATCATCGGGCGCCTTGGTTTGGCCTTTGACGTAGCCAACCAAGCCCCGTCCTTTGAGCGTCCGCAGTGCCTGCCGTGACCATTTCAAGTAGTTGGACGTGCCTTCCAGCTTCGTCTCCAGCTTGTCCAGCTTTTCCATTTTGTAGGGTGACGGATCCACATCAGTATGGATCATATGTGGGGTTGCCTCGGTTAATTTTTTTGATAAAATATCATCAACCAAGGCATTCATCTCTTCTGCTGTCAGTTTACCACGGATCGAATCCATGGCGACTTCAACTTTGATTCGTCGTCGTCGTCGTCTTCGTCGTCGTCGTCGTCTTCGTCGGTTTCGTCTTTATGTAAAGTCTCCAACAGAGACCTTACGAAAGCGCTGCTAACGTGGCCAACACTGGCACACGCATGTAGATCTTAATTTGCAGAACGAGAACGGAAAACAAATAAAGCATTTGTTGTTCCGGAGGACGTAATCTAGGAACAGAAGGTGCAAATAAAGTATTTGACAGCCATCCGTCTTCGAATAATTGTCCACATAATCGTGCTTGCAAATTAGGATTTGTGGGGGGGGGGGGGGGGGGGGGGCAGGGGGGGACGTCGGCTTGGGAGGGGGCGGAGGGGGGGGGGGGTTGCGCCGGCTTGGAGGGGAGAGGGGCGGGGGGGGGGGGGGGGCGTCGGCTTGGGGGGGGGGGTTGGCTTTGGGCGGGTTGGAATTTTTTTTTTTTTTTTTTTTTTGTGGTTATGGCTCTGATACCATGTAGAGAATATTAGTTGTGTGTTTTTTATTGATGGACTACTCCATTACTTATAGGAGTCTAGCTCCTCTTCATATTACATTTTCCAATGTGGGATTAAATCCCTTATTAGTTCTCAACAGAAGATAAGGGTATTCAGAGTTGTTTTATAACTGATTTGTGGGTTTAAGGTGTCTACACTAGATTATATTTTGGATTTGTGATAGAAATAGTGGATGAAGAAGAATGAGAGAATTAGTGTAACCAAGTTTTAGTACCAACAGTCAAATCAACTCTCAACTCTTCATTGAATTAATAAGGCAGAAGGTTACAAAGCTTTCTTATTGCCTTACAATCCTTAGGCATCAAGAAATCAATCCTAGTCAAAGTTACCAAATAAAAGTTATCGTAATAAGAAATACTAACTTCCCAAATCAACTTATGGAAACATCCTTCTTCCCATTTTATTTATCCTTTTTGGTCCTATTCATTTAAACAAAGAGGGTGATCCTATTCATTTTGTTTATCCTCTTTTGGTCCTCTTCATCTAGACTCTTTGTAGTCTAGGGAAACTTGGAGAGTGATCCTTGGTTAAATGAGATTAAATTGCGATCCACAAGGTAGGTCTTCTTACCTACCAACTAGCCACGTAGGTTTTATGGCATAACCCACTCATGCTCATAGCTATCTTTGTTAGGAATTTAGTACCAAAATAGAGGGTTGACGTTAGGTTGACAATCGGTCATAATTTTTTTGTCAAATCTTGTATTGTAACTTTCTTATTCTCATAGCCTACCCCATCCTGATGGGAGAAGGCTTGGAGGATGATGATGTTGTGTTGAATTCTCAACTCTATTTGTAAGATGGATCATATTTAAGGCTGATGCTTACCCGCCTGATTTTCTTCTATTTAGGCACCCTCTTTTTTCTCCAGTTAATAACTTATCTTACTAAAACTCGTTGTTAAAAGACCATTTCATCTGGCTATCTAGGTCTATTAATGTTGTAAATGACCCACCTTGGTGATTCATAGAAGGGGCTATAGTATGACAACAGTCTTGAAATTGCGGAGTTGATAGGAGTTATCTCGCTTACACGACACCTAATTGTTCCACTCTGCATTCCTTACAAGTTGGAGGATAGGTTAATTCGATTTGGATTCAAATGGAGATTTATTTTATTTGGCTAATTTTGAGACATTGAGTTCTAGATCTATTTTTGGACACACTTGTTTTAATTATTTATGTACAACGGTCCACATGGTTATGTTTAATATTTAAAATCTTTTGATTTAGATATCATATATTACCCACAAAATATGGAGATTTAGGAGAGTTTTGGATATGGACATTTGGAACCATATTTCTGAATAAAGATTTCGAGCGAAAATTGAGGCAATTGCCAATTGGTATCACTAGTTCTTTCTATCTTGATAGTTGGAGTACCCAATGTTTGACACACCCTCATTAATATAGAAGAAGAAAATTATATATAATGGTAAGCTTGGTATTATTTTAAGTGTGTATATATTTTTTTTGAAGCAATGGGTAATTGTGGCGAACTCGCCTCCACTGGGGCTCGAACTCCTGACCACTTGGGCCGCATGCATCTCTCTTAACCACTAGGCTAGAGGTCATTTGCTAAGTGTGTATATATATATATATATATATATATATATATATATATATATATATATATATTAGGTGGGGCATCTATATATGCGTTGGATGTTTTGACAAATTCCAGATTGGGCACGTGCCCAAGTTAGCTCCGCCCTTGGGCAAAACTGTCTAGGTTTACAACTTCACTTATCCAGCTTACGCTCTAGCCATATTGGGTGTTTTCGGTATCAGAATAGGTATTGGACCCTTCTTAATTGGCAGTTTCACGGTGGCTTCAGAGAGTTTCAGTCGTTATGAATTGGTTGGTTTTGGTAGTTTCTGCAGTTTTGGCAGTATCACATGATAGTGTTGACTATGTCTTTACCTGATATAAACCTAATTGTGCACGGTGCACCTCAAATTGTCTCAGTTCTTTTCTTTTCTGACCTGCATAAATTTTTCCTCCTGACTGGATCCTGGTATAGATTATCCTCGAGTATTTGTTATTGATATCACAGTTGGTTACAGCAGAGTGAGATCCCTATCAATCAGAGCCTCCTCAACTTTTTGTAACTGCGTCGTGGTATTGGGGTCCCAAACATTGCTTCTAACTGGGTGGTCCTGGTTCAGTGTGTCAGTTGGTGTTTAACTAGTATTCTGCCTAGGTTCAGTGTGTCAGTTGGCGGTCCATTATCTATGCCTATGGGCAGAAAAGCATCTCAAATATGTTCCTAGAAGTCTGTTAGTCACCTCATTTTGTCCATCTACCTGGTGATGGTGAACTATGCTCATTCTAAATTGAGTACCTTGTGATTTGATGAATAGCTCCTTCCAAAACTGCAAAAGTGGCTAGTAAAGAATAGCCAAAGAAAACAAGTTAAATGTATTTGGTTAGCCTTTACCATGGTTGTAGCCTTTTGATGGATATTGGGTAGCACCTCCTGAAGTCGATTGAAATGTCTCCCAAATTATAAGTTAGGGTATATGTTTGCATATTAGGTTTTGCAGTTTTGGAAATAGCCTTTACCTTCAAAGTTTATCAAATCTTGATTGGCCAGCAAACAAATGATGGACTCATTAGTAGAGCTAAAGGGAATATGAGATAGAAGAGCAAGCAGAACTATCACTTCCTTAACATATAACATTTTTCAAATACTTAGGAGGATCACTCCTGGGGGACCATCATTAAATTTGTATTGGAGTAACCTAGTTTTCATTTTTTTCTAATTCTTGTTTTGGTACATAAGTGATCTGAATATTATTAGATTCTAACTTGTGCATACTCAGCAAGTCAGTTTGCAGGTATTGATGTTAACTGATTACTTTCTTCAGACAGGACCTTATGAAATTACAACAAGATGGACAATGGTCATGAAATTTGTTCTTCTTCCATGGAACCCAGAGTTAATTTTCACCGGAATCTCAATTATGGGTGTCAACCCCCAGACTAAAAAGTTTTGCAGCCACATGGTCAGCTCCGTATTTCAAGTTATATCTATACGAACAGTGACAGTCCTTTCGAAAAAAAAGATAGAGCTAGTAACAGTCATGAAATTTTTTTGGAACTAAAACATAGGCTTTCCTCAAATATCATTAAATCTATTGTGTGCTTATCCTTCTCTTGTTCTGTAGGATCTTTGGGATTCCATAGAAAATAATGAGTACTTTTCCTTGGAGGGTTTTCTCGATGTCTTAAAACAGGTAATAACTCTTTCTATGTATATGTATGTATTGATTTAGACCTTTCTAATTAATCCTCAAGGTTTTCTCATGGTTAATATGTTTCATAGCTGCGCATTTATAAGACTCCAGACCTGGAAACACCAAAGTACCAGATACTGAAAAGGACAGCAACATATGAGGTGGGACTGTCAAACCTTGTTTAGTAGTAATTCTTTCTACAAAATCCATGCACAAAACAATGTTTAAGAAATGCACGAGTTACATGAACTTATATATAAACTTGTATGGAAGGAAAAGTACAATACATTTGTGAATGACTTCTCTCATAATAGAGTGCCCTTCTGTAAGGTTCG
This sequence comes from Iris pallida, assembly GCA_029216955.1. Classification (NCBI taxonomy): domain Eukaryota; kingdom Viridiplantae; phylum Streptophyta; class Magnoliopsida; order Asparagales; family Iridaceae; genus Iris; species Iris pallida. The sequence continues at coordinate 7,801,994 of JANAVB010043216.1, forward strand.
TAGTATCAGTATCGAACCGTTTCTATTAGTATCGGTATCGGCGGTTTCAGTTTGGAGTATCGGATTTTTTGGTATAGGAAAGCAAATAATTATTAATAAATTGTTGAGAACTAATAAGGGATTTAGTCCCACATTGGAAAATGTAATATGAAGAGGAGCTAGACTCCCTATAAGTAGTGGAGTAGCCAATCAATAAAACACAACAACAATTATTCTCTACATGGTATCAGAGCCATAACCACACAAAAAAAATTCTTTCCCTTCCCCAACCCGACGCCCCCCCTACCCCCCCCCCCCCCCCCGACGCCCCTGCCCCCCCGGCAGTTCTACCCCCGACGCCCCCCCCCCCCCGCCCCCCCGGCAGTTCCTCCCCGACGCCCCCCCATGCCCCGCCCGACGCCCCCCCTGCTGCCCCCCCGCCGCCACCCCCCGCTGCCGCCAACGACCCCCTACTGCTGCCGACCCCCCCCCATTTTTTTTTTCAAAAAAAAACCCTAATTTGAGAGAGAGATTATGTGGGCGGTTATTCGAAGACGGTTGGCTGTCAAATGCTTTATTTGCACCATCTGTTCCTAGATTACGCCCTCCGGAATTACAAATGCTTTATTTGTTTTCCGTTCTCGATCTGCAAATTAGGATCTACATGCGTGCGCCGGTGTTGGCCACGTTGACAGCGCATTAGTAAAGTCTCTGTTGAAGACTTTACGTAAAGACGACGACGACGAAGCCGACGAAGACGATGACGACGACGAAGCTGACGAAGACGACGCCGACGACGAAGCCGCCGCCGACGACGGATCACAGTTGCTGACGCCATGGATTCGATCAGTGGTAAACTGACAGCAGAAGAGATGAAGGCCTTGGTTGATGATATTTTATCAAAGAGATTAACCGAGGCAACCCCACGTGTGATCCATACTGATGTGGATCCGTCACCCTACAAAATGGGGAAGCAGGACAAGCTGGAGACGAAGTTGGAAGGTACGTCCAACTACTTGAAATGGTCACGACAGGCAATGCGGACGCTGAAGGGACGAGGCTTGGTTGGCTACGTCAATGGCCAAACCAAGGCGCCAGATGATCCCTCCTCCAAGGAGTTTGCTATTTGGAAAATTGTCAACAATGTTGTGGCTGGATGGTTGACAACCTCCTTGACCGACCAGGTGTCGGGCAATATAGAGGCGATGGAGACTGCTGCTGATATATGGCGGACTTTGAAGGATATGTACTCAGGCTCAGGCAATCCTATGCGGGTCTTCCAACTGCAGGATGAACTTGATAGGGTGGCCCAGGACGACCGTACCATCTCTGAGTATGCCGCCCTGTTGAAGAAATATTGGTCTGATCTGGATCACTATGATCCTATTGGGATGGAAGATGCACAAGTCGAACCAGCATTTGCGAAATATTTCCAAAAATTCTTGGATTATATTTCGCGACAACGGATGATGAAGTTCTTAAAGGATCTTAACCATGTGTTTGAGCATAGAAGGAATGTACTCCTAGCACAGCCCATGCTTCCAACCTTAGAAGAAGCCATAGCTGCCATGGCACAAGAAGAGGCTCGCTTGAAGTTGATGTCCAACAAGGGCTATTTCCAGGGGAGCAAGCCGTTGTTGACAAGTCTGCCCTTGCCGTCTTCAATCAGCCTCCCTCTGTGGCCGGTGTTTGCCACAACTGTGGTGACTCGGGGCATTACATCAGATTTTGTCCAAAACTCCTGCAGAGTCAGTCGAGTGATCGTGGACGGGGCCGCGAAGGACGTCGAGGTGGTAGAGGCGGTTATGCTGGTAGAAGGGAAAATTATTCTGGAGGACACAAAGCTAATCTGGCAGAGGAAGGGGGAGAAAATCGCCTGGCTGAGTTAACCCCTCTTGAGAAGGAGTTCCTCGCGAAGTTACGCAGCACGAAGCTGGGTTCGGACGGCAGTCATGGGGCATCCTCTACCTCGGGGGATCACATCACTTGCTTTGCCCAAACCAGCACAGGTATTCCTGCGCGTGCTCTTGCAGCAGCTGTCCACCAACTAGGTTGGATTATGGACTCTGGGGCATCTCGCCATGTCACGGGGTCTCGCGGTGAGTTCCAGGACTATACTCACCTACCGACGCCGGAGAGCATTCAGACTGCTGATGGTAACTCCAGCCCTGTCATGGGTAAAGGCACTGTCGCATGCACCCTTCTCTGACTCTCACCAATGTCTTACATGCTCCGTCTTTTCCTGTCAATCTTCTTTCTATTAGTGCCATTATTCTTGATCTTAACTGTACTATTTTCTTTGACATTCCTACGGTGACTTTTCAGGAGAAGCGGACAGGACGACGACTTGGGACTGGCACATGGCATAAGGGGCTGTGATACTTGGACAGGACTGGACTGGACAAAGCATTGGCATCTCTGGTAGCAGATACACCACCGGAAGATTCACGACGCAGTGTAGAAGATGACTTACTACTCCACCACCAGCGTGTCGGTCATTTTTCTTTTAAAATTATTAGTCACATGTATCCGTCCTTATACCAAAGGGCTGATAAAGAGAAGTTGTTTTGTAATACATGTGAGTTGGGTAAACATACCAGAAGTTCGTATATGAGTTTAGGAAGTAGAAGTTCAGCTGCATTTGATATGATACATTCGGACGTATGGGGTCCTTGTCCTACAACCGGTATTAACGGTTTTCGTTGGTTCGTCACTTTTATTGATTGTTATACTCGCGTGACCTGGGTCTACCTTATGAAGTATAAAAGTGACGTCTTTGAGGCGTTTCGAGACTTTTATCGCCGGATAGAAACACAATATGACACTAAAATTAAGTGCTTACGGTCTGACAATGGGACGGAGTATACAAATAAAAAGGTTGCTGAGTATTTATCCACTCATGGTATACTACACCAAACTTCATGTGCCTATACATCGGAACAAAATGGTGTGGCCAAACGGAAGAACAGACACCTGCTGGAGGTCGCACGGACGATGATGCTGGCTATGAATGTCCCGAAACACTTATGGGGACAGGCGGTGTTAACGGCCTCTTATCTCATCAACAGAATGCCATCTCAGGTATTGGACTGGAAGACACCGTTGGAGATGCTTATTGGTGCAACCACGTACACTGTTCCACCGAAAGTATTTGGGTGTGTATGTTTTGTCCAAGATAATAGGCCAGGAGTTGGCAAACTGGATCCTAGAGCGGTTAAATATGTCTTTGTCAGGTACACGGCAACTCAGAAGGGATACGCATGTTGGAGCCCAGTTGAATGGAAGATGTTTGTCAGCATGGACGTTACATTCAGAGAACTGGAACCATATTATGGTTCGGATGAAGGTTCCGCGTTTGGTGACACACCTAACACAGAAGGTGTTAGATGTGAGGGGGAAAAAATAAGTCCATCTGTGGTGGTCGGATCGGTCCTATGCCCGGTCGTGGAAAACTGGACGAAAGGGGGAGAAAGTAGTGACTCCGATACAGAAGATGAAGAAGATACATATGTTAAACAGGGGGAGCAGCAGACAGTGCAAAAGGAGCTCCAAGTCTACATAAGGAGACAGCAGAAGTCCAGTACTGTGCCTGTACCGTGCCCCGTGCCTACTGTACCAAGTCCCTCGTCTACTCCTGCTCCAACTCTTGAAGATGTTGCCCCCGCACTGAATCAATCTGATTCTGATGCGGATCTCTCTGACTCTGATGGTATGATCTCTCCACCACCTATTGCTCCCTTAAGGAGATCTTCTCGCATCAATGCGGGTAAGGTTCCTAGTCGTTTTGATGATTATGAACATGATATTGCCAACTACCTGTCTTATTCTAACATTTCTTCGAATTATCGAGCCTTCATTGCATCATTAGACTGTACTTCGTTGTCCAAAAGTTGGCAGGAAGCAAAGAAAGATCCAAGGTGAAAAGCTGCAATGATGGAAGAACTTGGGACACTGAAGAAAAATAAGACGTGGGAGCTGGTTCCATTACCCAAAGGGAAGATAACTGTGGGATGCAAATGAGTGTACACAGTAAAGGAGACGTCAGAAGGAAAAGTCGTACGATACAAGGCAAGGTTGGTTGCAAAAGGATACACACAATCATATGGCATCGACTATGATGAGACGTTTGCTCCAGTAGCGAAAATGAGCACCGTAAGAACTCTGGTCTCCATTGCAGCAAACTATGGGTGGAAGCTATACCAGTTAGATGTGAAGAATGCCTTTCTCCATGGGGACCTACAAGAAGAAGTGTACATGGAACTCCCGCCAGGGTGCTACGCTACAGAATCAGACGGAGGGACATCGCATGGAAAAGTGTGCAAACTGAAGAAGTCGCTATATGGACTCAAGCAATCTCCTCGAGCCTGGTTTGACAGATTCAGAAAGGCTGTTACAGGCATGAGATACCATCAAGCAAATGCAGATCATACGGTCTTTCTTCAGCATGCAAGAGGCCACTTCACTATACTTGCTGTATACGTAGATGATATAGTAATCACAGGTAATGATGAAGTTGAGATCGCTAAGCTGAAGTCAAAACTCGCGAAGGAGTTTGAGGTGAAGGATTTAGGAGCGATGAGGTACTTTCTAGGTATCGAGGTGTGTGAAGGCGAACAAGGAATTGTTCTCTCACAGAGAAAATACGCACTAGATCTGCTGAAGGAGACAGGGATGCTGGGATGCAAAGCAACAGTCACTCCAATTGACCAGAAGTGCAAGTTAGGAGCAGAAGCATGAGAGCCAGTTGATCGTGAAAGATATCAACGACTTGTAGGGAGATTGATTTATCTGGGGCACACTCGCCCTGATATCTCATTTGCGGTGAGTGTAGTAAGTCGCTACATGCATGATCCAAGAACGGGTCATATGGATGCAGTGTTTCAGATCTTGAGATATCTGAAAGGGACGCCGGAGAAAGGGCTATGGTTCGAGAAGAATGGATGTATAGAAGTTGAGGGATACTGCGATGCAGACTGAGCGAGCTGCATAGACGATAGAAGGTCTACCACGGGATATTGTGTCTTTGTAGGAGGAAACTTGGTCTCATGGAGAAGCAAGAAACAGTCTGTGGTAGCACGGTCTACAGCTGAAGCAGAATACAGAGCAATGGCTTTAGGAGTGTCGGAGTTGCTGTGGGTGAAAGCGTTGCTGACAGAGTTGAAGCTGGACAAGGGAGCACCGTTACGTCTTCTGAGCGATAGTCAAGTTGCAGTAAGTATAGCTAACAATCCAGTTCAGCACGACAGAACGAAGCACATCGAGATCGATCGATTCTTCATCAAAGAGAAGCTGGAACAAGGGATACTGAAGATTGATCATGTTCGCTCAGAAGAACAAGTGGCAGACTGTCTGATTAAGGGTCTTAGTTCATTAAGTCTGTCGAAGCTATGTAACAATATGGGAATGATTAATATCTATCGCCCATCTTGAGGGGGAGTGTTGAGAACTAATAAGGGATTTAGTCCCACATTGGAAAATGTAATATGAAGAGGAGCTAGACTCCCTATAAGTAGTGGAGTAGCCAATCAATAAAACACAACAACAATTATTCTCTACATAAATTATTAATATTTTATAAGAAATATTTTATACATTTAGGCATACTTTTAAGTATTTTCTATATTGTTTCTTAGTAGTTTAGAAACTGAATGAAATATAGTCATCATTGCCGATTGATTTACATGCGATAGATAAGTTTTCTTCTTTTACATGCTTTTACAACCTTACTATTCTTTTACGTCCTTGTTGATTGGTCTTTTTCGTTCAATTTTGTTTACCGAATTGAGCTAAAAATAGACACCCAATGTTGGTATCGGGTATCGGTCATCGGATTGGGACATCCCATACCATATCGGGTATCGGCCGTATCAGATCGGTATCAACTGATACTGCGAACTATGTTGTAACTTTATGCCGGAGATCCCGACCTGTTACATGTTACCGTCGAGGATCATGGAAACATATGTGCCTACTTTATGCCGGAGATCAAGACCTGTTACATGTTACCGTCGAGGATCATGGAAACATATGTGCCTACTTTATGCCGGAGATCAAGACCTGTTACATGTTACCGTCGAGGATCAGAAAAGGCTCAACAAGTTAGTGTCATGATGGATGCCAAGTTTGCCGAGTGAAGAGACAAGTATTGTATTAACATATGTGCCTACATATGTGGCCAGTTCGCTGCACATGCTATTAAGCTATATGCTAGGTTTGTTGCATTTGATGCTAGGCTTAACATGCTAGGCATAGGATCAATGCTAAAAGCTATAGTCATAATAGAGCAACCTCCTACAGAAGTTCCTATCGCAGAACATGTTGATGTTCGTGATCCTACTGTCAAGGAGGATCGTGGGATACCAATGTCTGTCAATACGATATATATTGACCGTGTCATACCGATTTACCTTGTACTGCTGATACTGCCTCAATCTACTAGCTGATACCAACGTTTGAGACTCCTTTCCCTGGTCAGTTTCTCCGAAGAAAATTAAAAGAAAAGAAAAGTACAAAAAATCAGTTTCGTCAAAATGATTCAGTCATGTCAAAGATCGACGTGCTAGAATATTTATTATCGACACTTTGCAATCCCTACCATGTGTCAAAATTGTGTATTTAATATTTACAACATTCATCCGTCTTAAAATTATTCCTTTGAGAAATATTATTTTGAGTGTACTTTGCTTTAAAGCAAGCATATAGCAAATAATATTGCAGGTGAAGGATTGAAAACTGTTGAATATTATTTCCATTCAAAAGTAACGGGAAACAACAATAATACATAAAGTTAAGCCTATTGTATCAACTAATTTTCTAACTTTTTAGTAAATTTTAGGAAATCAAGAACTCTGAAACCCTGATTTGTAACTGCAGATAACGTACTCAACGGAAGGGCCTAAAACTTGTCCGGATGCCAGTACTATTACGAACCTTTATGGGATGCGAGAAACTATGATTCCTGACCTTTTAGTTAGGGACGGTCCTAGGAGACGAGCTCGTAGAATCCCCGATCCTCCCGCTTCCATTGTTCTTGATCTTGTCGAGAAATGATCATAGACCTAGAGGGGATGTCATCACTTGACTGTTAACTATTGAAGACCAAAAACACAATTATAGAACACCTACCTTATTACTGCATTAAACAACTGTTTTAATGTTCCATGTTTCTGGTTTGGTATTGTTTTTATGTTCACAGTAAAGAAGTTATCGATTCTATTAGAAGTACTAATTACATGGATCACAGGTGAGGAAATACGAACCATTTGTGATAGCCGAGACAAAAGGGGATAAGCTCTCTGGATCCTCAGGCTTTAATGAAGTTGCTGGGTGAGTACCTTTTAGATCATCAGTCCAATGATTATCTTTAATGTTTGTTCTGTCAGAATAATACAACACGAGTCTAGTACTTGATTCCTTGTTAGGTATATCTTTGGCAAGAATTCGACAGAGGAGAAGATTCCAATGACCACCCCAGTCTTCACTCAGGTTCTAGATGATGGTCAATCAGAAGTTTCCATCCAGATAGTTCTACCAATGAATAAAGACTTGAGCAAGTAAGATGTTTGGCCGATGCATTTTCTTTTTTCGTTTGGTATATGTAGTTAGTTCGTCACATAATACCTCTACTTTAGTATCACATAAAAACTCAGGAGCCTACTTACTATTTATTTGAGTAATTTGATGGATAATAAGTGGTTTATTTGGAATTTCAACTCCAAGTCGAAAACTTATAGCAGCTTAACATGAATATAACCTGAATGTTACACAACATGTTTGTAAGTTGCAAGGCTTATGATGTAGTTTTAGAAGTGTGCTCATAGGGAGAATTCTGCTTTCTAATAAGAGTTTGCCTTGATTAGCTTACCAGCACCGAGTACGGATGCAGTTAGATTGAGAAAAGTGGAAGGAGGCACTGCTGCAGCAATAAAATTCAGCGGAAAGCCCACTGAGGAACTCGTTTGCAGTAAAGAGAAGGAACTTAGGTCGGCACTGCTTAAAAGTGGTCTACAGCCCAAAGAAGGTTGCTTGCTAGCTCGTTACAATGATCCTGGCCGAACGATGAGCTTTCTGATGGTATTTTCCCCTTCTTCTTTTTTCCCATCATCAATATATCGAGCAATAGTCACTCTGGTGGTCCAACATTTGGGGCTGGTTGGAAATAGTAAGGAAAATTTATGCTTGCTGTTTTCTTTCACATTCCTTCTCATTTTTTCTCTCTCTAACAAACAAAACTTTATTTCTCTTTCATTTTCCCTTTCCTTCTCGCAAAGCAAACACACACACCCCCTTAGCATAAGGGTTGGACGCTCTTTACAGCATCAAGTTCCACAGTGCTTTTTCATTGTTGAATTTCCATATTATCCACATCGCTTTCTTCTCCATCTCCCTCCTGAGTACTTTCGACGCTTTTATGCCTGTGTATAGTCCCTATCTAGTTGCAAACTCCAAATAGTTTTTGCATCCATCTTCATTTGGTAACTGTTTTCGAATTAGTATAGGCCGCCACGCTCTGATCATCCTGTGCTTTTGCTTAAAATTACATATTTATAGTTTTAAATGTCGACATTTTTCTGTAGTTATCTGATCCCTTAACATGATTCCTAATTCTGTTATTGTTGTTGCTTTTTTGTGATTTTGTGGCTCTGAAGAGGAATGAGGTGCTTATATGGCTTGATGATTTCACACTGGAATAGCAGAACCTTTCCTTGTAGAGTTATCATAAATCTGTACACCCAAAATTTTCAATAGAAATATTTGCCCAGTAAAGTAAGGCATATAGGAAGAATTGCCTTTGCAAGGAAAACTGTATGGTCCTATGCTAACTGGGAAATGCTTAGAATGAATTACAGAGCAGCTGAATATTAAATTTCTATGCAAAGTGTATATTGTAAGCTATGTTTGATTGAATGTTTAATTCAGGACAAAAGAATTTCATTTACGTTGATCGCGGATGGATCTTGGTATCAAAGTGTTGGGGCACAGCAGAAATAAACCCAAGAAATCAGATAACATCTACCTCAAAGACAAAATTTACGTGGTTCAGCCAAGATATCTATGTCCACAAACGCGGGTGATTTAGTTCCACTATGGAGAAGAAAATGAATTACAATAGCTCTCACAACACTTCTCTCCTTAATCTCAAGAGCGCTCTACCACAAAGATAAAAAAAAAAAAAACTCTCTTTCAAACTCTTGTGTTGAACTTATTCAGTATCTTTCATTGAGCACAATTGAGTGATTAACAAAAGGAACCTTAGACGCCTTTATATAGCATCATGTGTCCATATATGGAAATCCACCCTCGTAATTTGGTACTAGGTCAACATGAGAAACTTGCAAGGTTCTTGATCTACATGCATGTCCTAGATATGATCTTTGGATTAAAATTTGTCAATGTCAGTTGCCATATCAGATGTTACGTTACCTGACATATAAGGAGGAATGGTTTAGAGTAACACTTTAGAGAGAGGGATAGCATACTCAAATCGAAGGTCCTCCTATGCAGTAGACACTGACAACAAATAGCTTTTCTCAGATGAACTCAACAAAGAATTTAAAATTTCAGAAACTTAGCTTTACGCATCAAGAAACTTTCACATATCATGAAGTCTCCTTATCTTCCTTCCAGTTCGCTCCGGACTATTTAGTTCTATATAGTTTTTTTTTTTAACTACGACCTTATCTAACTATGGTATCTTTAGTTCTCAACATATATCTACGAATTTGTATAAACATGAGAAAGGACATGTATTGTAATATTATTAGAAATTATATATTCTCATAAACTACAAGATACAAATTCATGGGATGTTATTTTTCATAAAATTTAAAATATATTATATTTCGGTAAGTACAAAAATGTGTTAGTGTGATATAGTACAAGTACGGTAGAGTGCTTCCTTACATACGACCGATACGTGAACCGATGCCACGTGTCGGCTCTCTATTGGTCGAGTTTGTTTACCTGTGTTAGCAGGAGAAGACAAGTTTTTGTGGGTCCCACGGGCCAACCAATGAAAGTACGACACGTGGTCGTTTTATTTATATCCTCACAAAAAAAAAATATAATTATAACTACTGATACCATTCCCTATTTAAACTTATTCGTGTAAAAAAATTTCAGAACTGCTTGTTAGTGAATTACCAAGCATGTATTGGACTGGTTTAAAAGCCGTAACTTTAAAATCATCCAAAACATGACTCCTCATAACCGCTCATAACCGGTACTCTAAAAACACCTCAAAACCGCTACCCCTATAACTGCCAAGCAGACCCTTACTCTGTATGCTCCTAATCACTTGTATAAATACTGGTCGTTCACCCACTCTTTTCCTCCTAATTTTCCATAGGTAAATTCTAAAGGCACTCCACATTTTACTGCATGGCAGTCCATTAAGACTGTCAACAAATTTGACAGTCCTAACATTAAGGAGGCCAACATCGTTGACAGTCTATCTTAATATTCAAATTCTTTAGGACTGTCAACTTTGTTGGCAGTCCTACTTTATGTTAGAACATCCAACAAGTTGGCAGTACTAGGACTGAACTGGCAGTCCTACTTTATGTTAGAACATCCAACAAGTTGGCGGTCCTACTTTATGTTAGAACATCCAACAAGTTGGCAGTCCTAGGACTGCACTGTCCTGGAGTAACATGTGGAATGTCATTAGAATTTACCTTTCCCAAACCCCAAAGAACACAAAAAAAAATAACGGCCAGTCAGAGCAGTTACCAACTAACCAAAAAAAAAAGAAGGTTTTTTCTATGGGCACAACAAAAAATGCTTGGGGGCAGCCCTTACTTGGGGGCAGCCCAAGAAGGTGGAGAATTTGCTAGGGGCACCCAAAACTTGCTAGGGGGCAGCCCAACCCCCCAAACCCTTCATTTCACTTTCATTTCCATTTTACACTCTCTCCTCGAGAAGAAAAAAAAAAGCTCTCTCCCTCTCCCTCTCCTAAAACCCTAATTTCTTCTTCTCCACCACTCCATTCTCAATCCCTCCACCAAGATTTCTTCCACAACCTTCTCGAAGAGATGACACGCAAGTCAAAGCAACCGGAATCCAGGTACGTTCTTCCCTAATTTCTTTGAGAATTTTGTACATTCGAAACCCTAGAATTTTTTTAATTCTTGAAAAAGTTTTGATAAAATAGGTTTATAATCTCTTTCACGTTCTCTTCCCTAATTTTCGAACACAAGAAACTCCAATTTTATGTTGAAACCCTAACCCTAGAACACGACAAACTAGGATGTCGTTGTGGCAGTTCGGGTCTCACAACAGTAGGACTGCCAGGCATGTGGCAGTCCTAATAAAAATCAGGACTGCCACAGTCCTGATTTTCATTAGGACTGCCTCATGTCTAGCAGTCCTACTGTTATGACATATCACAAGTGGACTGCCAGGGCTGTGGCAGTCCTGATTTTCATTAGGACTGCCTCATGCCTGGCAGTCCTACTGTTATGACATATGGGAGTGGGTAACTGCATGCTGTTTCTATTATTTAATAAGTGTATGTTGTCATGCAGTCCACCGGCCGCTAACAAAAGAATATGGCCCACCGCGTCAAAGCGGAAGGAACGTGCGGGACGTCCTCTCGAGCGTCCGATAACAATTTTCGAACCGGCGCCCCAAGCTCGGTCTCGGACATCGCCACCGGCACGTCAAGCTCGGTCGAAGCAACGAGCTCCTACTCCTACGCCTCCTTCCGATGATGACGATGACGACGTGCCAATTGCCCGACTCCTATCACGTCAAGACGGTTCTGCTCCATTTGAGGAGGTCGGTCCTTCTGAGGAGGCCGGTCATTCTGAGCCGCATGTCCGTCCGCCCGGTTGCTCAATGTTGGTTTCTTTTGAGAACCACATTGCGTATGAAATATGGAAGAACCCGGTATGTACATGACGTTTGTAAGCTACCAATTTAGTATACTATATATATATATGTATTTCATAATTGATATGTTTTTCTGTTGTTCGATATACATAGGACATATCGTATCCTTAAGGCTGTGAGTCACGGGAAGAAAACCGTGTCTTGGCAGTTTACAAGCTTATCGCAGGCCGTCCCGAGCAAAATCATACCGAGCAGCTTGCACAATTTGGCACAAAACGCCTACCGGACAATGGATAGTGCCCTCATATCCGCCTTTGTGGAGAGATGGCACCCGGAGACCAACACATTTCATCTTCCAGCATGGGAGATGACCATTACACTTGACGACGTCTACCAAATATTGGAGCTGCCAGTGACCGAGCGCGTAATGACCAAAGAACATTACACGAATGAGAAATCCGTGAAATGGTATGAGAAGATCGTCAACTTCGTCTCAAATTACCTTGGAGTTCCCGCTACGAGTTTTACAACTCTACCAGGCTTCAAAAAGTCGTACGGAATTTCTCTATCATTTCTGGTGGACCAGTTCATGGATATGGAGGTGGATGACGATGACGATGATACGGTCGACGCGGTGGCCCGTGCGTATATGCTGTTTGTCCTAGGAACTGTCGGCATTCCGGACAAGTCCGGAACGTCGATACATGCTAGGTACATGCTCAACTTATCTGAAGTGGATGACTTCATTGATATATCCTGGGGAAGCGGTATCCTAGCCAATCTTTACCGCGAGCTCGGCATCGCATCCCGTGTCGGGACTAAGACAATGGCCGGCTGTCAGACTCTGCTACATGTAAGAAAACTTCTAACAATTTAATCTTGTATACTTCAATTTGTAGTTTAATTTTTTACTATTCATTTATAAATTGAATAGGCATCGATATACGAGCACTTTCCGATGCTTAGACGGGCTGACTTGAACCCAGAGTATGTTGAACATCTTCCTAGAGTATGTCGATGGAGGCTATCCCAGCTGGAAACAAAAAATTGGCAAACACTGGCTTCCATTCGTGAAGTATTAGACAATTTGGTGTCAGAAGAGGTACTAATTTTTGACTAACTTTTTCATGTTAATTTTGTTTTGTTGTTAACTATTTTCCTACAGATTTTTTGGAATCCATACCGAAATTTACGTGAGCTGAATCGTGAGGTCCAACCAGTTTCTTTATTTCATGGCATGATCACATGCTATGAAATCACGGAGCCGTACATGCCCGATAGAGTACTTCGTCAGTTTGGCTTCGTGCAAACTGTGCCGAAGCGCACACTACGGCTGTTGGAGCCTCCGTGCGGAACCCAACCTTTAAATTACAAACCGGCGGATTTCGACTGGGTAACTGACTTTTACTCCGAGTGGCAACGACATGTACTTCGGGAATCCGAAAGACGACCGGTCACCCAGATGGCCGACTGCAGCGAGGACTACATGCCGTACTTCATGGGGGTCGGACATCCTAAGTTGTCGAACCCTACCAACCCGGGTTCCGTGGCCGTCGGAGCAATTGGAGCTCTTCCTTCCAAAAAACGTCTTGTATGCTGGGTTGGTGAGGATGGTGAGTTCCGTATTTGTAATAAGACTGAGATTTCCATGTTTGTAGACTTAATTTATTTATACTTTCATTTTCAGTCTCAAAAGGTGAAGGAATTGGCCCAGACACTCCGAAGAGGTTGCCAAAGTGACACTAGTGTCGCGGTCGCCAACGAGCTTGATCGCATCGACGACGTGGTCGACTTCCCCTTTATGAACAATAGGGAGTCTCGTTCAAAGGCCCGACATGATATATAGATGGATTTGGATATTTTTCTTGTTTCAAACTTAAGTTGGATGTGGATTAGTTACGTACTTGTGATGAATTATTGTGGATATTTTTCTTGTTTGAAACTTAATTTGGATGTGGAATGTTTGAAACTTAAGTAGTTGTGATGAATTATTGTAGTTGTGATGAATTATTGTGATGATTTATTGTAGTTGGATTATTGAGTTTCTTTATTGTGATGAATCTTAAGTTGTGATGAATTATTGTTGTTTATGTACTTGTGATGAATTGTTGTTTTTTATGTACAGAGTATCAGTATCAGGACTGCAAGCACCCTGGCAGTCCTACTTCAGTGTAAGACTGCCAGGGGGTGGCAGTCCTAACTCTAATACTCTGTGACAATTTGATTCACACAGGAAACTCCACACAGAGTTTGATAGGTAGGACTGCCAACCCCATGGCAGTCCTACACTGAAGCAGGACTGCCTGGGTGCTGGCAGTCCTACCTAAAACTTGCTGTAACAACAAGTTTTAGGTAGGACTGCCAGCACCCCGGCAGTCCAACACTGAAGTAGGACTGCCATGGGGGTGGCAGTCCTAACTATCAAACTCTGTGATAATTTGATTCAAACATGAAAATCATCACAGAGTATTAGAGTTAGGATTGCCACACCCATGGCAGTCCTACACTGAAGTAGGACTACCAGGGAGCTGGCAGTCCTAACTAAAACTTGCTGTAACAGCTGGCAGTCCTAACTAAAACTTGCTGTTACAGCAAGTTTTAGTTAGGACCGCCAGCTCCCTGGCAGTCCTACTTCAGTGTAGGACTGCCATGGGGGTGGCAGTTAGGATGGCAGTCCTAACTCTAATACTCTGTGACAATTTGATTCAAACATGAAAATCATCACAGAGTATTAGAGTTAGGACTGCCACACCCATGGCAGTCCTACACTGAAGTAGGACTGCCAGGGAGCTGGCAGTCCTATGAAGTTCATAGGACCATAGGACTGCCAGGGAGCTGGCAGTCCTAACTAAAACTTGCTGTTACAGCAAGTTTTAGTTAGGACCATAGGACTGCCAGCTCCCTGGCAGTCCTACTTCAGTATAGGACTGCCATGGGGGTGGCAGTCCTAACTATCAAACTCTATGACAATTTGATTCAAACATGAAAATCATCACACAGTATTAGAGTTAGGACTGCCACCCCCATGGCAGTCCTACACTGAAGTAGGACTGCCAGGGTGCTGGAAGTCCTAACTGAAACTTGCTGTTACAGCAAGTTTTAGTTAGGACTGCCAGCTCCCTGGCAGTCCTACTTCAGTGTAGGACTGCCATGGGGGTGACAGTCCTAACTATCAAACTCTGTGACAATTTGATTCAAACATGAAAATCATCACAAAGTATTAGAGTTAGGACTGCCACACCCATGGCAGTCCTAACTCTAATACTCTGTGCCAGAGTTTCTCAAACTGAAACGCTGTGACAGTCCTACTTTTGTCGCACATAATTGCACATAGGTACGCTCATATAACGCAGATAACACACATGTAACTACATATAACACAGATAGCACACAGATAACCACATATAACACAGATAGCACACAGGTAGGCACATATAACACAGATATAACACAGGTAAACACATATAACACATGTAGCACACAGTAAACACATATAACACAAAATTTACTCCATATATATTAGTGGACTTCATATTTCACTATATACAAAAGTGGTCCTCCATATACAAAATGTCAAACTGTAAATATATCTATACTTAGTCGATTTCGACGTCGTAGTGGTCAACAGGTAAGTCTCTTGGCTCCTCAATCTTTAACAACTTCTTACAATGGTTGATCTGATCAACGAAAGGTGTGGTCCAAGCGATGGCTTCGACCGGTGCTCTTTTGTACCAAACTGTTGAAGGTGGAGGAATCGGAGAATGAGCGATCATCTTTAGTATAACGAAGTGATCCCTGATCAGACCTATAGTACATAGGTTAGACACTCTGTGGTCCGTCGGAGGAGCGCACATCGGAAAGAATGTATTGTTAATATCCGGCGAGATAAGTACAATAGGTATCATGTACCTATTAGCAAATAAATAGCCGGCAGACGGGACTGACATGTAGTGGTCTTTCCCGATAACATTGTCGGTGCAAGGGATACTTAACAATAAACTTGCAACCGTTTCTTCGCTTAGGATGCGGGAGTAGAATGGAAGACGAGTCTCTAACTCCTCGTACAGCTCCTGCCTCACCCGTCTCCATCCATCTTTGTCATCATAACCAAGATGCCTTGCAAGCGCATGAAATTCGCAATGGCCATCACCGGCGACATCGACAATAGACCAAATGTAACTTCGAAGCGCAGGTTGAAATTTGTCAATATACAAACTCGTTGTTTGGCTTGCAACGGTATCTTCTCTTGGGAGGTCCATTTTCTTCATTTTTCGACGAACGACAAGCTTGCCCTTCCGTGCAGGCGAAGGTTGCTGTAAGCTTCGTTCAACATGCTCAAAGGACGATAGATCTCTCTTAGTCGACTCCAGCCTTCTCTTCTGTGCACTAGTCAATCTTGTTTGAGGCCTGCCTTTAGGATTGGAAACAACGGACGGCTCATGCATTCTAGTAGTCACCGGACATGCAATTTTTTGGATTTTAAGCTCAATGGACATCCGTTCCGCTCCTACTGAGGCACACCACCTTGCGTGAAGAAGTTTCACTTGTGGCAAAGAGAAGAAATCATCGTCCGTCTTTACCAGGGGCATCATAGACAACTGCCTCCAACGTTGATCGACAGCATCTACTGGAATAGGAATGGATTCACGGCGATATTCATTAATCTGATGTGCACAAGGGAGGCCCATTGTATGTCGATATACACACCCGCAAACCTCGGGATCAAACCCGACAAACTTTGACCTTTCAATCTCATCAACTATTAAGGCCAACGCCTTGTGAGATACCACGCGCATTAAAGCATCTAAGAGTACTTCCTTTATATGCTCATGTTTGACTATATTCAAACTCATCTCAAATGATGTCTTAATTTCATTCACCGTCTGGTCTACTGATAAATGTATAGCTTGCCAAACATAGACAAAGTTGCCGAAAGATGATTTTAGGTGCCTCTTCAATAAAGAGTGTGCTCATTCGACACGGTTGGTAGTTGTCGTGCCGTAATGCTTCACCACATTCGACCATGCTAAGATGAATTGTTCTTTGTGCGGTTCAAGCCATGTATCTTTGATGTAACAAATGCATGCCAGCTCCCTCGCCTCCCACTTTTGCTTGAACAAGTACCATGCGGCGTCGTAACTGGCAATCGTAGAGGCTCGCCACACACAATTCCAATCATTGTAGAATTCGTCAAAAATCTGCATGTCGATTTTACCATCCTCCTTCCGAAACTTCAACTTACATTGGGCTTGAATATTACGATTGACATGCCAAGTGCATAGCAATGTATCCGCTTGAGGAAAAACAATGCGAATAGCATTAATTAGGGCATACTCTCTGTCGATCGGTAACAAATACTGACGGCTCTGTATGACCAGTGTAAAGTGTTTTCAGTTTCTCCAACGCCCATGTGTAGTCTTCAAGTTTCTCACTCTTCATGGAGCAAAATGCCACTGGAAATGTTTTCCAAGTAGAGGTGAACCCGACAACATGAAAGAGAGGCATCTTGAACTTATTGGTCTTGTACGTGCAATCAAGGACTAACACGTCGGCAAAAGACCTGACCAAACTTGTGCAATTGGGATGAGCCCAAAAGATTGAAATTACTTCATTACTCTGGGGATGTCTTCTATGGAACTCAACATAATGATTATCGGCAAGCAACTTGAGCACTTCTTGCATAGTCATTCTTGATTTCGTCCGGACAGCGTTTGAAGAAGATAGGGCGTTGTATATTGACTTCATTGTAGACTTGTTCTTCTCATCTTCATGTCGTATGACGGAATATATTTGTCTCGATGCAACTCCGAAGGTGGACAAGTCTTCGACTATCTTCTTCTCCGTATTGTTCAACCGTCCGACATACGGATGACCCAATAGTGTCTCGGCAATCTCATGGTTGTGGGTTCCATTCTTCACTACTGTCCATTTTTCTTCTTCTTCGTTTCTAATATGTATCGTGAATGGACAACCACATTTCCTCGTTCCAACATTTCTTCTTGGAACTTTACTTTGGATAACTGTGTTTTTCTTGTGCGTTCTGAACACACCACCTCTTTCACAGCCAACCACCACAGTTTGTCGTCCCGGTCGATTTCGGGCCGATTTGGATATCACTAGAACTATGTTGTTTTCCCGTCCAACTTCTCGACATGCCGTACCCTCGCTTGATTCAAAACATAGATCGGTCCAGAATAAATGGGCTACATTGACTGCAATTAGAGCCGATACCGCAAAATCGGAAGATCTCAAGTCCTATAATAAAACTTAAAAGTTAGTACAATTAGACAACATCCTAAAGCAAATAGGTTTCATAGATTAGGACCGTGCATAAGATTGTTGTCCATAAATAGCAAATTGTGTTAATAGCAAGACCGTCTTATGTACAGCAATTGGTGTCCATAAATATCAAACACCTTTACTGACTAAAACTTTGCATTCAGGTATCACAGACTAGGACTGCCAGAGTGGTGGCAGTCCTCTGTGTCACAACACGAATTTTAACCCGATGATAAGTTAAAATGTAGTTACCAAGAGGGCTTCCGATGCATCAAAGTGGTCTTCGGACGTTGCGGGAACGTGTTCTTCGGACGTGGCGGAAACATTTGATGATCCCGGTTGTTCCATGTTCAATATTTTTTTTACATTAAACACATAATTCAACTTTTATATGTGAAATTCTTGTTTACAACATTAAACATATATTAATTCAATGACTTACCAATAAATGGGAGAAGTCAATGACCTAGAGTTGAGGGAGAGAACAATTTGGAAAAAATGTAGGAAGAAAAGAAAAGAGTTGGGGTTTAAATTCTTTGACCTAGAAGAAGGAAAGAAGAAAAGAGTTGAGGGAGAAAAGAAAAGAGAAGAAGGAGAGAGAAAATGAAAAGAAAAGTTGGTATTTGTACCTTTGTTTGGACTAGTCCCAAGTAAAAAAATTTGATGGCAAACTTGTAATATTTTTGAACTATTTTGGGCTAGCCCTTAGCAAAAAAGGGTGGTGCACTTAGAAAAAACCAAAAAAAAAAAAAAAAAAAAAAAGAGAATGGCCACAGCCTTCCTCTCCCACCAACCCCTCTGCCGAGGAAACCCAGGCCTATGCTCATTTCTCCAGCGACCGGCCAACTCCACCAAACCACCCACACTCCTCCTCTCCAGCAGCAGCAGCAGCAGCAAGAAGAAGTACTGGGCAGCGAAGAGTAGCCCGGTGGAGCGGAGGCCGCCGCCTCCGCCGACGAAGGTCGAAGAAGAAGGTGGCGCGGAGAGGACGACGACGATGAAGGGGCTCGTCGACTTCCTATACGAGGACCTCCCCCACCTCTTCGACGACCGAGGGATCGACCCCACGATGTACGACGACGGTGTCGTCTTCCGCGACCCCATCACCAAGTATGATTCCATCGCCGGCTATCTCTTCAACATACGTCTCTTGAAGCAGCTCTTCCGGCCGGAGTTTCAGCTTCATAGCGTCAGGCAGGTGATGTGCTTTCCTTTTCCTTATGTTAACTCTCTCATACAAAAGCACAGCCTCTGATTGTATGATCACCATCTCTTTCGTTTCGGTACTTAGAATCACATTTCTATACTCGTTTCATTGCTATACCATATTTCGGTTATAATTACGCGTCTGTACTCCGGCTCCACCCACCTACGCTTAATCTACACCATATTTCGATCAGAGTCGCTCATTTATACTCGTTTTCCACCATTTACGCCCATTTTACGCCATGGTTTGCTCAGAGTCACCCATCTATACCCGTGTTCACCATTCTAGAGACCCACGATTGCTAGCTAGCCCTTCAATGCCGCTGCACCTGCCCAATGTTTGTACCAAAGTGAATATTGATTGTACAATAGAGACAGCATTAGGGCTAGTATTGTTGAAACAAAACTCACCGAAAGGTCGCTTCTGCTGTGACTTTCAATGCTACCTTGTCATATTTGTTCGCTCTAATATGCTCGGTTGGGAACGCGGTGTGATCTGAACCGGAGTTGGTCCATGAAGTGCGATATTTAACTGAGTTCATATGTCTTAAAAGGGAATTTTCATGTAAAACCTGAACCAATCCCAATTAACTACTTATGATCCCATCTTCTACCCGATGTGGGACTAAATTACCTACTCTATCGTCACCCCCTCTGAGGGCTCAACCGGATACGAGATACAATCCAACACGCTCTTCTCCCACCCATATGTCTGTTACAGTGGATGGTCTCCTCTCCTCGTTGCTCTAAACGCTTGAAGAATAATATTCCAAACTTCATTGCTAATTCGATATTTGATAAGATGTTGATTAAGTGTTTTATATTCCTCTGATTAAGTGTTTTATATTCCTCTGATTAAGTGTTTTATATTCCTCCTGGCATAATCCACTTTTCCCACTGATCTTTCCTATTTTGCAAATTTTGATTTGTCAGAATAGCATAGTTGAGAGCCAACAATAGAAATATCTTTATTTTGAACGGAACCTTAATTTTCCAAACCATCCCAATTCATCTTTTAAGCCCCCAAAATTGAGAAAGTAGATAGATTAAACTTATAATGATCCTTGGGGGTATCTTGTTCTGTGCTAGAGAGGCTGATAGTATCCAACATTCTCAAAATCTCTCTCCCCTTGAAGCCTATTAGCAAGAACCAAAAGGTTGGAATGTTGTAGCACTCTTCCTTGAGCAAGCGGAAATTTTCTCCTAAGGCCTCGTTTGGTTCACGGAATGGAAAGAAAAGAAAATCAATTTCTTGATATTTCCTTTCCTTTGGGAAATTACAATTCCTACCGATTTTCCTTTCTGGTATTTGGAAATGTCAAGGAATTTGGAAAGGAAAGTGAATACTTCAAGGTGGGAAAGTGATTCCTTGCTTTGATTGGTGGAATCATTTCCCCCCTAATTTCCCTTCTGTTGGGAATCACTTTCCTTTCCTCCTCAATTTATTTGGCATCATGATACGGCGAACCAAACGAGGACTAAGATGTCAGTTCCGCACGTCCAAGCCTTCGGTGCAGGGTTCAAATAATTGGATAAGAATAAAATTTTAGGGTTTTTGGTCTCGATATTAAAGTATTTTGTCAATTTTTAATTATAGTCAATATTGAGGAAAATTTTTTTTTCTTGCAGTGTGGCTACCTTGTTGTAGTGTTGTTGGTATATTTATATATGAATATGTTATATTTAGTATGAGAATATGTTATGTTTAGCATGAGAATATCCTGAGGACATATTTGGGATGCCAGAATATGCCACAGGATATTCTATTGGATATTCCATGATGTAAATGCTATATAAAGCCTATAAGACTATCAATAAAATTATCTCATAAATCAATTACAACATGGTATCAGAGCCATCTTTCCACAAACCCTAGCCGCCACCAAACCCTAACCTTTCCCCTCCTCCCTCTTTCTTCCAGCCACCAAAATCCTAACCCGAAGCAGCCCTCCCTTTCCCCCGCAGTCGCAGCAGCCCCCCCTTTTCCGCGCGGCTGCTACTGCAGTTGCTGCGACTGCTGCTGCTGCTACGGCTGTCGCTACTGCCACGGTGGCACGAGCGTCGACCGCTCCCCCATGTGCGCACTGTCCCACCTCCTTGCCACACACAACGGCACCTTTGTTGCCATTGTTCGGATCATTCCAAAAGAGGATACCGATGCCTAGATCTGATAAAAACAGACATGTTCGGATCTAGGAACGGAACACTGTCGCTATCGATTCGGTCGGGACCGATTGGTCGGAATCGACCGAATCGATCGAACGAGAATGGTTGAATTAATATCCATTGCACGTTATGGAATGGCTTCTTCGGAACCAAGTTCCATATCCAGCGGGTTGCGCCTCAAGGATTGGCTCTGCGGCTGAGTCGGGAGAGACCTCCCGTTGCTCTGGTTTTCATGCCGCGTTTGATTTGGCTTTGGCTTTGGTTTTCGTGAATGCGTTTTCGTGAATGTTTCTGATGGGTTTTCATGACTTGCGTTTTCGAGCTTCGCATTCATATCGAAATTCCTTGAATTACACAGTGTTCTAATCAGTTGCTTATGCGATTGCAGGTGATCGCGTAGGCAACGTCAGCGCAGCCAACCAGTCCCTCGCCTGAAGCAAGTCTAAGGCGAGTGGCTGACCTCCTTCGTCTCGACCCTCTATTTAAAAATAAATATAAAGTTAAATGAATGCTTGTCATCATAGTGTAGAATCAAAAAAATTATGACACGATTCTTCACGAAACACTTGCTATCAAACTGTCGATATTGAAAATGGAAAACGTGCTTTTTTAGGCAATTCCACTTAGCCTATGCAAAACAATGAATAAATCGATTAATGTTTATTGCAACGATATGGCTAAGTGAGTAAATCGACTAAGTTCAAAAGAAAGGCTAAGTTTTGCAACTAAAAGAGAAATGATAAGGTTCTAGTAAAGAGAGCATTTTTCAAGACTCTGTAAAACGGTCATTGGACAACTTGTCGACAAGGTGTAGTTTTCTCGAACGGTTGCCTAGGCCAAGGAACCGATTTGGCCCGGGAGGAACGAGTATAGCAAGCGCCAGCCTTACATCGGCGTGGGTTATTCGGGAACTTTCGCACAGGGCTCGCTACCCGCCGCGAAAGGGTCGCCGTCTAACCCAGCTATAGTCCGTGATGGCTTGACATTGCCAGTGACCTTCACACCCTTTTACTGCTTAACTAATGCACGTGACACGGGATGAATATGATAGCTGCTTAATGTATACAATTTCAATTACTTGCCTCAAAACATGTTAACATACAAATCGATCAGGATGGTTAAAAAAATCACAGAAATAGCTAGCTAACATGTTTATAAAACTGCTTGAATCATATGCAGAGCTTGGATTTTAATTAGCCATTTGCCAGTACATGTGATCGTACTGATCCTCGCTCCTTGCAGGTCCCGCGAATCAGGAAGGACGCGCCAACTAGCTCGACGACTGTAACACCCAGTTTTTCAGATGACGGTAATTTTGAAATTTTATAATTATAATTATAATTTATTGATATTTATTACATATTATGATTTTTGGTAATTTTTAATCATTTTTAAACTATTTTAAGTCATGATTTGTGATTTGGTGTGCAGCTAGTGAAACCATAGAGACTGTCTGCCCTAGAGCCTAGCCATGTGATTAGGGTGTTTCAATTATCATTTTTAGTCTAGGGGTAATTGGGTCATTTTGACTTTTTAGAATTATTGTTTTATTTGTTGGGTTGACGGTTGTTGATTTTGACTTTTGCTAGTTGTGTCATAGGAGCTAACCCTAGCCATGGTGACCCTAGTCTAGCTTGAGTTAACTCATTTTAGTCATTAGAGATTAGTTTTAGAATGAGAGGATTAGTTTAAGTGAAATTATTTCATGGTTTGTGGTTTTAATGAAAGGACTTGTGATTAAGGACTTAATGACTTGTGACTTGGCCCATGGTCCATGATTTGACACCCTAACCCTAACCAAACCCTAAGTGACCAGCCACGTAGGGATCCCCATACTATATAAACACTTATTGATTGGTTCTTGCCTCTTTTATTTCATTTCAACACATAGGAAAAGAAAGGTATTTTTTTCCCTTCCAAAAATCTCCATAAATTCATTTTAATTCTTTTTTAATCCTAGTCTTTTGCATTAGGTTCTAATTTTGTATATTTAATATTTCTGGAGGTTAATCTCAGTTTTGGGTTCATTTGGAGCATTTGGCCATCAAGAGGAACACCTCCCATTTGGTTTTCATGCTTTTTGCACCTATAGGTAAAATTCCCCAAATTGATTTAAATTTCTGTTTTCTTTGCATTTAGGGCTAGATCTAGGAGACCCCTAGCTGTCCCCGAAATTTGGGTAGTTTTCGTGTCCGTTTGGTGTCCGTATCGGACACGTGTCTTAGTGTATACTTAGGTGTTTGATGAAATGCCTCTTTGAACTTTTTGTTCTTGGTTTTCAAAACAAATTATACATTTGGAAAGCTTATTATGTGTAGATTACATTGGTCTGTGTCTGAGCACGTATTGGATTGGTTTTCGTGTCCAAATTTGGAAACGCACGCGTGCACGAGGCCCCGGTGCGCTGCCCTGCTGCTCGGGTGCCATAGCGGACACGACACGGCGACTCAGGTCACAAAATTTTGTGGACACGTGCGCCTAGTGTCTGACACGACACTCACAAAATTTGGCCGGGTTTCGTTGAGTGGTTAGTGAGAAATCTCACTCGCACTGAAATTCCCTGACACGCGCACACGCAATTTCGAGCGACTGATGCGCTCTAATAACACTGACACGACACAACCCTGACTCGGTGCAGGTACTTGGACACAAAGACCTATACCTAGACTAAGTGGGGACACGACCACGTGTCCTCTTGTGGACTGTGTCGTGTCCACGAGACGACTGCATCGCAGCACGATGCAGTCTGTGCACAGATTTGTGTTTGTGATGTGTGGTTGACTTGGACACGTTCGTGTCCATCTTGTTGGACACGAACACCCTCCCCGTGACACGTATCATGTGTACACCTGACTGCACACCTTAATTACTGAATTAATTGGGTTTTGAGTTGAATTTGGTAATTTGGTTTGATTCCTTAAACTTCTATGATACTCTGTTTACTGTGTGAATATTCGAGTTCTAATTCGTTTTAATTATATTTCCCTAATGTAAATTATATGTATATATGTATGTTGATGTTTATTTCATGTTTGGGTGATTGGAGAAAGGCTTGTGTTTTGATTTGGTATTTCGAAATTCAAGAATAAGGCTGTGAACTGATGAGTTCACTGATATATTCCCTTTGACTGATATTTGAATAACTGAGATTGTAACTTGATTTTGGGTTTCTTGATTTGAGTTTCATATATTTAAATCACTAAACAGTACACTTTTCCTGAGAATCCATTTAACACAGGACCCCATTCCTTCTCTGAATGACAGGCCATGAATCCCCTTGTTGTTACAGTTAAATGAGATGTATTGGGTTTTTAGATTTAAATCAATTTGATTGTTTAAAATATCAAATTACATGTAAATAACATACTGCATGATGTGTTAATACCTGGGATTACATTGGTTTCGATCTTTGGTACAGTTTCATTGAATGGAGTTCATTCCTAAGATGGTCTCAGTTTTATATAGATATACCTGAGATTTCAAATAAATTACACTGAATGGAGTTTTGAATATGTAAAACTGAGATTGAGATGCTAACTTTAATGTTTATACATGCCTACATATCAGGGATGCATGCCTACATGTCTGGTATGTTTCCCTATTTGATGCAAGTTTATTCCCTTAAATTGATTTCTAAAATGGATTTTGGGTTGCATTTGGATTGGGTTAACTTGAAATCAATGTTAACTTGAGTAGGTAAATCTGAATTCTGGAACCTTGGAATAGCTTAGTTGATTGTTTGAACCTGAGACTTAACTGGGGTGTTAATTTGAAATAACACTGCAGTTGTTCTATCCACAATTCCTGCATTTTAGTTCCTGCATATTGAAATTCCTATATACATTGTTCATATTCCTGTCATTGATTTCCTAAGAACAGTTCATTGATGTTCCTAATACATACACTAATATGTATAGTAACAGGACACCCACATACATTACATGTACGCCTACCCACTCTTGCACACACTACATGTTGAACACACATACACAGGTTTCTATTTAATATACACACATATTGAAAACACCCTGCTACACTCCTTGACACATACCCTTCACTGTCATAAACCTGAGTTGTACACAAGTTCATACCTACACATTCCTGTATCATATCACATACACACTGTTTCCATGTACACACACATGTTCATAGTTCTCTACACACACGTGCCCTCAAACCTCTCATGCACCCACACACACATGTTACACACCAATGTTCCTGTTTTCACATTAACACTCACACATTGACACTCTCATGAAACCCTGGACACACCACAAACACACACACTGTTTGGGACCTATGTGCCTAATTGAATGCCTGTATGTAATGCAACCCATAACCCCTTAAATTGAAATGCTAGTTAATTTCAGATTGCATATGTAAACCACCATGCCATGTAACCCTCCTCTGATGATTGCCATGATGTATATAGATAATTGTAGAGTAAAGATACATGTTACATATATCATAAATAGTCTACTTCTAAAATGTAAATAGATGTAACCTTGTTAACTTGTGCCATGTTCTAGGGTAATCTATAACTAGTGTTTGATTTCCCTTGTTGTGCACCTCCATGTTCACACACACATAGATATACATGCGACCCTTTCTCTCTCATTATACAATGTTGATAAATAGCTAAATATGAATGTGCCTTGATGTGTGGCTTGTGTTTTGCTTGTATAGCCTTGTGATTGGTGTGTGATTGCTAGACTAGGCTTGGTTAGGCCTAGTGAGACTTATCAGACTTGTTTGGGTTAAGTTTGACTTAGTTGACCTAGTTTGACTAGTGTAGTTGACCATGGTTGACCAAGAGTTGACTGTGGCCTAGTTTGACCTAGACAACATGCAGATGCATTGTAGATTACATTTATCATCCCCTGTATATATCTTGAGTTGTGTTGCTCTAAATAAGAGTCAGGTACCTCATCTCGGACAGTACATTTACTTCAGACATTCAGATACGAGGCGAGTACATTCTCTGATCATTTCATAACTTGTTTAGAATTATATTCCTGCTCTAGTTTACCTTATTTGATGCTGTTACGATATTATCACGGATTGGTACTATATGGATCCCTACATTGAGATGTTATCCCCCTCGGGAGCATCGGATACATCATGTCATGTGTTTCATGTACATCATGTATTCCTCGCTTTCATGTTATTCATGTTTCTCATGTGCTTCATGCTCGTTCATGCATGCTCGTGTACTCTCATGTGCTCTCATGTTCGGTCATGTTTCCCATGTATCTCATGTATAACCTATACTTCATGTGCACTCATTTATGAGCCTTCATGTGAATTTTATGTGCACCCATTTATGGGCCCCAATGTGAACTTCATGTGCACTCATGTATGAGCTCTCATGTATACTTCATGTGCACCCGTTTATGGGCTTCATGTGAAAACCATGTACGTAACATAACTTGTCTGGATCCTTGTGTATTGATTGGGGTATGGGAGAGTATAAATAGTCATGTGAACAATTCCAAAGTAGTATCGCCATGTACGCCTCTTTAGTATAGCCATGTGCAAATCAAGCCGTTCACATGTCGACTTTGTACTCTAAATCACTAGTCACTGGTAGCTCTCTACTTATAGTAGATATTTCTATTACAGTTCTCTCTCTGTTTACATCATGTACTTTCTTTCAGTTTCATGTATCGTACTCTCTTGCATGTTTATATTCTCTAACCTGTTATGATCTGCGTGAGATGTATTGTGCTCGCTCCCGTCCTGACTGGACCTGTTGAAAATTTTACAGAGGATGATGAGGAACCCTGCACCCCTTACCTTGGAGCTTGCCTAGATGACACTCGCGACCTGGACCCCCGGGGAGGTTCAGGCAGCTGCTGAGGATGATACCCCTTGCTTAATATAGATAGCTTAGACTCTTACTTGTCTTTCTCATTGATACATTATTGTATATATTGGGAGTTGTTTCATTTGGATGTTAGTGGAGATGTATCATAGACACTTAGTCTTTATCTGGATTGTACCTCTGTGGATTTCTTCTGTTCATATCTATCTATCTTTATCGTATTACACCTTAGATGTGATTGAGACTGTATTGCTATGTCACCTCCATTCGGAGTGTATATACTGTACAAGTACCTTATATATTGTTAGATGATTGACCTAGGACAGCGTTCTACCGCCGACACTGCGGCGTAGGCTGGGCGCTGTTACATACTCTTACCCTCACAGTGGGTACGGGTCGTGACAACGACGTTCGTGATTTTGAAGCTTCGGCCGCGCGTCGAAGACTTTCCCCGCAACTCCACTTTTGAAGACTCTCAACTGTCTAAGAAAGATGGCTCAACGTCCCTCCATTCTGAATACTCTGTTGTAAATTGAGGGATGGGTGTAATGTATGGAACGGCTATCTCATCGGCACTCTTTTGTAATTGAGTCATGTTGTAGCCCGCGCGGCAAGAGTCTGTCCTGGAGCCTGTAAATGATGTTCATTATCAATAAAGATCAAAATTCTCTTTATTTAATGTGTGATTCAATTTGTCTACTTGCTCTCTTAGATCTCGTGTTTCGGATTACCTTATGACTATGCCTTGTGCGATCGCAAATTAGGTTCGCACGGCATCACGCCCGAGAACGACTATCGATTCGACGGAATCGGGACGTGACATAATGGTACCAGAGCACGGCTTTACGTCCTTGGCCTCCAGTGTCGAGTTCTAGTCTCAAACCTTTGACCTCGTGTCGATGAGATGAGTTGTTCCATACGCTGAACCCATGATATTTTCTGAAACTAACGAGAGTTGCCTTTCTTTTTCCTGCAGTTGCGGAACCTCGAGCGGGGGACGAGATGAGCGCTTCCAGCGGCTCGAGTAGTTCCAGACCCGAGCATTCCGTCAACCTAACGGGGATGACCCCTACCGTAGCTGGATCATCCGACGACCCAATGCAACGGATGCTGCAGATGCTCGAAATGCAGCAACGCTAAAATGAGCTCCATCGTCAGCAGGCGGAGGCTCGTCAGACCCGGCTCGAGTATCGGTTCGAGGCTTAATTCAAGCAGCAGCAGCAGCAACTGAATACACTCCAGCAAATCGTACAATCGGTAGTGGCCAACAACAATTCAACGATGACGCCTGCCGTGAACGAGCCTGCGGTTCGATCTAACGAAGCTGAACCAGAGGCGCTCGTGCACTCACCTGCGGCACCGAGAAGTTCTAACTTCGACGTATTAAAATTTACAAAAAGCTGCCGCACTTCCTTCAACGGCACAGAAGATCCCTCCGTGGCGATCGACTGGTTGGAGGAGCTGGAAGACTAAGTTCGAACTTCTGGGTGTCGAAGACGCAAAGAAAGTCGTGCTCAACCCCTACTTCGAATGACCGCGCACGATTGGTGGGTCGTGCAAAAGCGGACAATTCGACGTGAAGACGAGACAACGGCGATCTCATGGGCCACATTCAGAACAACGTTCGAGACCGAATATCTTTCTGCAGCCATGCGACAGGAAAAAGAAAACGAATTTATGCAGTTGAGGCAAGGGAATATGACAGTACGACAGTATGCGTCAGAATTCAACAAACTGGCCAAATTTGCTGGAGCATATCTACCTACAACTGCAAGTCGAGCTCGACGATTCGAAGTGGGCCTACATTCCTCTATTCGTGCCCATGTTTCGGTGCCTGAATACAAAACCATGGGCGATGCACTCAACCATGCCCTCCGTCTGGAGTCCGAGTATCCTCCTGCTACTACTGGCGTTGTTCACTTTAATAACAAACGTCATAGTAATGCGGGAGGCAACAATGTGCACAAGCGTCAAAATCCCAGCAACGGAGCCGGTAACTAGACAAAGGACTGAATAGTCTGCAATTTCTGCCACAAGGAGGGGCACGTGGCCAACGAGTGCCGATTGAAGAGTGGAGCATGCTTCGGGTGCGGCCGAACGGACCACATTGCACGCAATTGTCCGGAGAAGCCAAACCAGCGCCCCCAACAACAACAACATAACCGAGGCCAAGCACCTCGGACTCCACAAACTGCACAACTAAATGGCCAAGACCGTAGTCCCAATGTTCAGGGTCGCGTCTATGCCATGACTCGAGGCGAAGCGTTCGCATCTGACACAGTCGTGACTGGTATACTGCATTTCAATAATAAGCCTGCTCGTGTATTGTTTGATTCAGTTGCCACACATAGTTTTATATCGGCGGACTTCCCCGCCGAGCACAAATTTCTCCTGACACCACTGGGTCTCGATCTTGCTGTTAATGTATCTTCGGGCATGCCACTACTTGCAAATTTAGTTTGCGGAGACGGAATCATCTGTATAGGTGGTCAAAAGATCAGTCTTGATGCGATAGTTCTAGATATTAAGGACTACGACATAATTCTGGGGATGGATTGGCTCGGTCCGTGCAATGCAACCATAGACTGTGCTGAAAAGAGGGTCACATTCCGTATACCTGGAGTGCCTGAATTCTGCTACTCGTGTGGTGAGGCGTCGCCGACCTGCATGGTGATCTCCGCAATATCTGCTCGACGGATGCTGCATTTCAGGTGTGAAGGCTATTTAGCGTCCATTCGAGACATGCGACAGGATGGTGCAAACGCGGGTCAGACCGACGTTGTGGCAGAATTCCCAGATGTGTTCCCGGATGAACTGCCCTGCATGCTACCCGATCGAGAGATTGAGTTCACTATTGATACTTTCCCCGATATCCGACCGATTTCTAAAGCCCCGTACAGAATGGCCCCTGCAGAGCTTAAAGAACTCAAATTACAGTTGCAAGAGTTGCTCGACAAGAGATTCATACGACCCAGCATCTCGCCAAGGGGAGCCCCGTGCTGCATGGTGATCTCCGCAATATCTGCTCGACGGATACTGCATTCCGGGTGTGAAGGCTATTTAGCGTCCATTCGAGACATGCGACAGGATGGTGTAAACGCGGGTCAGACCGACGTTATGGCAGAATTCTCAGATGTGTTCTCGGATGAACTGCCCTGCATGCCACCCGATCGAGAGATTGAGTTCAATATTGATACTTTCTCCGATACCCGACCGATTTCTAAAGCCCCGTACAGAATGGCCCCTGTAGAGCTTAAAGAACTCAAAGTACAGTTGCAAGAGTTGCTCGACAAGGGATTCATACGACCCA
Organism: Iris pallida; assembly: GCA_029216955.1. Classification (NCBI taxonomy): domain Eukaryota; kingdom Viridiplantae; phylum Streptophyta; class Magnoliopsida; order Asparagales; family Iridaceae; genus Iris; species Iris pallida. The sequence continues at coordinate 7,832,590 of JANAVB010043216.1, forward strand.
GCATCTCGCCAAGGGGAGCGCCCGTGCTGTTCGTCAAGAAAAAGGATGGCTCACTGCGTCTTTGTATCGATTACCGCGAGCTGAATAAAGCCACCGTCCGGAACAAATATCCTCTGTCCCGCATAGACGATCTCTTTGATCAGCTGCAAGGAGCTATAGTGTTCTCTAAAATTGATCTGCGCTCGGGTTACCATCAACTCAAGATTAAGCCGGACGATGTGCCGAAGTCCGCCTTTCGCACTCGATACGGCCATTACGAATTCCTGGTAATGCCGTTCGGCCTAACGAACGCCCTAGCTGCTTTCATGGATTTAATGAATCGGGTGTTCCGACCATTCCTCGACAAGTTCGTAGTAGTCTTTATCAACGATATACTCGTCTACTCGAAGAATAGGCAGCACCACACTGAGCATCTACGGACCATGCTTCAGACCCTTCGAGAAAATCAGTTATATGCGAAGCGAAGCAAATGTAAATTTTGGCTGAGCAGCGTCGCATTCCTCGGACACATCATTTCAGCTGAAGGCATTACAGTCGATGCAAAGAAAGTTGAAGCTGCTGTCGATTGGAAATGGCCAGCGTCCGTCGACGAGATTCGAAGTTTCCTTGGCTTAGCGGGATACTACCAACGCTTCGTGAAAGACTTCGCGAAGATCCCATCGCCTCTGACTCGCCTCACCCAGAAAGGAATCGCATTTGAATGGTCAGATGACTGTAAAGCTTCCTTCCAAGAATTAAAGCAACGGCTCGTCTCGGCCCCGATACTCGCACTTCTAGAAGGGACTTAGGGTTTACAGATATTCAGCGACACATCCGGTCAGGGCTTGGGGTGTGTGCTGATGCAGCGGAACAAGGTGATATCTTTTGCTTCCCGACAGCTAAAAGCCGCACGAAAATAACTACCCTACTCATGACCTGGAGTTAGCGGCAATTGTGTTCGCGTTGAAATTGTGGCGTCATTATCTTTATGGCGTGCCGTGCACGATCTATACCGATCACAAGAGCCTCAAGTATCTATTCACGCAGAAGGAACTGAAATTGCGGCAAAGGCATTGTCTTAAACTGATCAAAGATTACGACTTGACTATTGACTATATGTCGGGAAAGGAAAATATTGTGGCGGACGCTCTGAATCGGAAGTATATTGCCTCGCTATCCATCGATCGCAGACTGCTACGCGACCTAGAAGAGATGGGCATCGAACTCCGAGTCCGATTCAGGAATGTGCAGTTGGCAAAGTTGCAGTTAGAGCCGAGCTTGCAAGAAAAGATCAAGACCGCTCAGAAGGATGATCCGTACTTGAAGAAAATACGAGAGCTAATCTCGACGGGTAGGACGACCGACTTTGCTGAAGACGAAACCGGCATGCTTCGATTGAAGGGTAGGCTATGCGTTCCGGATAATTCAGAACTTAGAAAGGAGATATTGTCGGAGGCGCACTATGCGAAGTGCACCTTGCATCTCGGTAGCACGAAGATGTACAAGGACATCAGCACAAACTTCTGGTGGCACGGAATGAAAAGAGACTTGACACTCTTCGTGTCGCAATGCATGGCCTGTCAGTAGGTGAAAGCTGAGCACCAGAGACCGGGCGGGAAGATGCTGAATCTGGCAATTCCAGAATAAAAGTGGGAGCACGTGTGCATGGATTTTATTGTTAGTCTGCCGAAGATGCCGCGAAAAAATGATACCATCTGGGTCATCGTCGATCGACTAACCAAGTCAGCGCACTTCATTGCCATTAAAGTTACTTGGAGCGTTGATCGCCTGGCGCAGATTTATCTTAATGAGATAGTACGGCTGCACGGAGTTCCAGTATCCATCGTCTCTGATCGGGATTCATGGTTTATGTCGCGATTCTGGACTAGCCTTCAGTCGGCTCTGGGTACCAAGTTGAACTTTAGCTCAGCCTATCATCCCCAGACCGATGGCCAAACGGAGCACGTCAATCAGATTCTCGAAGACATGTTACGGCTCTGCGCAATTGACTTCAAGTCGAGTTAGGACGTTCATCTACCTCTGGCCGAATTTGCATACAACAATAGCTATCAATCCAGCATCCAAATGGCTCCGTATGAAGTCCTGTACAGACAAAAGTGCCGATCACCCATTTGCTGGGACGAAGTCGGAGAGCGGCAGATTCTTGGCCCGGAACTGGTGGAACAGATAGTGCAGAAAATTCGGCTCATTCGGGAAAGATTAAAGACCGCACAGAGTCGTCAGAAAAGTTACGCGGATGTTCATCATCGACCCCTCGAGTTTCAAGAAGGCGATCACGTATTTCTTAAAGTGTCGCCCATGCGAGGAGTTACTCGGTTCGGCGCGAAGGGAAAGTTGAGTCCGAGATTCGTTGGGCCGTTCGAAATACTCGAACAGGTCGTCCCAGTGGCCTATAAAATTGTCCTACCGCCGGCGCTAGAAGGTGTACACAATATGTTCCACGTCTCTCAGTTGCGGAAGTACGTGCACGACCCTAGCCACGTAGTAGATTTTGGCCAGCTGGAGCTGAAGTCTGACTTATCCTACGTTAAAGAGCCAGTTCAAATCTTAGAACGCAAGGATAAGCTGCTGCGAAATTGAGCGATACCCTCTCATCCGTGTACTCTGGAGTAACCATTCGGTCGAAGAGTCGACGTGGGAGCTTGAATCGGAAATGAAGGAGAAATTTTCTTTATTGTTCTCGTAGAGGTAGGTTCTATCCTTAAGTTTCGAGGACAAAACTTTTTATTAGTTGGTTATGGTGTAGTGCCACGTCCCAACATCGTGCCCCTTTTCCGTCCACGGGGTGCGCGAGAAAGGAACACTGTCGCTATCGATTCGGTCGGGACCGATAGGTCGATATCGGTCGAATCGATCGAACGGGAACGGTTGAATTAAGATCCATTCCACGTTTTGGAATGGCTTCTTCAAAACCAAGTCCCATATTCAGCGGGTTGCGCCTCAAGGATTGGCTCTGCGGCTGAGTCGAGAGAGACCTCCCGTTGCTCTGGTTTTCATGCTGCGCTTGATTTGGCTTTGGCTTCGGTTTTCGTGAATGTTTCCGATGGGTTTTCATGACTTGCATTTTCGAGCTTCGTATTCATATCGAAATTCCTTGAATTACACAGTGTTCTAATCAGTTGCTTATGCGATTGCAGGTGATCGCGTAGGCGACGTTAGCACAGCCAACCAGTCCCTCGCCCTGAAGCAAGTCTAAGGCGAGTGGCTGACCTCCTTCGCCTCGACCCTCTATTTCAAAATTAATATGAAGTTAAATGAATGCTTGTCATCATAGTGTAGAATCAAAGAAATTATGGCACGATTCTTCACGAAACACTTGCTATCAAACTACCGATATGAAAATGGAAAACGTGCTTTCTTTTGCAATTCCACTTAGCCTATGCAAAACAATGAATGAATCGATTAACATTTATCGCAACGATATGGCTAAGTGAGTAAATCGACTAAGTTCAAAAGAAAGGCTAAGTTTTTCAACTAAAAGAGAAATGATAAGGTTCTAGAAAAGAGAACATTTTTCAAGACTCTGTAAAACGGTCATTGGACAACTTGTCAACAAGGTGTAGTTTTCTCGAACGGTTGCCTAGGCCAAGGAACCGATTCGGCCCAGGAGGAACGAGTATAGCAAGCGCCAACCTTACAATGGCGTGGGTTATTCGGGAACTTTCGCACAGGGCTCGCTATCCGCCGCGAAAGGGTCGCCGTCTAACCCAGCTATAGTCCGTGATGGCTTGACATTGCCAGTGACCTTCACACCCTTTTACTGCTTAAATGCACGTGATACGGGATGAATATGATAACTGCTTAATGTATACAATTTCAATTGCTTGCCTCAAAACATGTTAACATGCAAATCGGTCAGGATGGTTAGAAAGATCACAGAAATAGCTAGCTAACATGTTTATAAAACTGCTTGAATCAAATGCAGAGCTTGGATTTTAATTAGCCATTTGTCAGTACATGTGATCGTACTGATCCTCGCTCCTTGCAGGTCCCGCGAATCAGGAAGGACGCGCCAACTAGCTCGGTGACGTTCGTGATTTTGAAGCTTCGGTCGTGCGTCGAAAACTTTTCCCGCAACTCCACTTTTGAAGACTCTCAACTGTCCAAGAAAGATGGCTCAACCTCCCTCTATTCCAGGTCACTGAAATACTCTGTTATAAATTGAGGGATGGGTGCAATGTATGGAACGACTATCTCATTGGCACTCTTTTGTAATTGAGTCATGTTGTAGCCCTCGCGGCATGAGTCCTGTACTGGAGTCTGTAAATGATGTTCATTATCAATAAAGATCAAAATTCTCTTTACTTTATGTATGATTCAATTTGTCTGCTTGCTCTCTTAGATCTCGTATTTCAGATTACCTTATGACTATGCCTTGTGCGATCGCAAATTAGGTTCGCACGACATCACGTCCGGGGGACGACTATCGATTCGACGGAATCGGGGCGTGACAGAGGCTGGAGTTGCGCTCGCGGAAGACAAAAACGTCGACATTATGGTTATTGGCGTAATCATCAAGACACGATTATTTTCATCCAACATTCATTTTATCAAAATTCCAACATAGCATCCATCGGAACAATAACATTTTGCACGATCGTCATTCCTCGAATCAGAGTACCTCCGAGTTATCGCATATCGATCTTTGATACGCCTCAATACAATCGATGATATACGTAACCTGACGATCTTCATTTGCAACGAATTTCGAGTCGTGCGATTGATGCTATTGTACGAACTGGATAATCTCCTCGATATTCAAGATCAATTTCGATCATTATTCCTCGAACTAGCTACATGTTCAATTCGTTCAAATCCAAAATCACGTACATTCCTCCGTATATCTTAAGTCATTGAGCAATGAATTTCCTCAAGTCGCATAGATCTATGCTAACTCAAATCATCGAGCAACATCAATTCCAATCCTTAGAGTCATTCTCAAATATTCGAATCACTTCTATGCACGCTATCCTCCAATCGTGCTAACTTTCTGCATACGATTCATATCGATTTCCTCGATCGAGTCATCCGTTCATACACCTTAACTTTTCCTCGATTTCAATCTATCTTTTTCCTTATCACTTCCATTTCGCGCTCAATGCAAATTCCAATCCCGTGCGCGTCGATTATAATTCCGTTCGAATCAACTCGTCGAAATCTTCAAGATTATAACTTACTCAATGATACTTGATTTAAGGCTTTGCATACATGCGACGCTTGCTGATAGACTCGTTGGCACCCCGTATCCTCAATCAATCGACATCCCCGAGACGATCCCATACACCACTCAGGGATGAAGTCATTCAACAAATCTTCCAAACAAGTTTCGAATCATACTTCGAATTTTCGTTCGAGCCCAAGCGAGCTCATCTATATCACATCGATGATAACATCGCCTGATGGCCTGCACCCCTATCGATAGTCATCCCGTATACTCAATCGAGTCTAACTCATTGTCGTCCGACACAATTGTATCCCATACGCGACTTTGCTAAGGTCGACACGATTCTTGGTGTATATGCCCAACCTGACTTAGCTAACCGTTCTTTACTTGAACTTTTGTTCAACTGAATTTCTTTCGTACGATTTTGCAAAATATTTAGACTTATTGTATGGACATGTCGTGGGACATTTGAGAGAGAACGCATCAACGAAATCAATTTGCGGAAGCAACACTTCAGAGTTTGCGGAAACATTCGAGTTAAAGAATTAAATCGATAGTCCAAAGACGTAAAGCCGTGCTCTGATACCATTATGTCATGTCCCGCTCCCATAGGAGCGATCGTCCTCGCTAAGGCGTGATGCCGCGTGAGCCTAGATTGCACTCATGCAAGGCAGGTCCATAACGGCCGATTATAGGCTAAGCGACGGGATCGTCGCACAGAAGTCCCAAGCAAAAACATTGAATAGTCAGCAGTAAAAATTTAAAGCACAAAACACAAGTCATGCGAAATACTCTTTTATTGGTATTGAACAAAGATTACAATGTGGGCACGAGGCCAAATTACAAGTCTCTCAAGCTCACTTTTCTCTCATATTACAAGTCACTCTGCTCTCTCTCATTTCTCAGTACAAGCTTCAAGGACGAGTGGCAGATTCTACGGAATGGCGATGTCCATACATTATGTCTCGTATAAGTTCTGACTCCATGCGGCCGCACGCCTCGAAACGCCAAGGAACTCCGTGCCTCGACGCATCCAAGCGAGCTCCGCGTCATCGGGCTTCTACCTGTGCCTGCACATGAAAACTGTGTGGGTGTCAGTACTCAACTGTACTGGTGGAGTGAGCTCCTCGCCCACCCATACAAAACCGACACGTTTATTTACTTTGTGCAGCTTAATCCCTTTTTGATTGTCTTTCTAGTCTTGCCTTAGGATCAATTTTAGGACAAAGATGTCTTGGTCTATACTTGGCAACGCAACGACAGAGTCGTGCTATACTCTATTCGTGGCTTCAATATATTCGAGGCAGTGCCTCGCCGAGTAGAAACTTATACAAACTCAGCCGTGACAAGACTTTCACTTGTCTTTATGTGCCTCTAGACCATTCTCGTGCCAATGACGTCAAGGGGACGACTCGTGCTGGTCGTGCCAATAGATTTGATCGTGCCTTAAGATCGAGGCCGTGTCTCCCAAGGATCAACCAGACTTAATCAACTTGCCTTACGGTCCTTCCTGACTTAACTCGAGACGATGCCACATTCATGCCGAAGCACGTATCCTTGCTATAGCCAAATCTTAGGCTCCAGAATGGTGTTGCAACCGTGCATACCTAACCCGTGCCGATTCAAGGTTATCGCTTGCTATAAGTATACCTTGTTAACCCAACTCGTAATTTGCTAGTACTCGACGCAATCCAAAGGCATACACGCGGATAGTCGCTCTTATGTCGACACATCTATATGAGTGGTCACTAGCAATGCCAAGCTATCCTGGATTTTTGCATACGATGACCATCCGCGTGCGAGGTACGAGCTCCCACCGAATGACCCGCAGCCTATATTGTAACGGTTCACTTCAATCGAGTAGTACCGTCGATGAAGGCCGTACAATATCTGCAATTCCTCCTAGGACGACACGAACCCGGCTCCCCGGGATCGTTCGAGGAATTCACCTTGCGCACAAGTTGTCCAATGACCATGCAAGACTCAACTCGATCTACCAAGTCCTTTCTTAATCATGACCATACTTTCCAACTTTCTATCGAGACTCTCAAGTAGCGGAACCGATCTCGGCGACAAGCAGTTGCGTGGACTTCCTTATTGAGACTCCCAAGTAGCGGAACCGATCTCGTGTGCTTCCTTATCGAGACTTCCAATTAGCCGGACCGATCTCGTGTGCTTCCTTATCGAGACTCCCAAGTAGCGGGACCGATCTCGTGTGCTTCCTTTGTCCGTGACATGCTTTTTCACTAAACCAACCGTGACTTGTGCCTTAGACAGACCTTGTTCTCTAGGCGACGCTATTGCTCAAGTCACATATATGACGAGCCTTAAGATCGTGAGACTATGTGACTTGACAACCGCAGAAAAAGCGGAACAATGCTAGAAATGACTTTGATAGACCAACATAACTTTGCCTAACTTATTCGTGAAACAACTTGACGAGCAAAGGCTGCGTCAAGCCTTGCCTCGAGGGAAAGTGTCGTGCACGCGTTCGACTTGAACAACCAAGTTCTTTAGGTGCCTAGACTTACGCCACAAGTCGTGCTCTGCAACGTGCACTGTAACTTAACCCGTGGGACGAGCAAGACAATGCCAAGTCCTGGACGATGGGACCGTGCATGCTTTATCAAGCATTCATGCGGGCGATGCCTATGACTTAGGCTAAGTTCTTAACTTCGTGGCAACTTAAACCAGCTTTCCTCCTCCCAAGCCACGAGACGAAGGATCGAGTGTCATTTTAAAAGCACGCTAAGCAAACTTCTAAGCAGACCGTGAGACCTTTTTCCATGTTCTAACACATTCCGATCCGTCGGAATTATTCCCTTAGCTATGTGGATGCGTCTCTTTTATTATTAAGCCTAAATTGTGCAAGTTGAAAATATGCGATTTATTATGTGAAGGCTAAGATGAGGCAAGTTCACCGAAACTACCCCACCTGAGCGAGGAGTCGCCTCGACCGAGCGGGTCTTCGAGCACTGCAGTCGGCTTCTCAATCCTTGATCTTTCACTTTCGGATGCTAGCATTTGACGATTTCGATCATCAATCTACAAGATTTCTATGATTGGACAATTCCTTATTTGAATATGTAGGGTTTATAACGGAGAAAGAATGGTCCAAGGTATTGGGTAAGGCTTGTAGGGTTTTTGAAAGGAAGGTATTCAGAGTTGTTTGATAACTGATTTGTGGGTTTAAGTTGTCTACACTAGATTAAGATTTCGGTTTGTGATAGAAATAGTAGATGAAGCAGAATGAGAGAATTAGTCTAAGCAAGTTTTAGTATCAACAGTCAAATCAACTCTCAACTCTTCATTGAACTAATAAGACAGAAGGTTACAAAGCTTTCTTATTGCCTTACAATCCTTAGGCATCAAGAAATCAATCCTAGTCAAAGTTACCAATAAAAGTAATCACAATAAGGAATACTAAATATAAACATAACCATGTGGACCGTTGTACATAAATAATTAAAACAAGTGTCTCCAAAATCGATATAGTTAACTCAAAATTAATAGACCTCTCAAAATTAGCCAAATAAAATAAATCTCCATTCAAATCCAAATCGAATTAACCTATCCTCCAACTTGTAACTGAGAAGGAATGTAGAGTACGTGGAACTATTAGGTGTCGTGTAAGAGAGATGACATAACTCCTATCAACTCTGCAATTTAAAGACTATTGTCATAGTATAGCCCCTTCTATGAATCGCCAAGGTGGGTCATTTACAACATTAATAGACCTAGATAGTCATATGAAATGGTCGTTCTAAAACAATGAGTTTTAGTAAGAAAAGTTATTAACCGGAGAAAAAAGAGGTTGCCTAAATAGAAGAAAATCGGGCGGGTAAGCATCAGCCTTAAACATGATCTATCTTGCAAACAGAGTGGAGAATTCAACACAACATCAATATCATCATCCAAGCCTAGCTACTCCATCAGGATGGGGTAGACTATGGAAAATAAGAAAGTTCCATACAAGATTTGACAACAAAATTATGACTGACTGTCGACTTGACGTCAACCCTCTATTTTGGTACTAAATTTCTAACATGGTAGCTATGAGCATGAGTGAGTCATGCCATAAAACCTACATGGGTCGTTGGTAGGTAAGAAGACCTACCTTGTGGATCGCAATTTAATCTCATTTAACCAAGGATTACCCTCCAAGTTTCCCTAGACTATAAAGAGTCTAGATGAAGAGGACCAAAAAATGATAAATAAAATGAATAGGGTCACCCTCTTTGTTTAAATGAATAGGACCAAAAAGGATAAATAAAATGGGATGAAGGATGTTTCCATAAGTTGATTTGGGAAGTTAAAATCGTTTGATTTAGATATCATATATACCCCCCAAATATGGAGATTTAGGAGGAAGTGCTGGATATGGACATTTGGAACCATATTTCTGAATAAAGATGTGAAAATTGAGGCAATTGCCAATTGGTATCACTAGCTGTTTCTATCTTGACAGTTGGAGTACCCAATGTTTGGCACACCCTCATTAATATAGAAGAAGGAAAACATGTAGAATGGTAAGCTTGGTATTATATATATATATATATATATATATATATATATAGGCAAAAAAGCATCTCAAATATGTTCCTAGAAGCCTGTTAGTCACCTCAGTTTGTCCATCTACCTGGTGATGGTGAACTATGCTCATTCTAAATTGAGTACCTTGTGATTTGATTTTGAATAGCTCCTTCCAAAACTGCAAAAGTGGCTAGTAAAGAGTAGACAAAGAAAACAAGTTAAATGTTTTTGGTTAGCCTTTACCATGATTGTAGCCTTGTTGATATATTTAGTAAGAGAATATGTTATATTTAGTATGGGAATATCCTGAGGACATATTTGGGATGCCAGAATATGCTACAGGATATTCCATTGGATATTCCATGATGTAAAGGTTATATAAAGCCTATGAGATTATCAATAAAACATATCAATCAATCTCTACATGGTATCAGAGCCACCTTTCCACAAACCACCAAAACCCTAACCCCTCTTCTTTCCTCTCCTTCCCCGCTCCCGCGACCGCTCCCGTTGTCGCTCCCGCTGTCGCTCCCGCTGCCGCTCCTGCTGCTGCTGCCGCGGCATCACTGATGCCGCGGCTGACTGCCGCTGCTGCGGCCACTGCTGTCGCTGTCGCTGCCGCGGATGGCTGTTGCTGCTGCGGCTGACTGCTGCCGCTGTGGTTGCCGCTGTGCGCACCTCCATCGAAGGACGACGAAGACGAAGAAGGGACGAAGACTTGGGACTGGCACCTGGCATGAGGGACTGTGGTACCTAGATCGAGAAGGACTGGACTCAGCATTGGTATCTATGGCAGAGAAGGCTGGAATGGGAGAGCTGCAGCAGAGGACTGAAGATACTTTGATACTTCATCATAGGAGGATGGGACATTCTTCCTTTGATACTCTAAGTAAGTTGTATCCAGAGATGTATGTAAAATCAAATAAACAGAAATTAGTATGTGATGCATGCGAGTTAGGAAAACTTACTAGGAGCTTATATGTTGGTACTGGTCATAAGAGCTCTTTTGCTTTTGAGGTAGTACATTTTGATGTTTGGGGTCCATGTGCTACTAACACTATGAATGGGTATAAGTACTTTGTTTCCTTTATTGATTGTGCATCTCGTGTCACCTGGCTGTATTTGATGAAAAACAAGAGTGATGTATTTGCTTATTTTCGGGACTTTCATAAGCATGTCCAGACTCGGTACAATGCAGTGGTGAAGGTACTGAGGTCTGACAATGGCACGGAGTATACCAACAGGACGCTTGCAGAGTACTTGTCAGCACACGACATACAGCATCAGACCACTTGTGCATACACACAAGCACAAAATGGAGTAGCAGAAAGGAAGAACCGACACCTTCTGGAGACCGCAAGAAGTATGATGATCGACATGAATGTCCTACAAAATCTATGGGGGCATGCAGTGTTAACAGCAGCTCAATTTATCAACAGGATGCCTTCAAAAGTCATGGGATGGAAGTCTCCATGTGAAGTATTACAAGGCAATAATAGTGGAATACTTCCATTGAAGGTGTTCGGGTGTGTGTTTTTTGTGAAGGACAACAGACCATCAGTTGGAAAACTTGACCCTAGAGCGGTCAAGTGCATCTTCGTGGGCTACTCAGCGACTCAGAAGGGATATGTGTACTGGAGTCCAGTAGAGAAGAAATTTTTTTTTAGTATGGATGTCCACTTCCGGGAGCATGAGCCATATTACCGCCAGGAGGGAACTTCGCACAACACGCCTAATACTACCAATATAAGGCGAGAGGGGGAGATGGACTTGGTGGTAACCGATTTAGAAGTTTGGCATAGAGACATGGTTGAGGAGGAACATGAAGGTGAAGCGGAACAGGGGGAGGAGATGAGAAGTGTTAGGCCTACGGCTCAGGGGGAGTTACTTACCTACAGCAGGAGAGAGAAGCAAACTGCAGGACCAGTACCTACAGTGCCAGTGCTAAGTCCCTTGCCTGCGTCTGTCCCTTCTCCTGAGACACCTACACCACCATCCTCCTCATCTGCACCACCATCCTCCTCAGGTGATATCATTCCTCTTACTTCTTCCACACCACTATCTATACGAAGGACTACTCGCAGTAATGCGGAAAATCCTCCGGATAGATATGGTTGGGATCTTGCTAAGTTTGTTTTTATGATCATATCTTTTCTTCTCATGGAGCATTTATAGCATCTTTGGATAGTATTACTGTACCTAACAATTGGCAGGTTGCCAAGAACGATCTAAAGTGGAAAGCGGCAATGCACGAGGAGTTGGGAGCTTTTGAGAAGAACCACACTTGGGAGCTGGTGAGCCTGCCAGAAGGGAAAAGAGCAGTCGGATGCAAATGGATTTTCACTGTGAAGTAGAACCCAGATGGACAGGTTGAGCGCTACAAAGTTCGACTGGTGGCAAAAGGATACAGCCAGACGTACGGCATCGACTATGACGATACCTTTGCACCAGTGGCGAAGATGAGCACTGTCAGGACCTTGATCTCCCTGGCAGCCAATGGAGGGTGGAAGCTACACCAACTGGATGTGAAGAATGTATTTCTTCATGGAGATCTAGTGGAGGAGGTGTACATGGAGATACCACCAGGATTCGGCACCAAACAGACAGAAGGCAAGGTCTGCAGACTGAAGAAGTCCCTCTATGGACTGAAGCAGTCTCCTCGAGCATGGTTTGACAGGTTCATGAGAGCAATGATAGGGATGGGATATCAGCAGATCAATGCTGATCATACTGTCTTCTTCAGACGAAGTAGAGGCCACATCACCATGCTTGCTGTATATGTAGATGATATGATTATCACAGGCGATGATGAGCAGGAGATCGCCCAACTCAAAGGAAAGCTTGGCAAGGAGTTCGAGGTGAAGGATCTTGGCCCTCTTCGATACTTCCTTGGGATTGAGATTGCTCGAGATGCAGAGGGAATTGTTCTTTCTCAAAAGAAGTACGCACTGGACCTGCTTACGAAAACAGGGATGATGGGATGCAAACCAGCTACGACACCGATAGACCAGAAGTTCAAACTAGATGCTGAAGCTGGAGAACCAGTTGACCGGGATAGATATCAGAGATTGGTGGACAAGTTGATCTACTTGAGCCACACTCGACCTGATATCAACTTTTCGGTCAGCGTAGTGAGCCGCTACATGCATGACCCCCGGAAGGATCATATGGACGCAGTGTACCAGATTCTGAGGTACTTGAAGGGAGCCTCCGGGAAGGGACTGATTTTCAGAAGAAATAATCACGTGAGCATCGAGGGGTATTGTGATTCTGATTGGACTAGCTGTGCTGATGACAGGAGATCCACATCGGGGTACTGCATATTTGTAGGAGGCAACTTGGTCTCTTGGAGGAGTAAGAAGCAGTCAGTGGTGGCTAGATCAACAGCTGAAGCAGAGTATAGAGCTATGGCCTTGGGAGTCACAGAGCTATTGTGGTTGAAGAATATGCTGACGGAGCTAAAGCTAGACCAGGGAGCCAAGATGAAGCTATGGTGTGACAACCAGTCAGCTATTAGTATTGCCAACAATCTAGTGCAGCATGACAGGATCAAGCATATCGAGATTGACAGATTCTTCATCAAAGAAAAGTTTGATAAAGGACTACTAGAGCTGGGCTACGTTCCAACCAAAGATCAGGTAGCAGACGGACTGACCAAAGGGCTTAGCTCTATCAGCATGATGAGAGGATGTGACAAGATGGGCTTAGTGAATATCTTTCGTCCATCTTGAGGGGGAGTGATGATATATTTAGTAAGAGAATATGTTATATTTAGTATGGGAATATCATGAGGACATATTTGGGATGCCAAAATATGCCACAGGATATTCCATTGGATATTCCATGATGTAAAGGCTATATAAAGCCTATGAGATTATCAATAAAACATATCAATATCAATCTCTACAAGCCTTTTGATGGATATTGGGTAGCACCTCCTGAAGTCGATTGAAATGTCTCCATAATTCTAAGTTAGGGTATGTGTTTGCATATTAGGTTTTGCCGTTTTGGCAATAGCCTTTACCTTCAAAGTTTATCAAATCTTGATTGGCCAGCAAACAAATGATGAACTCATTAGTAGAGCTAAAGGGAATATGGGATAGAAGAGCAAGCAGAACCATAATTAAATTTGTATTGGAGTAACCTAGTTTTCTTTTCTTTTCTTTTTTAATTTCTTGTTTCGGTACATAAGTGATCTGAATCTTATTAATCTAACTTGTGCATACTCAGCAAGCCAGTTTGCAAGTATTGATGTTAACTGATTACTTTCTTCAGACAGGACCTTATGAAATTACAACAAGATGGACAGTGGTCATGAAATTTGTTCTTCTTCCATGGAACCCAGAGTTAATTTTGACCGGAATCTCAATTATGGGTGTCAACCCCCAGACTAAAAAGTTTTGCAGCCACATGGTCAGCTCAGTGACGGTCCTTTTGGAAAAAAAGAAGATAGAGCTAGTAACAACAGTCATGCAATTTTTTGGAAGTAAAATGTAGGCTTTCTTCAAATATCATTAAATCTATATTGTGTGCTTATCCTTCTCTTGTTCTGTAGGATCTTTGGGATTCCATTGAAAATAATGAGTACTTTTCCTTGGAGGGTTTTCTCGATTTCTTAAAACAGGTAAGAACTCTTTCTGTGTATATGAATGTATTGATTTAGACCTTTCTATTTGAATTCTCAAGGCTTTCTCATGGTTAATATGTTTCATAGCTGCGAATTTATAAGACTCCAGACTTGGAAACACCAAAGTACCAGATACTGAAAAGGACAGCGACATATGAGGTGGGACTGTCAAAACTTGTTTAGTTGTAATTCTTTCTACAAAATCCATGCACAAAACAATGTTTAAGAAAAGCATGAGTCACATGAACTTATATATAAAGTATAAACTCGTATGGAAGGAAAAGTACAATACATTTGTGAATGACTTCTCTCAGAGTGCCCTTTTGTAAGGTTCGTAGTATCGGTATCGTACCATTTCTATGAGTATCGGTATCTGCGGTTTTGGATTTTTTGGTATAGGAAAGCAAATAATTATTAAAAATTTATAAGAAATATTTTATACATTTAGGCATACTTTTAAGTATTTTCTATATTGTTTCTTAGTAGTTTTGAAACTGAATGAAATAATAGTCACCCTTGCCGATTGATTTACATGCAATAGATAAGTTTTCTTCTTGTACATGCTTTTACAACCTTACTATTCTTTTACGTCCTTGTTGATTGGTTTTTTTGTTCAATTTTGTTTACCGAATTAACCGAAAAATAGACACCCAATGTTGGTATCGGTTGATATCGGGTATCAGTCGGCATCGGATCGGGACATCCAAACCGTATCGGTATCGGCCGTATCGGATTGTATCAGCCGTTACTGCGAGCTTTGTTTGTAACTTTATGCCGGAGATCAAGACCTGTTACATGTTTACCTTCGAGGATCTTGGAAACAAAGGCCGTGGAATTGACTTGGATTTGAGAATTTGATCTGTAGGTTTATTTTTTGCTGCAATTGTTTGTGTCCATTTATTTTAATGGTTTAAGCACATGGGTTCACATGATTTTTATGCTCTATAGCCGACCCATTATGATGGGAGAAGGTTTGGAGGATGATGATGATGACTTTGCATATGCTTATATATGGTACATACAAAAGTAGTCAGCTAATAAATAAAATCCAAATGACTGCTAATAAAATCCTAACAAAACTAACTAATGAAGTCTTAGCTAAATTTTGGTTAGACCAAAAGTAACCTAAACTACCGGTACTCTGTTATTGTCTCTCGAGGTCGTCTTCTGTGTAAAATTGGTGTTAACAAGTCAGTGTCATGATGGACGCCAGGTTTACTGAGTGAAGAGACAAGACTTGTATTAACATATGTGCCTAAATATGCGGCGAGTTCGCTGCACATGCTATTAAGTAACATGCTATTGCTAGGTTTGTTGCATTTGATGCTAGGCTTAACATGCTAGACATAGTATCAACGCACTAAAAGCTGAGCAACCTCCTACAGAAGTTCCTATCGCAGAACATGTTGATGTTCGTGATCCTACCGTCAAGGATGATCGTGGGATAGCAATGTGCGCAGTATCGGTCGATACATATATTGACCGTGTCATACCGTTTTACCTTGGACTGCCGATACTGCCTCAATCATACTGGTAGGTACTAGCTGATACCAACGTTTGAGGCTCCTTTCCCTGGTCAGTTTCTCCGAAGAAAATTAAAAGAAAAGAAAACTACAAAAAATCAGTTTCCTCAAAATGATTCAGTCATGTCAAAGATCGACATGCTAGAATATTTATTATCGACACTTTGCAATCCCTACCATGTGTCAAAATTGTGTATTTATATATTTACAACATTCATCCATCTTAAAATTATTCCTTTGAGAAATATTATTTTGAGTGTACTTTGCTTTAAAGCAAGCATATAACAAATAATATTGCAGGTGAAGGATTGAAAACTGTTGAATATTATTTCCTAACTTTCTAACTTTTTAGTAAATTTTCAAACTTTTTAGTAAATTTTAGGAAATCAAGAACTCTGAAACCCTGATTTGTAACTGTGGATAACGTACTCAACGGAAGGGTCTAAAACTTGTCCGGATGCCACTACTCTTACGATCCTTTATGGGATACGAGAAACTATGATTCCTGACCTTTCAGTTATGGACGATCCTAGTAGACGAGCTCGTAGAATCCCCGATCCTCCCGCTTCCATTGTCCTTGATCTTGTCGAGAAGTGATCATAGACCTAGAGCGGATGTCATCACTTGACTGTTAACTATTGAAGACCAAAAACACAATTATAGAACACCTACCTTATTACTGCATTAAACAACTGTTTTAATGTTCCATGTTTCTGGTTTGATATTGTTTTTATGTTCACAGTAAAGAAGTTATCGATTCTATTAGAAGTACTAATTACATGGATCATAGGTTAGGAAATACGAACCATTTGTGATAGCCGAGACAAAAGGGGATAAGCTCTCTGGATCCTCAGGCTTTAATGAAGTTGCTGGGTGAGTACCTTTTAGATCATCAGTCCAATGATTATCTTTAATGTTTGTTCGGTCAGAATAATACAACACGAGTCTAGTACTTGATTCCTTGTTAGGTATATCTTTGGCAAGAATTCGACAGAGGAGAAGATTCCAATGACCACCCCAGTCTTCACTCAGGTTCTAGATGATGATCAATCAGAAGTTTCCATCCAGATAGTTCTACCAATGAATAAAGACTTGAGCAAGTAAGATGTTTGGCCGATGCATTTTCTTTTTTCATTTGGTATATGTAGTTAGTTCGTTACATAATACCTCTACTTTAGTTCGTTACATAATACCTCTACTTTAGTATTACATAAAAACTCAGGAGCCTACTTACTATTTATTTGACTAATTTGATGGATAATAAGTGTTTTATTTGGAAATTTCAACTCCAAATCGAAAACTTATAGCAGCTTAACATGAATATAACTTGAATGTCACACAACATGTTTGTGAGTTGCAAGGCTTATGATGTAGTTTTAGAAGTGTGCTCATAGGGAGAATTCTGCTTTCTAATAAGAGTTTATCTTGATTAGCTTACCAGCACCGAGTACGGTTGCAGTTAGATTGAGAAAAGTGGAAGGAGGTACTGCTGCAGCAATAAAATTCAGCGGAAAGCCCACTGAGGAACTCGTTTGCAGTAAAGAGAAGGAACTTAGGTCGGCACTGCTTAAAAGTGGTCTACAGCCCAAAGAAGGTTGCTTGCTAGCCCGTTACAATGATCCTGGCCGAACAATGAGCTTTCTGATGGTATTTTCCCCTTCTTCTTTTTTCCCATCACCAATATATCGAGCAATAGTCACTCTGGTGGTCCAACAGTTGGGGCTGGTTGGAAATAGTAAGAAAAATTTATGCTTGGTATTTTCTTTCACATTCCTTTTCATTTTTTTCTCTCTAACAAACAAAACTTTATTTCTCTTTTCATTTTCCTTTCCTTTTCCTTCTCGCAAAGCAAACACACACACCCTTAGCATAAGGGTCGGACGCTCTTTACAGCATCAAGTTCTACAGTGCTGTTTCATTGTTGAATTTCCATGTTATCCGCATCGCTTTCTTCTCCATCTCTCTCCTGAGTACCTTCTGCGCTTTTATGCCTGTGTATAGTCCCTATCTAGTTGCAAACTCCAAATAGTTTTTGCATCCATCTTCATTTGGTAACTGTTTTCGTATTAGTATAGGCCGTCACGCTCTGATCATCCTGTGCTTTTGCTTAAAATTACATATTTATATTTTTAAGTGTCGACATTTTTCTGTAGTTATCTGATCCCTTAACATGATTCCTAATTCTGTTATTGTTGTTGCTTTTTTGTGATTTTGTGGCTCTGAAGAGGAGTGAGGTGCTTATATGGCTTGATGATTTCACACTGGAATAGCAGAACCTTTCCTTGTAGAGTTATCATAAATCTGTACACCCAAAATTTTCAATAGAAATATTTGCCCAGTAAAGTAAGGCATATAGGAAGAATTGCCTTTGCAAGGAAAACTGTATGGTCCTATGCTAATAAATGCTTAGAATGAATTACAGAGCAGCTGAATATTAAATTTCTATGCAAAGTGTATATTGTAAGCTATGCTTGATTGAATGTTTAATTCAGGACAAAAGAATTTCATTTACGTTGATAATATCTGACAATCTCTCCTGCATAGCTATTATCCAGCTCTCGCTGATAATATATGACAATCTGTCTGAAGGTGATAGGCTCGTCATACTACACTGCTAGTGCATATGCCACCACATTCTGTTGTCAATATTAATGCTTGACCCGTTCATCAAATCCATACATGGGCATTAGCATGACCAGTCTCATTGGCCTAGTGGTAGCCAATAAATCTTGCTGATGGTGTTGCTCTTCCTTTGGTTGTTGTTCTTGTGTGTCTTGATGAACATCTTCAGAAACCTCCATCTCATCTAATGCATCCTCAGACGACTCAATCTCAATAGTTTGAGATTTGCTAGATTCACCAACATCCTGACTAACATTGAAGACTCATCGAAGGTGACATGATCATGACTGTCTCCCATATCACATCTCCCAACGGGTCCGGTCAGTCAGAATCCTTATGGCCAATAAACCGTCAAGAGATGGCTGAACATATTTGATGCCACTTCGAGGAAGAATCGGTACCACTACAGGGAGGTCTGAACGTGTCATAATCTCCACCATAACACGAACATTCTAATGATTAGAATGATGATTCGTCCTTCATACGTCCATAGGCCACCATAGAGGTTCGATGTTATGGCTTCTTCATTAGATAACTTTACGAAGAAACATCCTCTTCCCGGTCGCCATACTCGTTGTCTGCAATTGCAAGATGAGCGGAAAGTCATCTAACACGTACAACATATAAGTCTTCGAGAATCGTGGTTCTTTTGTCGTCGACCATTTCTGGTATAGCAGTCCGGCGCAGCGCCGACTCATCTTTAGATGTAGAAATGGAGGTTGTTGCACGCAAAGATGTCCAAGAACCTCCCCTCAGACGCCTAACAGTTGCAGAAGACCACCGCTTCTTACCCGTTAATCCGGGGTGAGATCTTACGTGGAGCATAGGCTGCCCTAGCCTCCTGAGAATTCTTGGTTGAGAGCGCCTTAACCCGACGGACAACTGTCCATCCCGACTGCAGTGCCATCCACGAATAGAGGGGATGGTAAGTGTTGTGGCACAGCGGAAATAAACCCAAGAAACTCAGAAAAAATTCACAACCACGAAGACAATGATTTACGTGGTTCGGCCAAGATGCCTACTTCCACAAATGAGGGTGATTTAGTTCCACTATAAAGAAGAAAAGGAATTACAATAGCTCTCAACACTTCTCTCCTTACACTCAAGAACTCGATCTCTATCACAAAGATAGAAAAAAAAAAAAAAACTCTCTCAAATTTTTTTGTTGAACTTATTCAACAACTTTAGCTCTCTTGTGTTGAACTTATTCAACAACTTGAGCACAATGAGATATCTCAAGGAGAACCTATAGGCCCCTTTATATAGCATAGAAATTCAATCCTATGTAAGCTAAAAAATATAATCCTAATCATATGTAGGATTACCACATATATGGTCAAATCTAATCTTGTATAGGATTACCACATATATGGTCAAATCCAATCTTGTATAGGATTACCATATATATGGTCAAAAAAGGTCATGGGCCTATTTTTGGACAATTTTCTTCGTATCTCCACCTCGGCAAGATTTTGCTACAAAATTGAGCCGACACTTCTCCACCGCATAGCTTCACCAAATCAACCACTCGTCAAGTCCGCCCCTAAGGGCTCTCAAGCAATTGGTAGGACTTGGAACAAGTCCAAGCAATGTTGAAACTTAGCTCTAGGAACAACCTTAGTCAACATATCAGCGGGGTTGTCCTTGGTATGCACCTTTTCAAGTATAATATCACCGTCTTCTACAACATCCCGTATGAAGTGGTAGCGAACATCAATATGCTTGGTCCTTGCATGATGGACTTGATTCTTTGCCAAGTGGATAGCACTCATACTATCACAATGCACATCAACTACATCCTGCCCCCAAGTCATTAATCAAGCCACGAAGCCATAGGCCTTCTTTCACTGCCTCTGTTACCGCCATATACTCTGCTTCCGTAGTCGATAGTGCAACCGTAGCCTGCAACATAGACCTCCAACTGACTGGTGCACCATGTAAAACAAACACGTATCCAGTAGTTGACCTGCGCCTATCCAGATCACCAGCATAGTCTGAATCCACATATCCACTGACTTGACTAAAGTCTCCACCAAAGTGTAATCGCACATCAGTGGTGTCCTTCAAGTACCTGAATATCCACTTCACAGCCTCCTAGTGCTTCTTTTTCGGATTAGCCATAAAGCGACTAACCACACTTACGACTTGTGCAATGTCTGGTCGAGTGCACACCATAGCATACATTAAGCTGCCAACTGCACTCGCATAAGGAACTCGAGCCATGTGCTCATTCTCCTCATCTGTAGTAGGGGATAACTTGGTTGAGAGCCTAAAGTGGCCAGCCAAGGGAGTAGAAACAATCTTTGCATCTTCCATACCAAAACGAGCAATGATCTCCTCAATGTACGACTTCTGAGACAAAGACAATTTTCGTTTCTTCCTCTCCTTTTAATCTCCATCTCCAAAATCTTCTTGGCTCCATCCAAGTCTTTCATCTCAAACTCCGAGCTAAGTTGAGATTTCAGTTTATCTATCTCTACCATGCTTTTTGAGGCAATAAGCATATCATCCACATAAAGCAATAGATAGATATAGTCTCCACCACGAAGTCTATGAAAGTAAACACAACAATCATACTTACTTCGGATGAAATCATGCCGTGTCATGAAGGTTCGAACCGCTTGTACCACTGTTGAGGTGACTGCTTCAACCCGTACAACGATTTTTTCAACAAACACATGATTTTCCTTGCCAACCACTTTGAAGCCCTCCGGTTGATGCATATAAATTTTTTCGTCAAGATCGCCATGTAAGAATGCTATCTTCACATCGAGTTGCTCTAACTCGAGATCATGATAAGCTACCAAGCTCAACAATACGCGAATAGAAGTATGCTTGACCACCAGAGAAAAGATCTCATTGTAGTCCACTCCCTCCTTCTGTACGAAGCCCTTTGCTACTATTCTTGCCTCGAATCGAGTGCCACCTGACTCTGGAGAAGCTTCCTTCTTTTTGTACACCCACTTGCAGCCTATAGCCTTCTTGCATTTGGGCAATGAAACCAGATCCCATGTACAATTTTTGTGGAGAGACTCAATCTCTTCCTGCATAGCCACCATCCAGTTCTCGCTGCTAGTATCTTTGACCGCCTGTCTGAATGTGATAGGCTCGTCATCCTCTACTGGTAGTGCATATGCCACCACATTTAGTTGTCCATAATGCTTTACTGGTTCCTCAAATCCATACATATGTACTGGCTTGACTGATCTCCTTGGCCTAATAGTGGCCAAGGAATCTTGCTGCTGGTGCTGCTCATCCTTTGGTTATCGCTCTTGTGGGACTTGATGAACATCTTCAGAAACCTTCACCTCATCTAATGCATCCTCAGACGACTCAATCTCAATTTTTTGAGATTTGCTAGATACACCATCATCATGATCGGACTCACTCTTCTTGGTCGAATCCAACACTGAAGACTCGTCGAATGTGACATCCCTGCTGATTAAAACTTCTTATCCTCCAAGCAGTACAGACGGTAGCCCTTCACCCCTTGTGCATATCCCAAGAATATTGCTTTCTTGGCTCTCGGGTCCAACTTACTCTCATTGACATGATAGTAAGCTTTGCATCCAAACACGCGCAAAGTGCTGTAATCTGCTGGTTTGTCGGTCATCACCTCATATGGAGTCTTACAATCTATAGTCGGAGTTGGTGATCTATTAACCAAGTACCGCGCCATGTGTATAGCATTCGCCCACCATTCCTTGCCTAAACCGGCATTGGAGAGCATACATCTTGCTTTCTCAAGCAAGGTTTGATTCATCCTCTCTGCTAACCCATTCTACTGTGGTGTGTTCCTAACAGTCCAATGTCGAACGATACCTTCTTGAGCACAAAAATCTTTGAAAGGTCTATAGGTATATTCAGTACCATTATCAGACCTCATCGTCTTTACCTTTCTGCATGTTCTGTTCTCCATAATCGCTTTCCACTGCTTGAACTTTTCGAACACTTCTTCCTTGGTTTTGATGAAATACAGCCAAACATAACGTGTATAATCATCAATAAAAGTGACATAATACCTTGCTCCATTCTTGGAAGGAATCATGCTAGGTCTCCATACATCTGTATGCACATAGCCGAGAATACCTCTTGTCTTCTGCTTGCTTGTACTGAAGGTCACCTTGTGCTGCTTGCCATAAACGTAATGCTCACAGAAATCCATACTTGGCTTCTTCAAGTTCTTCAGTAATCCTTGCTTGCTCAGTAAGGACAGGCCTTTCTCGCTCATATGTCCAAGCCGCATATGCCAAAGACGCGTGCTTTCAGACAAATCAGATGTACTAACCGCTAAAGTCTCAGTCACAGTGCTTCCCAATAAGATATAAAGGTTATCCTGTCGGTGACCTTTCATCACCACCAAAGAACCATGAACAACCCGCAAGACTCCACCCTCGACGACGAACTTGTTACCATTCGAGTCAAGCGTACCAAGAGAAATAAGATTTTTCTTGAGGTCAGAAACATGTCTGACATCGGTCAAAATTCACACAATTCCATCATACATTTTTACCTTGATAGACCCAATTCCAACAGCTCGACATGCGTTGTTGTTGCCCATCAACACAGAACCGCTATCTATCGCCTTGTAGGAAGAAAACTACTCCCTCTTTGGACACATGGTACGAGCATCCAGAATCGAGAATCCAACGGTCACTCATGTTGTCATGTGCCACCGAAAAATAGACTCCATCACTATCAGCTTCTGAAGCACAGTTTGCTTCATCACCTTCTCTCTCTGTCTTATTCTCCTTTTTTTTGTTCTTCTTCTTTGGATGAGAACATTTATTTGCATAATGTCCTTTCTCATTGCAGTTGAAGCACTTCACCTTCTCAATAGGTGTTTTGGACTTGGATCTTGACATTCTGCTAAAAGATGCTTTATCGTTTGTCCTTCCTCTTACCGTCAAACCTTGGTCTTGGCCTCCATCGTTTCCGCCATTAGATGCCAACCTCCGTATCTCATTAGACAATAAGGCACTCGTAGCTTCTTCTACGGAAATTGAGTCCTTCCCGTACAATAACGTTTGAATAAAATTCTCATAAGAATTAGACAAAGAAAATAATAGGATTAGCGTCAAACGATCATCTTCTTCATGTATGTCAACATCCTTCAAGTCAGAAATAATTCGATTGAATTTTGAAATATGATCCCAAATTGATGTACCTTCCTCCATCACTAGTCTGTAGAGCGACTTTAACCTATAGAGTTGGTTGGTGAGATTCTTCGTCATGTAGAGTGATTCCAACTTCAACCAGAGCCCAGCGGCGGTGATTTCGTCCTTCACAGAGTACACGACATCCCTTTCCAAACATATGCGAATAGCGGCACATGCTTCGAGATCCATGTCATCCCAATCATCATCGGTCATGTCAGTGGACTTCTTGGATTTTCCCTGTAAAGCCTTGCGAAGCTTTTGAGATATATGAGAACGTCATTCATCTGGCTTTTCCAAAAGCCAAAATTATTTTTCCCATTGAACTTCTCAATTTCATACTTCCCGATCCTGCTTGACGGAGCTATATCAAGAATCTACCCAATTAATCTTCTCTAAGAACTTTGTCGGACACCTTGCTAGAGTCCAAGGCTCTGATACCAATTTGTTGTGGCACAGCGAAAATAAACTCAAGAAACTCAGAGAAAATTCACAACCACAAAGACAATGATTTACGTGGTTCGACCAAGATGCCTACTTCCACAAATGAGGGTGATTTAGTTCCACTATGAAGAAGAAAAGGAATTACAATAGCTCTCAACACTTCTCTCCTTACACTCAAGAACTCGATCTCTATCACAATGATAGAAAAAAAAACTCTCTCAAATTTTGTGTTGAACTTATTCAACAACTTTAGCTCTCTTGTGTTGAACTTATTCAACAACTTGAGCACAATGAGATATCTCAAGGAGAACCTATAGACCCCTTTATATAGCATAGAAATCCAATCCTACGTAGGCTAAAAAATATAATCCTAATTCTATGTAGGATTACCACATATATAGTCAAATCCAATCTTGTATAGGATTACCATATATATGGTCAAAAAAGGTCATGGACTTATTTTTGGACAATTTCCTTCAGTAAGTCTCCGTCGCCATCTCCCGGTTGCGTCATTATGGTCCTTCATAGATACTTACTTCGGTTACGTTCCCTCTATATGTTCCAAACCATACACAAAAGATGGATCCTAGCTTTTTGGAACCAGCTAGCACCTTCAGGTCATAGCCATAGTTCGCAGTATCAGCCGATATCTATCCGATACGGACGATACCGATACGGTTTGACATGTCCCGATCCGATACCAACCGATATCCGATACTGGCCGATACCGACACTGGGGATCTCTTTTTCGGTCAATTCGGCAAAAAAAAAAATTGAACGAAAAAGACCAAACAATGAGGGTGTAAAAGCATAGAAAGGTTATAAGAGCATATAAAAGAAGAAAACTTATCTATCGTATGTAAATCAATCGGTAAGGGTGACTATTATTTCATTCAATTTTAAAACTACTAAGAAACAACACTGAAAAATATTAAAATTATGCCTAAATGTATAAAACATATTTTCTAAAGTGTTCGTAATTTATTAGTAATTATTTGCTTTCCGATACCAAAAAATCCGATACTCCGCTCCGAAACCTTCGATACTGTCGATACCGCCGATCCGATACTCATAGGAATGGTCAGATACCGATACTTCGAACCTTGGTCACAAAGTGTTCAGTTCCTGCAACACTGCCATAAGGTCACATCTACCCACATTGTTAAGGTCGAGCTTATCCCTCTTCCTCTGCTAGATAGATCGTGTATGCATGCATTGGAAAATCAAGTGGTCTCAATGCTCTCCACTACTTCGACACATCATACACCCTTGTCCTAGAATCCGAACTCCAAATCTCTCTAACTGATCCAACGTCAAGTGTCTACCCCATATTGCCTTATAGAGAGCTTGGTCTTGATAGTTACACCTTTAAGCCATACAAATTCAGTCCTATGAGTTAAACCAACCCAATGCTATAGTTGAACCAACCCAATGCCAATAGTTTTCACTCCCTCCAGCCTCAATGGAAATACTTTCAATTTCATCTACTATGATATGCCCTACTCTTCCTGCATGAACATGATATTGCCCCCTTCATATAAGCCTGCTCAGCGGCCCTCGACAGTGCCCTAACAGTTCAAACAATGGCTAGCCTAGTCGGTCATATCTTTCTCTGGTGGATTCTTAAAAGCACGAGCTTCTATTATCTGACGAAGATCTTCATTGGGGTGAACCACCAAGCACGAGCATCCATCCCTCCAAAATTGAAAGGGATGGAAAAACAACGATAGAAGAGGTCAAGAAGGGATAATTGAGTGCAAAAACAAAGTCCAAGGACAATGAGAGAATTCAAAGGAAGTTTTAGAACGGCTTGTGGATTGATATCCTAGTCATAACTAATTCTAACTGTACAGTAACATAATTGAGACGATATGCTTTGACCTGCATGGACCACAAAAAAATCATGTTAAGTCCAAGTCCCAAATAAGTAGGACCACGATATGTGACAATGGCCAGCTACATATCAAGTGGACTCCAGCTCAATTTGATACATATACGTTGTCCAAGGTTGGGTATTCTAGCCATCAATCACTATGATAAGTCTATCAATACTATATATCAATCCACATGAAGTACAAATATCAAGAATGAACAATATGTGTTAAGGTCGGTCGTCCAATAATATAGTTGCTCGAATAGGTCAGAGAGAATGGCATAGGCCTACCAACACTAGGCTATAATAGCATAAATAGAATAACATAAACTAATATGCAAAATGTGAAATATATATGATACAAGTATACTCAATAATACCTAGATCCAAGAAATAACATCATGATGTTCCTCAAGTGAAGCCCTGGATAATCATGCTCACATAACCTGAAAAGGAACCATGTTCTCGGAGGGACGTAGCAATACACTTAGAAACAAGTCTTATCGTAAAATAATAATAGAATATGCACACAAGTAGCATGGTCTACTAGGTCTATATCAACTACGTCAATGCAATCGAGGACAATGTTTGACCCTTGGGTCAATAGACTCAGGGATACTCGGGTAGCACTCGCAATCGAGCCCTTGTCAAACACATCCTCGGTTAGTGCTCATCTGAAGATACTATCAAAGTAACTCGTCTGGAGTGCTCATCTTGAGACATTATCCAACATGTCATCGGGTAGTGTTCATCTCGAGATACTATTAATTACAACAAGAAACATGTACAATAGCCCAAGCCCTAGTGACTGACCTTCCAACCCAATACTAGCCGCGTCTATAAGTATGATTGAGAATCAACAATAGGGCTTGAGAACATCAATCATCCACATATCATGTATTATAACAAGTCGATACTTTATTTATACCAAGTAATCAACGGACTTATAAGTATGGATCGTATCAACGAGAAGTTAGATACAAGATATGTGATCTAGCATGAATGCATAAGTCGTATCATGGCCCAATACACATCAAATTGTCTCAACGAGATATCAAGGTATCTTGATATGCATTCAGACTATCTAGGCCACAATCGCTTCATATCTACTCACTAGTCGATCATACCGATTTAGTCTCAGAAACTCGAAATCGGACCACACGATGATCACATTTCCTTTTGGTATTGTTCTAACTTATTTTTGGCATTTGACTGCTTATGGACACTTGCAAGTTGCAAAATGATAATTTTTGGATGCGCTGATATATTCAGATTGGCATTTGGTTATCTGTATTCCTTCTTTCATGTCAGACATGATCGTGTTCGACACGTCGACTCTTCCCAAATGCATATCAGGTAAGTTTATCTTGCAGAATCCACTTCAGTTCATAAATAATATTTTTATATTAATATAATTGTGATTGTGACCCATGGATCGATGCCTGGCTGTCCAAGTTACACTCGGGTGCGATCGACCATTGGTGACGACAGAGGTTACCAGTCATAGAGTATTGTGCCTATAGAATCTATGATTGTAATCATTTGATATCTTGTTTTATCCCGTGGATACTAACATAGCCCCAGGACACATTTACTTTTGCATCCTAAGTCATATATCTCGTATCTGACTCACCGACGGGACAACCATGACATATACCAAATTGCTATAGTGTTTATTTGAGAAGGATTCTCGTTTTAGTGTTATTCATAAACTTGTGGACCTCATTTTTTTTTTTGAAATAGGAATTTGCATTAACAAATTAAGGGATTACAAAGTTCATGTCATTGAGAACATGAGATGAAATACATTCAGGAACATCATCATAAGAAAGTAGATGATTTGATTGACTGAAAAAGAAAATATCAGAAACTTGGTGAAGAGTATCAGTAGCCAAGTAATGGGCGCAGGAGTTTGCTAATCTGTTGACAAAGCAGAAGGAGATATCACCATAGGAATTGAGTACTCTCCTAGCATCTTCAATAGTGTGCATGGCTCGCCATGGAATTGATACCTAATTGAAGTTTATAGCATCAATAAAGGGTTTGCAGTCCCCTTCAATAATCACATGGCTGATCTCTTCACTGGAACAAAGTATCAATACTTGACGTAACCCCAGAGCCTCCGCTTCAATAGGACTCCCACCACCTTCTAACTTGGACAAAGCTTTCATGAAGCAACCATTTGCATCACGGAGAATAGCTGATGCAGCAATTTTCCCGTCCAAATACGCTCCATCAAAATTGATCTCCCAAGTATTAGGTGCAGGCGGGATCCAATGTGATGGATGTTGAGCTTCTCCCAAGGTGTTTCCAGAAGTAGAGTCCCTTGAGTTGATAGCTTCATACTTGTCCTTCATACTGACAGCCTCATTGAAGATGCTTCTACCACATATTGGCTTTTGTTCGAATAAAGCTTTGTTCCTAGCCTTCCAGATGAACCACAATTGATAAAAAGCATGTGACACTTTGTCTTGATCTCCCTCATTTAGCAAGTCTGTGATAAAAGCTATCACTGATGTTGAATTGAGGATTCGGTGGGCAATTGATACATGATACTGCCATGATGTACCTGTAATTGGACAATGAAGAGTTAGATGATCAAGGGTTTATGGGTATACCTGACAGAGTGGACAGTTTGCATCAACATGATCAATGCGTCTATGGATGTTGGCATTTGTTGGAAGGGAATTAGACATGAGCCTCCAGATGAACATTAGAACTCTGGTGCTAATGTTATTTAAAGCCCAAAGTTTGTGCCATTCTTTGAATCCATTGCTGTTGGTACTGTGCTCGCCTATAGAGAGATGTTCATGGATAACTCTATAGGCAGATTTTGTTGTAAGAACACCATCACTAGTATGTTTCCACACTAGTTGATCTGAAGTGCAATTTGTAGATAGAGGGATCCTCAATATGGCACTGGCTTCAATTGGAGGGAATAGAATATAGATGAGATTTGCCTTCCAACTGGTTGTGGCCTGATTTATGAGACCACTCACCTTTGTAGCCCAACGGGATGCAAAACTATAACCAGTCACCTTCGAATTTGGCAAGGAGGGTACCCATGGGTCAGTCCAAATGTTAATTTTGGATCCATCTCCAACAGACTAGAAAACATTATCAAAAACGAAGTCTCTGCTACGCAGAAGGGTAGCCCATATGCTAGATAAAGTAGAGGAAGGTGTTGTTGTCCAAAAAGAAGCAGTCTTCAGGTATTTGTCCTTGAGTAGGGATGCCCAAACAGAGTCAGGTTTCGTTGGGAATCTCCATGTTAGTTTGAGTAGAAGGGATAAGTTTGTGATATGAGGATCTCTAATACCCAATCCACCTTGATATATAGGCTTTGTTATAACCGCCCATGAAGTGTAATGAAGTTCCCTTTTTTCATTAGTACCCCACCAAAAATCTCTTTGAAACTGACCCAATTTACTCGTTATCTTCTTTGGGATATGGTAAGATGATAGATAATAAGTAGAGAGGGAGGCCAATGTGGATTTTATCAAAACTGTCCTACCAGCATAGGACAAGCAACTTCTTTTCCAACCTTGTAAACGGGTGGAGGTAGCAGTGATATGGTTCGTGTAAGTGGTTGATTTGTTCTTTGATTGAAGAAGGAGAATATTTATCAGACTTGCTCATCAATTTTATACTCAAAATATGAAGGTATAGTTGACGCATGATACTGTCAGTTTTATTTGAGAAGAACATAGAGGATTTCTCAAAATTAATACGCTGTCTTGTCCACTGTTCGAATGTTTGGAGGATGAGCTTAACTTGGCTGACATTGTGAAGGGAACACTTACCAAAGATGATAAGATCATCAGCAAAGGATAAATGTGAATAGGTAGTAGGACTTTGAGGAATTTTAATACTATCATAAAAACAACATCTATCCATGATATTGAGGAAAGTAGATAGGATCTCCATACACATGATGAATAGATAAGGGGAAAAAGGACATCCCTGGCGGATACCTCTACTAGGATGGAAAGTTTTTGACAGTTCTCCATTAATTAGAATTGCAAATGATGTTGTAGATACACATTGCATGATAATTGTATGAGAAAGTCCAGTGAATCTGAAACCTGAAAGGACTTGGTTAAGGAGACCCCATTCAATCCTGTCATATGCTTTGGACATATCTATCTTTAAAGCAAAGGAACTGTTTTGGGTACTTTGGCACGAAATAGTGTAAAAGAGTTCTTGAGCAATAATAACATTATCCCCAATGAATCATCCTGGTACAAAGGCATTCTGGGAAGGGCTAATTAATTTGTGGAGCAATGGGCGAAGTCTATTTGCAAGGATTTTGGTGATGATCTTGTAAAGAATGTTACAAAGAGCAATTGGACGATAATCAGCTGATGTAGAGGGATGTTGGATTTTGGGAATGAGAGCTATATAGGTATGGTTGAGGTTAGTAGGCATAGTTCCAGATTGAAAAAATTGTTGAATGAGTGAAGTTACCTCATTACCAATTAAATCCCAGCTCCGTTGATAAAAGAAGGCAGAAAATCCATCAGGTCCTGGTGATTTGTAAGAACCCATGTTCATGATTGTAGATCGTATCTCATCTGCTTCTGGAATAATGCAAAGGGATTTGTTCTCATCATCTGAAATTTAAGGAAGTTCTGAGAGGATATGTTCAGGAACAGGTTTGGATTGCAGATGCTGAAATAATGAGGAGAAATGATGCACAAATGTATCATAAATAGCCTCATGAGTGGTAGAAAATTCCCCTTTCTGATTTTGAATACTGTGGATAGTGTTTCTGCTCTTTCTCGAGGTGGCATAAAGATGGAAGAATCTTGTGTTTTTATCACCTTCTTTCAACCAAGAAATATTTGATCTTTGCTTCCAATAAAGTTCCTTCTGCAATTGAAGTTTGTTAAGGAGATTTTGGACTCTTCTTTCTTCTGTTTAAGTAGCATCAGATGGAACTTGACCCTGAATTCTTAAAAGTTGTTCTTCATAAAATTTGATGTCATTAGACACAGTGTCCAGTCGAGAGTTTCCCCAAGAACGAAGTTTAGGTAACAATCTTCTCAGTTTGTTTTGAATATTGCTGGTATTTGATTGCTTCCAGGAATCACAGAGGAATTGATGGTAATCTTCATGTAGAGACCAAGATGCTTCAAAGCGGGGAGGGATTTTCCTTTTCCTGGAATTAATGTTGAGCAGAAGGAGAAGTGGGTTGTGGTCACTATTAAGGCTAGGGAGATGGAGTAGCCCTGCATTTGGATGAAGGGAACTCCATTGAGGATCTACCATAGCTCTATCAAGTCTTTCCGCTACATTGTACAGAGATCTTCTCCTGTTATTCCAAGTGTATACAGG
This sequence comes from Iris pallida, assembly GCA_029216955.1. Classification (NCBI taxonomy): domain Eukaryota; kingdom Viridiplantae; phylum Streptophyta; class Magnoliopsida; order Asparagales; family Iridaceae; genus Iris; species Iris pallida. Next base: position 7,863,869 of record JANAVB010043216.1, read on the forward strand.
TCCTTGATAGTCAATATCCATAGCGGCTAGATTTATGATGATTATAATTGAAAGCAGTCCCTCCACGCTTCTCCTCTACAGTTAATATACCATTACAGTCACCAAGACAAAGCCAAGGATGTGGAATAGATTCGATTGTAGATTCTATTTGCGTCCAAAATGATGGTCTATCGACTACTAAGGGAGGGCCATATATACAAAAGATATGCCAAGATTGTGAATCTCCCATCTGTTGTAATGTAGAGTCAATGCAATTTGCAGTAAATGATAAAACATTTAAATTGATATATGAATCCCAACAAAGTAAAAGTTTCCCAGAGAGACCACATGAAGAAACAGCTATGCACTTATCAAATCCAAGATTGTGAGCAATGGTAGTTGCTGCTATTGACGAACATCTCGTTTCTGATAAAAATACAATTTTAGGACGAGAAGCACGGAGGAATGATTTTAGAGTGCGAATTGTCAGGTCATTCCTTAGACCCCGACAATTTCATGAGAAAATCATGTTGATGGAGGCTGTTCAAGGCCAGCCGCGCCTATATCATCTGAAGGAAGTAATGTAGCTCGTTTACTTGGTCTTTCTGCCTCAACATCAATGTCTGACTCTGTGAAACTGTCCAGTCTAGATCTCTTGGAGGTGTTTGAGAGCAGTAGGGCGACTGTGGGAGGATGATCTTGTGTGATAACAGCATTAATGAGGTCAGTGAAGGTGGAGTTGGAATGAGAGACATAAGTTTGGGGATTGATGGATGAAGGCTCAGATTGGTTAGAACTTAGCTCATGGAGATGGATAGGATTACAAGAGATACTGACCTTACTTGAGATGGGTCCATTAGAAACATGCTCCGTGGCAGTTATGCAAGAAGTGGGTGGGGGTTGACTCATATCCGAAATAGATGGGGTAGTGGGTTGTAACTACTTCATCAACATCCCAGAATTTTTCGATAAGACATCTGTAACCGTCGTCGGAATTACAGAGGTTGGACCACAGATTGTTGAAATAGTAGAAGGTAGATTAGGGAAGGTATCCTTCTGAGGTGGAATAATGTCGATGGATGGTGGGGTTGCAGTAGGAAAAATGGAGGATGTGGTATCAATAGACATGGGCAATATGACAGAAGGTGATGGATTCATGAGTTTGGGTGGTCGATGTGGAGGAATGGGATTAGAAGGAAGATTATTTGAAGTATTGCGACTTTGGTGTTTGGATTTGAATCTATCAGCATGGTTGACACAGATTGAGAGATCTAGACGTTTATCAAGAAGAGCTTGAATTTGATTTCTTTGCTCATCCGACCACCTGTCATTGATCATAGAGGAGTATTCCTTGTGAATACTACATTTCTTGACACTATGGCCTAGTCGGCCACAGAACATGCAGAATTTGGTAGGCGTTCGTATTTGATGTGAACTTGACGTTCAGAATCTTTACTCAATGCCACAATGAGACTGCGTGGTAGGGGCTTTGAGACATCTATCAATACTCTGATTCGAGCAAACATAATCCATTTGTTGGCTTCTTGGGCTAATAGAGGAGTGATGATTCCAATCCTTGATGCAACAGAAGAGACAAAATCAATAGTCAGGAGATCCACCGGTAACCCATGGAGTTGAATCCAGAATTCACTCTCAGTGAATTTGTAATCTTTAGGAAGCTTGTTAGGAGTGCATCTTTCCATAATCAGCATATGGTTGTTGATTTTCCAAGGCCCGTTGTTCAAGATAAATTCCAAATCTTCCATCAGATCAAACTTTGCAGAATATGATCCTTCAAAGTATTCTGAGACTTTGATAGAACCCTTACATTTCCAAATTTTTGGGACTGTAGATATTATGATATGGGGCGGATAAATTTTGTTGGTAAGTGGTTTGAAGAAAAGGTATCGCTTCCAATCTGCTTGAGGATTACAGAAATGAGGGGATATGTTGTCATCCACATATGTACATTAGGATGAGAAGAGAGTGGCAAATTTGGCAAGAACATCATCATAATTAGAGGAAGAATGGCCATCCATGGCAGATTGAGATATAGGCCTGAAGCAAAACAGAAAAATTGAAACAGAACAGTAGATTAACCTTAATGGATTAATAGTGGAAGGGAGGGGAACTACGATCAGAAGAGATCATGGAGGAGAAGGAAGGAGGAGAGCGGGTGATGGCAACCATAGAGGAAGAGATGACTGGCAATGGCGCAAGCGGTTGATGGAATGCCATTAAGGAAATGGCATGGCTGATTTTACAACACTTGTGGACCTCGTGGACGTTATAGATATTAGATCTTGACTGGATGTTTCATGGATGTGTTTGGTTTAGAGTATCATTCGGGTGGAGGACACTTATTAAACATTTAGGCTCATATGCGTATTGTTCTTTGTTTAGGCTTGTACCTCTCTTGTGAGCTATTGTTATTTTTAGTCTCCTTATAATATGCTGCTAATATTTCAGATAAGAGATACCAGTTGTTATTTACCTCCAGACAAAGAGCCCATGCGTGCAAACGTTGTCATCGACTACATATCACTTAGTTGGTTAGTTATACTTATAGCCTTGATCATCGAGAAAAGTATATTTATTTTTTGCTTTATTATTGGCATGTTATAATGTATACTATTGAGTCTCGCTGAGGACCTAGTTCACATCCCGGCTTACGAAAGAAGATTTACCTAGAGGAGTTCGGACCATGAGTAGATCCATTAGTGCTCCGACAAAGGATTTTGAGTTCTATCCATATGAGTGCCTATGAGCTACGATAGTGCTTCTTGTTGTGATTTGAGTATAGATTTCTAGTTAGCGAATACTCGAATATAGTTATCTTCCTAGTCTTTGTATCTATTTCAACATTTGTATATTAGCTCGATTGTTCCTGCCATACATTAGCTATATATAGTTGTATACGTTGGATCCACTTTATTTTTGTCTATCTATTCCAACATATTATCTTCAGTCTTTGTTGTTGTTCAGTTGAGATTATGTTATCTTCACTGTATTCATCTTGTGGATGATACTTAGGCCTCGTTCACTACCAAAATATCTCATATTAGCGACGATAAACGACGTCGCTAAACAGCCACAACGTCGCTAAATAAAAACATCGACGTATTTAGCGACGTTTCGGGCATGTCGTGTTATTCATGGTCGCTATTATGGAAAACGTCGTTATTCGTCGCCATAGCGACGTAGATCGGCGATGCACTACGTCGCTAGTATTAACGACTTTTACCGACAACAACGTTGCTAATTAGCGACGTAACCTTTCGTTGCTGATTGTCGCTGTCCGTTCAGATTTTAGCGACGTTAAATTAGTGATTAACGACGTTGTCCGACTCTGTATCTGAGAATTTTTTGGTTGCCACGTCATCATTTTAGCAACGTTTAACGACGTTACGATACTTGAATACCGACGTCCAAATACTAGATTAGCTGACCTGTACAGTTTGCCACGTCAACGCATCTGCGACGTTCTGCAACGATTAGCAACGTTTGGTTCTCAGGTTTGCGATGTTCTAGCGACATAAGTGTGCGTCGCTGACCGTCGCTGAATGTCACTAATTCCAAAAAATTGGTGAAGAGTATCAGTAGCCAAGTAATGGGCGCAGGAGTTTGCTAATCTGTTGACAAAGCAGAAGGAGATATCACCATAGGAATTGAGTACTCTCCTAGCATCTTCAATAGTGTGCATGGCTCGCCATGGAATTGATACCTAATTGAAGTTTATAGCATCAATAAAGGGTTTGCAGTCCCCTTCAATAATCACATGGCTGATCTCTTCACTGGAACAAAGTATCAATACTTGACGTAACCCCAGAGCCTCCGCTTCAATAGGACTCCCACCACCTTCTAACTTGGACAAAGCTTTCATGAAGCAACCATTTGCATCACGGAGAATAGCTGATGCAGCAATTTTCCCGTCCAAATACGCTCCATCAAAATTGATCTCCCAAGTATTAGGTGCAGGCGGGATCCAATGTGATGGATGTTGAGCTTCTCCCAAGGTGTTTCCAGAAGTAGAGTCCCTTGAGTTGATAGCTTCATACTTGTCCTTCATACTGACAGCCTCATTGAAGATGCTTCTACCACATATTGGCTTTTGTTCGAATAAAGCTTTGTTCCTAGCCTTCCAGATGAACCACAATTGATAAAAAGCATGTGACACTTTGTCTTGATCTCCCTCATTTAGCAAGTCTGTGATAAAAGCTATCACTGATGTTGAATTGAGGATTCGGTGGGCAATTGATACATGATACTGCCATGATGTACCTGTAATTGGACAATGAAGAGTTAGATGATCAAGGGTTTATGGGTATACCTGACAGAGTGGACAGTTTGCATCAACATGATCAATGCGTCTATGGATGTTGGCATTTGTTGGAAGGGAATTAGACATGAGCCTCCAGATGAACATTAGAACTCTGGTGCTAATGTTATTTAAAGCCCAAAGTTTGTGCCATTCTTTGAATCCATTGCTGTTGGTACTGTGCTCGCCTATAGAGAGATGTTCATGGATAACTCTATAGGCAGATTTTGTTGTAAGAACACCATCACTAGTATGTTTCCACACTAGTTGATCTGAAGTGCAATTTGTAGATAGAGGGATCCTCAATATGGCACTGGCTTCAATTGGAGGGAATAGAATATAGATGAGATTTGCCTTCCAACTGGTTGTGGCCTGATTTATGAGACCACTCACCTTTGTAGCCCAACGGGATGCAAAACTATAACCAGTCACCTTCGAATTTGGCAAGGAGGGTACCCATGGGTCAGTCCAAATGTTAATTTTGGATCCATCTCCAACAGACTAGAAAACATTATCAAAAACGAAGTCTCTGCTACGCAGAAGGGTAGCCCATATGCTAGATAAAGTAGAGGAAGGTGTTGTTGTCCAAAAAGAAGCAGTCTTCAGGTATTTGTCCTTGAGTAGGGATGCCCAAACAGAGTCAGGTTTCGTTGGGAATCTCCATGTTAGTTTGAGTAGAAGGGATAAGTTTGTGATATGAGGATCTCTAATACCCAATCCACCTTGATATATAGGCTTTGTTATAACCGCCCATGAAGTGTAATGAAGTTCCCTTTTTTCATTAGTACCCCACCAAAAATCTCTTTGAAACTGACCCAATTTACTCGTTATCTTCTTTGGGATATGGTAAGATGATAGATAATAAGTAGAGAGGGAGGCCAATGTGGATTTTATCAAAACTGTCCTACCAGCATAGGACAAGCAACTTCTTTTCCAACCTTGTAAACGGGTGGAGGTAGCAGTGATATGGTTCGTGTAAGTGGTTGATTTGTTCTTTGATTGAAGAAGGAGAATATTTATCAGACTTGCTCATCAATTTTATACTCAAAATATGAAGGTATAGTTGACGCATGATACTGTCAGTTTTATTTGAGAAGAACATAGAGGATTTCTCAAAATTAATACGCTGTCTTGTCCACTGTTCGAATGTTTGGAGGATGAGCTTAACTTGGCTGACATTGTGAAGGGAACACTTACCAAAGATGATAAGATCATCAGCAAAGGATAAATGTGAATAGGTAGTAGGACTTTGAGGAATTTTAATACTATCATAAAAACAACATCTATCCATGATATTGAGGAAAGTAGATAGGATCTCCATACACATGATGAATAGATAAGGGGAAAAAGGACATCCCTGGCGGATACCTCTACTAGGATGGAAAGTTTTTGACAGTTCTCCATTAATTAGAATTGCAAATGATGTTGTAGATACACATTGCATGATAATTGTATGAGAAAGTCCAGTGAATCTGAAACCTGAAAGGACTTGGTTAAGGAGACCCCATTCAATCCTGTCATATGCTTTGGACATATCTATCTTTAAAGCAAAGGAACTGTTTTGGGTACTTTGGCACGAAATAGTGTAAAAGAGTTCTTGAGCAATAATAACATTATCCCCAATGAATCATCCTGGTACAAAGGCATTCTGGGAAGGGCTAATTAATTTGTGGAGCAATGGGCGAAGTCTATTTGCAAGGATTTTGGTGATGATCTTGTAAAGAATGTTACAAAGAGCAATTGGACGATAATCAGCTGATGTAGAGGGATGTTGGATTTTGGGAATGAGAGCTATATAGGTATGGTTGAGGTTAGTAGGCATAGTTCCAGATTGAAAAAATTGTTGAATGAGTGAAGTTACCTCATTACCAATTAAATCCCAGCTCCGTTGATAAAAGAAGGCAGAAAATCCATCAGGTCCTGGTGATTTGTAAGAACCCATGTTCATGATTGTAGATCGTATCTCATCTGCTTCTGGAATAATGCAAAGGGATTTGTTCTCATCATCTGAAATTTAAGGAAGTTCTGAGAGGATATGTTCAGGAACAGGTTTGGATTGCAGATGCTGAAATAATGAGGAGAAATGATGCACAAATGTATCATAAATAGCCTCATGAGTGGTAGAAAATTCCCCTTTCTGATTTTGAATACTGTGGATAGTGTTTCTGCTCTTTCTCGAGGTGGCATAAAGATGGAAGAATCTTGTGTTTTTATCACCTTCTTTCAACCAAGAAATATTTGATCTTTGCTTCCAATAAAGTTCCTTCTGCAATTGAAGTTTGTTAAGGAGATTTTGGACTCTTCTTTCTTCTGTTTAAGTAGCATCAGATGGAACTTGACCCTGAATTCTTAAAAGTTGTTCTTCATAAAATTTGATGTCATTAGACACAGTGTCCAGTCGAGAGTTTCCCCAAGAACGAAGTTTAGGTAACAATCTTCTCAGTTTGTTTTGAATATTGCTGGTATTTGATTGCTTCCAGGAATCACAGAGGAATTGATGGTAATCTTCATGTAGAGACCAAGATGCTTCAAAGCGGGGAGGGATTTTCCTTTTCCTGGAATTAATGTTGAGCAGAAGGAGAAGTGGGTTGTGGTCACTATTAAGGCTAGGGAGATGGAGTAGCCCTGCATTTGGATGAAGGGAACTCCATTGAGGATCTACCATAGCTCTATCAAGTCTTTCCGCTACATTGTACAGAGATCTTCTCCTGTTATTCCAAGTGTATACAGGTCCTTGATAGTCAATATCCATAGCGGCTAGATTTATGATGATTATAATTGAAAGCAGTCCCTCCACGCTTCTCCTCTACAGTTAATATACCATTACAGTCACCAAGACAAAGCCAAGGATGTGGAATAGATTCGATTGTAGATTCTATTTGCGTCCAAAATGATGGTCTATCGACTACTAAGGGAGGGCCATATATACAAAAGATATGCCAAGATTGTGAATCTCCCATCTGTTGTAATGTAGAGTCAATGCAATTTGCAGTAAATGATAAAACATTTAAATTGATATATGAATCCCAACAAAGTAAAAGTTTCCCAGAGAGACCACATGAAGAAACAGCTATGCACTTATCAAATCCAAGATTGTGAGCAATGGTAGTTGCTGCTATTGACGAACATCTCGTTTCTGATAAAAATACAATTTTAGGACGAGAAGCACGGAGGAATGATTTTAGAGTGCGAATTGTCAGGTCATTCCTTAGACCCCGACAATTTCATGAGAAAATCATGTTGATGGAGGCTGTTCAAGGCCAGCCGCGCCTATATCATCTGAAGGAAGTAATGTAGCTCGTTTACTTGGTCTTTCTGCCTCAACATCAATGTCTGACTCTGTGAAACTGTCCAGTCTAGATCTCTTGGAGGTGTTTGAGAGCAGTAGGGCGACTGTGGGAGGATGATCTTGTGTGATAACAGCATTAATGAGGTCAGTGAAGGTGGAGTTGGAATGAGAGACATAAGTTTGGGGATTGATGGATGAAGGCTCAGATTGGTTAGAACTTAGCTCATGGAGATGGATAGGATTACAAGAGATACTGACCTTACTTGAGATGGGTCCATTAGAAACATGCTCCGTGGCAGTTATGCAAGAAGTGGGTGGGGGTTGACTCATATCCGAAATAGATGGGGTAGTGGGTTGTAACTACTTCATCAACATCCCAGAATTTTTCGATAAGACATCTGTAACCGTCGTCGGAATTACAGAGGTTGGACCACAGATTGTTGAAATAGTAGAAGGTAGATTAGGGAAGGTATCCTTCTGAGGTGGAATAATGTCGATGGATGGTGGGGTTGCAGTAGGAAAAATGGAGGATGTGGTATCAATAGACATGGGCAATATGACAGAAGGTGATGGATTCATGAGTTTGGGTGGTCGATGTGGAGGAATGGGATTAGAAGGAAGATTATTTGAAGTATTGCGACTTTGGTGTTTGGATTTGAATCTATCAGCATGGTTGACACAGATTGAGAGATCTAGACGTTTATCAAGAAGAGCTTGAATTTGATTTCTTTGCTCATCCGACCACCTGTCATTGATCATAGAGGAGTATTCCTTGTGAATACTACATTTCTTGACACTATGGCCTAGCCGGCCACAGAACATGCAGAATTTGGTAGGCGTTCGTATTTGATGTGAACTTGACGTTCAGAATCTTTACTCAATGCCACAATGAGACTGCGTGGTAGGGGCTTTGAGACATCTATCAATACTCTGATTCGAGCAAACATAATCCATTTGTTGGCTTCTTGGGCTAATAGAGGAGTGATGATTCCAATCCTTGATGCAACAGAAGAGACAAAATCAATAGTCAGGAGATCCACCGGTAACCCATGGAGTTGAATCCAGAATTCACTCTCAGTGAATTTGTAATCTTTAGGAAGCTTGTTAGGAGTGCATCTTTCCATAATCAGCATATGGTTGTTGATTTTCCAAGGCCCGTTGTTCAAGATAAATTCCAAATCTTCCATCAGATCAAACTTTGCAGAATATGATCCTTCAAAGTATTCTGAGACTTTGATAGAACCCTTACATTTCCAAATTTTTGGGACTGTAGATATTATGATATGGGGCGGATAAATTTTGTTGGTAAGTGGTTTGAAGAAAAGGTATCGCTTCCAATCTGCTTGAGGATTACAGAAATGAGGGGATATGTTGTCATCCACATATGTACATTAGGATGAGAAGAGAGTGGCAAATTTGGCAAGAACATCATCATAATTAGAGGAAGAATGGCCATCCATGGCAGATTGAGATATAGGCCTGAAGCAAAACAGAAAAATTGAAACAGAACAGTAGATTAACCTTAATGGATTAATAGTGGAAGGGAGGGGAACTACGATCAGAAGAGATCATGGAGGAGAAGGAAGGAGGAGAGCGGGTGATGGCAACCATAGAGGAAGAGATGACTGGCAATGGCGCAAGCGGTTGATGGAATGCCATTAAGGAAATGGCATGGCTGATTTTACAACACTTGTGGACCTCGTGGACGTTATAGATATTAGATCTTGACTGGATGTTTCATGGATGTGTTTGGTTTAGAGTATCATTCGGGTGGAGGACACTTATTAAACATTTAGGCTCATATGCGTATTGTTCTTTGTTTAGGCTTGTACCTCTCTTGTGAGCTATTGTTATTTTTAGTCTCCTTATAATATGCTGCTAATATTTCAGATAAGAGATACCAGTTGTTATTTACCTCCAGACAAAGAGCCCATGCGTGCAAACGTTGTCATCGACTACATATCACTTAGTTGGTTAGTTATACTTATAGCCTTGATCATCGAGAAAAGTATATTTATTTTTTGCTTTATTATTGGCATGTTATAATGTATACTATTGAGTCTCGCTGAGGACCTAGTTCACATCCCGGCTTACGAAAGAAGATTTACCTAGAGGAGTTCGGACCATGAGTAGATCCATTAGTGCTCCGACAAAGGATTTTGAGTTCTATCCATATGAGTGCCTATGAGCTACGATAGTGCTTCTTGTTGTGATTTGAGTATAGATTTCTAGTTAGCGAATACTCGAATATAGTTATCTTCCTAGTCTTTGTATCTATTTCAACATTTGTATATTAGCTCGATTGTTCCTGCCATACATTAGCTATATATAGTTGTATACGTTGGATCCACTTTATTTTTGTCTATCTATTCCAACATATTATCTTCAGTCTTTGTTGTTGTTCAGTTGAGATTATGTTATCTTCACTGTATTCATCTTGTGGATGATACTTAGGCCTCGTTCACTACCAAAATATCTCATATTAGCGACGATAAACGACGTCGCTAAACAGCCACAACGTCGCTAAATAAAAACATCGACGTATTTAGCGACGTTTCGGGCATGTCGTGTTATTCATGGTCGCTATTATGGAAAACGTCGTTATTCGTCGCCATAGCGACGTAGATCGGCGATGCACTACGTCGCTAGTATTAACGACTTTTACCGACAACAACGTTGCTAATTAGCGACGTAACCTTTCGTTGCTGATTGTCGCTGTCCGTTCAGATTTTAGCGACGTTAAATTAGTGATTAACGACGTTGTCCGACTCTGTATCTGAGAATTTTTTGGTTGCCACGTCATCATTTTAGCAACGTTTAACGACGTTACGATACTTGAATACCGACGTCCAAATACTAGATTAGCTGACCTGTACAGTTTGCCACGTCAACGCATCTGCGACGTTCTGCAACGATTAGCAACGTTTGGTTCTCAGGTTTGCGATGTTCTAGCGACATAAGTGTGCGTCGTTGACCGTCGCTGAATGTCACTAATTCCAAAAAATTGTAAAAAAAAGCAGGCAATATGCATTTCACATAAATAACAGTTACATTAAAAACATTGTACCTGCATTTAAAATTTCAATTTGCAAATAATAGACCCGGAGCAACCCTCGGTAGAATTTTCTGGGTTCGCCGACCCCTTCGGTGGAACACTCAACACCAGTAAACCAATATAGAGACAAATAATAATAATGTACTACCAATAATCAAATAAATAGAATCGAACGGTCAGAAAGAAAAAAAATAGTCGGGTGGATACAAATCCACTCTCAAACGGCTATAAAAAGTGTGTCCGATAATATTCAACATAACATAACACAAATAGTCATACATGGGATAAAATAAATACATAAACCAACAAATACATAAAGACCCAACAATGGGTCACCAACACAACGAATGAAAACAAGTCTAATAAAGGACTACACCTGGTCAGGATGAGGAGGAGGAGTAGGCAGTGCCTGCACCTGGGACACCAGGAACCTATACTGCTCCGGGGTCAGCATCACCGGTGACGACCCATCAGTAGAAGGAAGAGAGGGCAGTGGAGCCGCTGTAGTCGGTGTGGATGTCGAAGCATGATTAGGAAGTATCCGCTCCATGGCCAGCAGTCTGGAGTTGGTGGACGTCATAACAGCCGCCAGCCTCGAAACCTGCTCGCCAATGGCCGTCTGCGTCCCCTGCACCGCCTGAACGGCACGATCCATCCTCTCGCCCGTCTCCCTAATGGTGCGCTCGAGCATATCAAATCGTGCGGTGAGGGCAGCATCGTCCGTCTGCGGCTGAGACTGGGGCTGCTCCATCCTCTACAACAGCTCGTCACGCAGCTCAGTAAGCTGGCGACAGAGTTCCCCCACTCGGACCGACTCCTCTGAGGGATGTAGGAAATGCACACTGGCAGAGGAGGCTCTGGATGACTGCGTCGCCACAAAGGCGCCGTAGGATCCTGTACCGTAGTACGTACCCCTCTAAAGACCACCAACAACGGTCATCCAGAGCTCGTCCATCATACGAGCCAGAGGAGGCTGCACGGAAGTACTAGCCCCTCCCTCCTCAGATGCACTAGTAAGCTCACGCTCTAGCCTAAGATACTCATCCTAGAAAAGTACGCATCTCGATAAGCATAATATTTACTACCAACCTAGTTGTTCCACGTCTATGGATATATTTGCATATTTTTTAAGTTATAATAAAGTTAGTGACACGTAAAGTAACACTTACATAGCTCTGTGTGGTCCGATCATCGATGAGCTTTCCGTTCTTTCGATGGGTAGCCAGAAAGACCGTCACCATGTTGGGGTTCACACCCTTCTTTACCTGTTATAATAAAATGTTTGTCATTAAATTTAAACATTTTATTACTACTTTTATTAAAATACTATATTATAGTAAAACACGTATCCGACGACAAAAATGTTCCGTCATGGGAATCGAGCCACCACACCACTTCCCTGCCTTCGTCCTAGCCACCTTCGCCTTCTCCGACCGTTCCTTGTACCTAGGAGCGTCGAATCTAGCCTTCATGGCAGTCCACTGCTGTAATGCCTGTGGTTCGTATTACGTATTTTGGAATACGTGTACGTATTTTATCTTGTATTACATGATTCCTTGCTTAGTTTTCTTCATGGATTGGTTTATTCTTGGGTTGGTTCGGCTTGGCTTGGTTTTCTTTGGTTCATCATGAACCAAAGAGTGAACCCTTACCTACCACCACCACTACCATTTATTAACCCTTCTTCCTTCTCTCTCTTCATTACTCTTCTTCTTTCTTCCATTACTTCTTCACCTACCAGAAAGAGGGAGAGAGGGGTCTAGACAAGTGTAACTTGCTTCATGGAGGAACTCAAATTTTATTGCTTCATTCTCTTCCTTACAGCATTTTAACTTACTTTAGTACTTGGCATTTTCACTTTCCATGGCTAGATTCTTGTGGATCTAAGTTTACTTTATTTTCGGAATTCTTGGGTTTTGATCTACTTAATCTTGTTATTTCTGAGTTTTGATGGTTCCATGTTGTAGAAAATTTCGTTCTGCCCCGTTTTGACATATGGAAGTTCGGATTTGGGCTCCGGATGATGGAGTTATGGAACTTGAGTACTTGGCTCCCATGGTGTTCTCCTTCTCGGAATTTTTGGAGAAGATGAACTGTGCTAGACTTGACCGCATGACAAGTTTATGCGACAAGTATCCCTATTCGGCCGCATGGACCCGAGTCCGTTCCAGCCGCATGTGCCTCCGCCACCTTGAGTCGCATGAATCCGAACCTCCCAGAGCCGCATAAGGGCTGAACCCAGCGAACCGTATGAGGCCCTTGCGTTCTAGCCGCATAAACCCACTTTCTTCTTGGCCGCATAAACCAAGTCTTTTCTAGCCGCATGGACCCTTGCTCTGCGAGCCTCATGAGCCCATGCCCATTCCAGCCACATGGATTTCCTCTCCCTACACGGTCGCATGCGCCCTTGCTCATGCAGCCGCATGTCATCCTGCCGCATGAGGCCGAACCCAGCTAGCCGCATGGGACCCTGCTTCTCCCTGGCCGCATGGATCCCGCAACCCTGAGCCGCATGCACCTTGGGCCTCCCCCTAGTTGCATGAGCTGCGCGCCTGTTCTGTATTGAAGCCGCATGGCACCTATTTTCTCATGATCGCGCACGTTCCTGAATGAACCCAGCTGCATGGATTCGTTTCTCTGAGCCGCATGGCTCCTTCTTGTGCCTTGTCTTGTTATTTTATTATTATTATTACTATTATTCATTAGTACTGTTAATTCATGACTTTTAACCCCCAAATCAATTTGGGTCTCCTGATCGAATGCTTGCACTATGATGCCTTGCCCATGTACCTGAACCCGAAAGTGACCCGTCATGGTGCACTCCCGACAAGTGAACATGACATGACCTGATAGTGGCCCGTCGTGGCGCACTCTTGACCAGTGAACTTGACATGATAACCTGGCATGATATATCTTGATAAGCTGTTGCGACGGCTACCTGTCACGATCCGCTACCCAAATTGTTGGGCCAGGCCGAGTCATGCCCAGCCTACGTTTGATATAAAACGTAGTAAGCTGTTCTAAAGACAACAGGATAAAACTAAATGTGCTAACAGTTCTATAAGTGAATAAAAGTCATAAATACTCCAAACACAAAAGTCGTATCATATAGTAAAATGTCCAAAGTACAAGTGATCTGAAATGTAAAACTGGATACATGTCCAGTTACAAAAATATATAGTCTAATACATGTCTACTCTCAAAAGTCTAAGTAAACAAAAGACAACTAGGCGAGGTTCCCCGCAGGAACATCCTCGTAAAGCAGAGCCGGGTCCTCGGCAGTAACTCCATAATATGTGTCGCAGAGTAACTCTTCCTCAGTAAGAACACCTACAACGTTATCCTGTCAGGACGGGAGCAAGTACTGAATCTAGCAAACTAAATATACGAAGCATGAACAAGAATGTAATAAACTGGAATCATGGCATATCATGGTTTAATTGGTTATTTTATAAATAACCGCATGTAGTTTAAAAGTTTAAAACTGTAGCATGTACGTGAATCGGTCAATAGGTGAACAGGATGTACTGTGGTACATATCAAGTTTTCTGGTATGCACATACGTGCACGAACGGCATCGATGTATATCCATACACAAACGCGATATCAGAACATACGGCAAGGTCACATGTAGAATGTCACCGAGCGCGGTAAATACATACGGAGAGGGGGGTCATGTTCACGTACAATACTAACAGTTTCCCCTTAACCCGTTATTTAAACATGTGAGAGATATGAGATACTGTATAAATATGGTGGAGACTAAAAGTAATACAACATGTGAAGTTCTAACTTGCTACCCCAAGGATCAGCATTTAATATGGGGGTAAATCACAGTTTATTGTTATAGCAGTATGTAAAGTTTGTAGAAGGTACTTGCCTCTAGCAAAACAAAGCAAAGCAAAACAAGCTGCGATAAAAGTGCTATGGATGTCCGGTAACTCGTCACTGTAGAAATAAATACAATAACTTACTTTTTACACTAAGCTAAAACGCTAAGACACTAATCTGTGAAACACGACTTGTGACAGGGCACCTAGCCAAAATGATGATTTAAGCTTAGGAGACCAATGTGGGGTGACACACTACTTTCTAGGGTCTTTACACTAGTGAGGGGTGGGGTTCAACACGGCTAAAACTCAAAATAACACAAAAAGCTACAAGTCGTAATTAATCAATAAATAAATCGAATGACCATTGTGTTCTAACAATTTTTGAGATAGACAAAAAGCTTAATTTTACATAAAATAAAGTATCAAAACGATCCTAGTTAATTATAATTTTTCTGGAATTTATTAATCAGTACAAGTATTTTATAAAAATCAGTTTTCCTAAGTATACAGGAAATGAGTTTTGGTTCCATATGCCAAACTAGTGGCAAAACTGTAATTTAAATACTATAAAAATTATACTAAATTAACTAACTTAACATAGTATCTAAATACGATTTTTCCATAATTTTAGCAATACTTTAAGTATTTTTAGAAAATCAAAAACAGCATTGCACACAATATAAATTAATTAATTAATTATCTGCGTATTTTGTCCATGTATATAATTTGAACCAAAGTTCAAATACAGGACCCAAGGCCATGAATCAAGTCCAATATGACTTGTATAGGTCTTGAATGTGTGAAAACACATTTGGGCCCAAAAACCCATGCTAGGCCTGGACACCAAATGGTTGCAGTAATTTAAATACACTAAAAATACAATTTGGTAAAAATGCAAAATAAATATTATTATTTTAATAAGGTAAACTTATACAAAATGAATATATACATACCTATGCCAAAAGTACATATATATAATATATACGTAAGGAAATACTTAATTATAAAGTATATATATATATATATATATATATATATATATATATATATATATATATATATATATATATATATATACACAATATTATAGTATATCTATATATATATAATAATATATATACACAAGAAAATATATACATATATACATACGTGTACATAATACATATATATATATATATACATACATAATATAATAAAGTACAAAAATGAAGTATATATATATATATATATATATATATATATATATATATATATATATATATATATATATAAAATATATATATATATATATATATATATATATATATATATATATATATATATATATATATATATATATATATATATATATATTATATATATATATATATATATATGTATACATGTATTTGTATATATATGTATTATTATATATACTATACTATATATGTATATAAACAGCATATATATATATACATAATATAGTATATATAATAATACATATATATATACAAATACATGTATACATATATATATATATATATATATAAATATATATATATATATATATATATATATATATATATATATATATATATATATATATATATTAAAACAAAAAGAAAAGAAAAGAAAAAGAAACAGAAAAAAAGAAAAAGAAACAGGAACAGAAGGGGGGCTC
This sequence comes from Iris pallida, assembly GCA_029216955.1. Lineage (NCBI taxonomy): Eukaryota > Viridiplantae > Streptophyta > Magnoliopsida > Asparagales > Iridaceae > Iris > Iris pallida. The sequence goes on from JANAVB010043216.1 coordinate 7,880,003, forward strand.
GAACCCGAGCTGCGCAGGGGGGGGTTAGTTAGGTCGGGCTGGCCAGGGGGTCAGCCCGTGGCTTGTGTTAGGGATAGGACTTAGGTTAATTTTATTAGGTTTTAAGTGATTTAAAAGATAAAAAAAATAATATAACACAGTCCTGCGTCTTGACAGTTAGGGACACAGGTATTAACGTCTCTGGGTCGATTCGACACACACGACACGAATTTCACGTGTCCAGGTCCACGCTCGTGCTCGCCAGAACACGGCGAACAACCCATGCCCAACACGAGACACACACGACACAAACAGCACTGCTACTCACGTGTCCAACAAGTCGGGGGGGGTTTAGTGTGCTGGCCGGCGGTGGAGACGTCGGGACGGCGCCGCTCCGGTGGCGCTGGAGTCGTCTTGGCAGGGCGCGTTGATTGGTGGTGGTGGCTGGTGACGACGACGGCTGTGGAGGTGGCGCTGGGGGTCGCCGGAGTTAGGGTTAGGGTTTAGGTTTGTCGGGGAAGAAAGGGGGGTCGGGGTGGTCGTGGTGGTCGGTTAGGGTTAGGGTCGAGTCTGGGGAGAGGAGGGGAGTTTAAATAGGGGCTTAGGTCGGTCCTAGGTCGGTCGGGGCAGCCGACGTCGAGTCGTCGGTCAGCGGTGTGGGTGAGGAGAGAGAGAGTCTGGTCGTAGGGGGGGTGTTGGGTAGGTTAGCAGTTAGGTCCTCCTAGATTTAGGAATTACACAAAGGCTTTAACAGAGTATGAATACAAATATAATTTGCATTCCACATATTAAAACAATTTAAATAATTACAAAACTGTATTAAAACAATTATATTAATTGTAAATTGATATTAAAACATTTAAATAAATTACAAAATGATATTTTCAATATATAAAACTCATTTAAAAATCATTTAAAAATTCTAGAAAAATTCCTAAAAATCTAAATAATTATTTTAAGGCTAAATTGACACTAAAAAAAAAACTAATTAACACTAATTAAAATAAAATTTGAAAAAACAGGGACTTACAAGTCTTCCCTCCTTGAAAAATTTCGTCCTCGAAATTCACAAGGATTGAAGATCCTACAATATTCTAACATAGCAAGCAGTGCAACAAAATGACTAAGGCTGTGATCGAAACTAACCTCTAAGGTATCAAGCGGGAACAGGTGGTTCCCTCGCAGCGGTTGGATCGAACAAGTAAGGGTATCTCTCCCTCATGTCCGACTCCCTCTCCCAAGTAGATTCACCTGGGGAGTGACGGCTCCAAGCTACTCGCACTAGGGGTATAACCTTGTTCCTCAGCCTCTTCTCTCTCCTGTCTAATATCTCCACTGGCTGCTCAGAAACTGTAAGGCTCGGTCCGACCTCCAACTCTGTATGATCTAGCACATGACTGGGGTCTGGAACATATCTCCTCAGCTGAGATACGTGAAAGACGTCGTGAACTCCTGCTAGGTTGGGTGGAAGTGCAACCCTGTAAGCTACCTCTCCAATCCTGCCAAGTACCTCGAATGGCCCGATGTATCTGGGGCTCAGCTTCCTTCCTCGTCCGAACCGGATCGTCCCTCTAGTAGGTGATATCTTCACTAGCACCATATCACCGTCTGCGAACTCCATCGGTCTGCGACTAGCATCGGCCTAATGTTTCTGCCTGTCCTGAGCTACTCTGAGCCTGTCTCTGATCATCCCGACTTTCTCTGCTGCATCTGTGATCATCTCTGGCCCAAGCATAACTCTGTCTCCAACATCATCCCAAAAGAGCGGTGTACGGCATCGTCGTCCATATAGCGCCTCGAAAGGAGACATACCGATACTGGCTTGGTAGCTGTTGTTGTATGAAAAATCTACCAAGTGCAGATGGCTCTCCCATGAACCTCCGAAGTCCAGCACGCAGGTCCTCAGCATATCCTCCAGTGTCTGTATCGTCCTCTCGGACTGTCCATCTGTCTGCGGGTGGTACGCCGTACTGAACTTGAGCCTGCTGCCCAACTCCTCCTGCAGGCTCCTCCAGTAGTGGGATGTGAATCTGCTGTCTCTGTCTGACACGATGCTCACCGGCACTCCGTGTAGGCGAACTATCTGCTGCATGTATAGCTCTGCCAACTTCTCGGTGGAAAGCCCCACCTTGAAGGGTATGAAGTGCGCACACTTCGTCATCCTGTCCACGATGACCCAAATGGCATCCTTCCCTCCTTGGGAACGAGGAAGTCCTGAGACGAAGTCCATCGTAATATGTTCCCACTTCCATTCGGGAATGGGTAACGGCTGCAACAAACCAGCTGACCTCTGGCGCTCCGCCTTGACCTGCTTGCAAATAAGACATCTCGAGATAAAACGTGATACATCCCTCTTCATCCCGTGCCACCAAAGATGTTCCCGCAAGTCACGGTACATCTTGTTAGCACCAGGGTGAATAGAATATCTCTATCGGTGTGCCTCCTGCAAGACTGCCTCTACCAGCTCTCCCTTCGACACGAATAATCGGCTGCCATGCCTCAAGGATCCATCCTCTGCTATCGTGAAGTCATCCAGCAATCCAGCTAACGCCTGGGCTCGAAGTCTGCGAAGGCTCTCATCTGTAAACTGTGCCTCCCTGATCTGCTCCATCAAACCTGACTGGATGTCAAGCGCCATCATCTGTATCACTGATCCTGGCCGAACTAGCTCGATACCGAGCTTCTCCAGATCCTCCCGCAAATGTCGATCAATCATCAGATACCATGCCATCGGATGCCTGCTCAGCGCATCCGCCACCACATTTGCCTTCCCGGGGTGATACTGTAAATCGATGTCGAAGTCTTTCATCAACTCCAACCATCGTCTTTATCTCATGTTCAGCTCTTTCTGCGTGAACACATACTTCAAGCTTTTGTGGTCAGTAAAGATCTCCACACGCTCTCCGTATAAGTAATGTTTCCATAACTTGAGTGCAAAGATCACCGCAGCTAACTCTAGGTCATGGGTAGGATAATTCCTCTCATGAGTCCGCAATTGCCTAGATGCATAAGCAATCACTTTCCCATACTGCTGTAGGACACATCCTAACCCCTTCCCAGAAGCATCGCTGTAAATGGTGAAACCCCTAGATCCTGAAGGTAAAGTCAGAACTGGAGCGGTCGTCAGCCTCCTCTTCAGCTCCTCAAATGCTGCCTGGCAGTCCTCTGACCAGATGTACTCTGCGTCCTTCCGCGTCAGCTTCGTCATGGGTTCAGCTATCCTAGCAAAGTCCTGGACGAACTTTCTATAATAGCCTGCTAAATCCAGAAAGCTCCTGATCTCTGAAACTGACGTCGGGGACTTCCACGTCTCAACTGCAGCAATCTTCCTGGGATCTACCGAGATTCCATCTCCCGTGACTACATGGCCGAGAAACTCTACTCGGTCTAAAAAGAACTCGCACTTCGGCAATTTGGCAAACAATCTCTCCTGCCTCAGAATCCCCAAAACTATCCGCAAGTGCTCTGCATGCTCCTCTGGCGTCTTCGAGTATATCAGGATGTCGTCGATAAACACTACGACGAACTTATCCAGATACTGGTGAAATGTCTTATTCATCAAGTTCATAAAAATAGTTGGCGCATTTGTGAGACCAAATGGCATCACCAGAAACTCGTACTGCCCGTACTTCGTGTTGAACGTCGTCTTCTGGATGTCTGCTGCCCTAACCTTCATCTGGTGGTATCCGGATCTCAAGTCTATCCTGGAAAACACCTTCGCCCTGTTCAACTGGTCGAACAAATCATCTATCCTGGGCAGAGGATATTTGTTCTTGATGGTGATAGCATTCAACGCCCGGTAGTCAATACACAATCGGACTGTACCATCCTTCTTAGGCACAAAGAGCACTGGTGCTCCCCATGAAGAAGCACTGGATCGAATGAAACCCTTTTTCAACAGGTCATCAATCTGCTCTTTCATCTCTACTGCCTCCTTGGGATTCACTCTATAGCAAGCCCGGGATACTGGTGATGAACCCGGCACTAAATCTATGGTGAACTCTACATCTCTGTCAGGCGGAAGCCCTGGAAGATCCTCTGGGAATACATCCATAAACTCCCTAATGATAGGGTGCGGCGGTGCTACGTCCCCAACTGTCGCACAACAGTTCGGCTCTAGGCTGATCTCCGGCCCTGTCCTCCTGACACTGAATGGTGCTGTGCCTGGGGGACTGAACAAAATACTACCCTCATGACAATCTATAGATGCATGGGCATAGCTAAGCCAGTCCATCCCCAATATGATATCATAACCGGGGAGTGGCATCACAAAGAATCGTCCCCTGAACTCTCTTCCGGCTATAAAAATAGAACATCTATAAATAGATCTAATAGGCACTGGTCCTCCTCCCGTCATCACTCTACTAATCTTTGCAGTAGGTGTAGCTACTAGATGGTGTTTATGCATAAACTCTAATGATATGAAGCTATGAGATGCACCAGAATCAAACAAACATACAGCTAGAAAAGTATGCAAATAAACATGACCTGTGATGACGTCAGCTAAGTAATCCGGCTCCGAAACCTGCTCCGGCTCCGGCTCGAGGGCTAGGCTATAGACCCTTCCCTGAGGTCCCTTCTGCTGCTGTAGATGCTGTCCAAACCTCTGCTGCTGAGTCGGAAGCGGTCCTCTAGTCTTCGCTACTGGGCACTCTCGAAGCTGATGGGTGGGAGACCCACAAGCCAAACACTGACCCAACCTCTTCCTGCAGATGAGAGAGTCATGGCCTGGCCTCTTGCAATATACACAAAAAGCTCCCTTCTGCTGCTGCTGCTGTCGGGGTCCCGGGGCTCTAACTGGTGGGGTCTGATGATGTGGTGTAGGGGGACGGTAAGTCTGCTGGAGTGGCGTCGGCGCTCTCTGCTGGTAAGCCTGACGCTTGGACGGTCCCTCATGATGTACAGAAGCCGGCCTCTTACTAGACAGAAGACGCTCCTCGATGCTCTGGGCCAACTCTAGGCTCTGGTAGTAGTCAGTCGTACCGTTCGCCACTATAAGAATGCCGATGTCTGGGACTAGACCATGGCAAAATCTACGGGTCATCTCCTTTGGATCTGCAACCAGACTAGGAGCAAAACGGCTCAGGCGACTAAACTCTGCCGCATACTCATCAACAGAACGGTTCCCCTGCTGGATGTTCTGGAATCGTAGCCCCATGGCTACTCTAGCAGTGGTCGAGAAGAATTTCTTCTTGAACTGGGTCTTGAACTGGTCCCAAGTGGCTCTACCTCTCGCAAATAACGGCTCATTCCGGAACCAGACTCCTGCCAAGTCTATCAGCAGAAATCCCGCTGCCTCGACCTGGAGGTCACCCGGCATCCTGACTCCTAGGAGCTTCCTCTCTACCGAATCTAGCCAGTCATCTGCTACTACTGTACCCTCAGTCCCTAAGAACTCCTTGGGATTCAGACTCATGAAGTCCTTGATAGTCCCCGCTCTCTGCCGTGGCTCTACAGGTGGTGGGACCATGGGACGTTCCTCGGAACGCTCCATGCTCTGGCGGAGTAGGGCAGTCTGCTCCTGATGGGTTGTTAGGAACCCCTGAATCATAGTGAGCAGATGGTTCCCGTCGAGTGTGACGGAAGCCTGGGTAGGTATGATGATAGGGGGTGGTGGAAGTATCGGGGCCTGCTGGGACTGGGATGTGGGAGGTGGTGGAGGCATCTGGGTCTGTGGATCTGTTGAGTGGGGAATGTGGTAGGTGGAGGTGGGGGTGTATCAGTCAACTGGTCAGCTGACTGGATAGGGAGTGCACCATTCTCAGGCGTAACATACTGGGACGAACGAGTAAGCACCATCTAATAAAAAAAAAGAAAAATAAAAAGGACTTATAAGGACTTGTTTAAAGTAAGCAATCATAGGCAAGAAAATCTAATTATAATAGCAAGCATGTGACGGATTTCCTATGTTGCAATCCTAGCATTCCTCTAAGTGTTCTAAGCGTCATTCCTAATGTTGTCTAATTACCTTAAGTTTCTAATTGCAGGCATGCTTGGTACAATAACGTAACCAAACAATTTAGTCAGGACCTGCATGAGCCACCACTAAAAATATGTCACGACCCGCTACCCAAATTGTTGGGCCAGGCCGAGTCATGCCCAGCCTACGTTTGATATAAAACGTAGTAAGTTGTTCTAAAGACAACATGATAAAACTAAATGTGCTAACAGTTCTATAAGTGAATAAAAGTCATAAATGCTCCAAACACAAAAGTCGTATCATATAGTAAAATGTCCAAAGTACAAGTGATCTGAAATGTAAAACTGGATACATGTCCAGTTACAAAAATATATAGTCTAATACATGTCTACTCTCAAAAGTCTAAGTAAACAAAAGACAACTAGGCGAGGTTCCCCGCAGGAACATCCTCGTAAAGCAGAGCCGGGTCCTCGGCAGTAACTCCATAATATGTGTCGCAGAGTAACTCTTCCTCAGTAAGGACACCTACAACGTTATCCTGTCAGGACGGGAGCAAGTACTGAATCTAGCAAACTAAATATACGAAGCATGAACAAGAATGTAATAAACTGGAATCATGGCATATCATGGTTTAATTGGTTATTTTATAAATAACCGCATGTAGTTTAAAAGTTTAAAACTGTAGCATGTACGTGAATCGGTCAATAGGTGAACAGGATGTACTGTGGTACATATCAAGTTTTCTGGTATGCACATACGTGCACGAACGGCATCGGTGTATATCCATACACAAACGCGATATCAGAACATACGGCAAGGTCACATGTAGAATGTCACCGAGCGCGGTAAATACATACGGAGAGGGGGGTCATGTTCACGTACAATACTAACAGTTTCCCCTTAACCCGTTATTTAAACATGTGAGAGATATGAGATACTGTATAAACATGGTGGAGACTAAAAGTAATACAACATGTGAAGTTCTAACTTGCTACCCCAAGGATCAGCATTTAACATGGGGGTAAATCACAGTTTATTGTTATAGCAGTATGTAAAGTTTGTAGAAGGTACTTGCCTCTAGTAAAGCAAAGCAAAACAAGCTGCGATAAAAGTTCTATGGATGTCCGGTAACTCGTCACTGTAGAAATAAATACAATAACTTAGTTTTTACACTAAGCTAAAACGCTAAGACACTAATCTGTGAAACATGACTTGTGACAGGGCACCTAGCCAAAATGATGATTTTAGCTTAGGAGACCAATGTGGGGTGACACACTACTTTCTAGGGTCTTTACACTAGTGAGGGGTGGGGTTCAACACGGCTAAAACTCAAAATAACACAAAAAGCTACAAGTCGTAATTAATCAATAAATAAATCGAATGACCATTGTGTTCTAACAATTTTTGAGATAGACAAAAAGCTTAATTTTACATAAAATAAAGTATCAAAATGATCCTAGTTAATTATAATTTTTCTGGAATTTATTAATCAGTACAAGTATTTTATAAAAATCAGTTTTCCTAAGTATACAGGAAATGAGTTTTGGTTCCATATGCCAAACTAGTGGCAAAACTGTAATTTAAATACTATAAAAATTATACTAAATTAGCTAACTTAATATAGTATCTAAATACTATTTTTCCATAATTTTAGCAATACTTTAAGTATTTTTAGAAAATCAAAAACAGCATTGCACACAATATAAATTAATTAATTAATTATCTGCGTATTTTGTTCATGTATATAATTTGAACCAAAGTTCAAATACAGGACCCAAGGCCATGAATCAAGTCCAATATGACTTGTACAGGTCTTGAATGTGTGAAAACACATTTGGGCACAAAAACCCATGCTAGGCCTGGACACCAAATGGTTGCAGTAATTTAAATACACTAAAAATACAATTTGGTAAAAATGTAAAATAAATATTATTATTTTAATAAGGTAAACTTATACAAAATGAATATATACATACCTATGCCAAAAGTACATATATATATATATATACGTAAGGAAATACTTAATTATAAAGTATATATATATATATATATACAATATTATAGTATATATATATATATAATAATATATATACACAAGAAAATATATACATATATACATATGTGTACATAATACATATATATATATATATATATATATATATATATATATATAAAATATATATATATATATATATATATATATATATATATATATATATATATATATATATACATACATAATATAATAAAGTACAAAAAATGAAGTATATATATATATATATATATATATATATATATATATATATATATATATATATATATATATATATATATATATATAAACAACATATATATATATATACATAATATAGTATGTATAATAATACATATATATATACAAATACATGTATACATATATATAAATATATATATATTAAAACAAAAAAAAAGAAAAGAAAAAGAAACAGAAAAAAAGAAAAAGAAACAGGAACAGAAGGGGGGCTCGAATCCGAGCTGCGCAGGCGGGGTTTAGTTAGGTCGGGCTAGCCAGGGGGTCAGCTCGTGGCTTGTGTTAGGGATAGACTTAGGTTAATTTTATTAGGTTTTAAGTGATTTAAAAGATAAAAAAAATAATATAACACAGTCCTGTGTCCTGACAGTTAGGGACACAGGTATTAACGTGTCTGGGTCGATTCGACACGCACGACACGAATTTCACGTGTCCAGGTCCACGCTCGTGCTCGCCAGGACACGGCAAACAACCCATGCCCAACACGAGGCACACACGACACAAACAGCACTGCTACTCATGTGTCCAACAAGTCGGGGGGGTTTGAATGTGCTGGCCGGCGGTGGAGACGTCGGGACGGCGGCACTCCGGTGGCGCTGGAGTCGTCTTGGCAGGGCGCGTTGATTGGTGGTGGTGGCTGGTGACGACGACGGCTGTAGAGGTGGCGCTGGGGGTCGCCGGAGTTAGGGTTAGGGTTTAGGTTTGTCGGGGAAGAAAAGGGGGGTCGGGGTGGTCGTGGTGGTCGGTTAGGGTTAGGGTCGAGTCTGGGGAGAGGAGGGGAGTTTAAATAAGGGCTTAGGTCGGTCGGGGCAGCCGAAAACGGAGGGGGCAGCCGACGTCGAGTCGTCGGTCAGCGGAGTGGGTGAGGAGAGAGAGAGTCTGGTCGTGGGGGGGTGTTGGGTAGGTTAGCAGTTAGGTCCTCCTAGATTTAGGAATTACACAAAGGCTTTAACAGAGTATGAATGCAAATATAATTTGCATTCCACATATTAAAACAATTTAAATAATTACAAAACTGTATTAAAACAATTATATTAATTGCAAATTGATATTAAAACATTTAAATAAATTACAAAATGATATTTTTAATATATAAAACTCATTTAAAAATCATTTACAAATTCTAGAAAAATTTCTAAAAATCTAAATAATTATTTTAAGGCTAAATTGACACTAAAAAAAATTAATTAACACTAATTAAAATAAAATTTGAAAAAACAGGGGCTTACACTACCTGACATGACATGACCTGTATAAATAACCTCGATACCGTGGGCGATTGTGCTTGTACAAATAATCCAGTCCTGTCTTGCATCATGTCTAGGAGAGGACTCCTGAGTACCACGGTCAGGAGTACCTACTGAAATGGACTAAGGCTAATAACTGGATTAATACATTAGTCATAAAGAGATCTCCCAGCTACAGGCAATCCCGTTACCTGGAAGCGCCTGGGATCTGTAGCCTGTCGTCGAGTAGGGCACATTTCCAGCACACTGTCATGTGTTGCATCCTTCAAGCTACCTAAGGGTACATGCATTTCCTGGACGATGTACCCACTTGAATTCAACCCCTAATTTTCGACCTGGGTAACCTGGATGGTCTGCAGGGCTTGTGGCTGTGGAGTAATCTCACTGCATCTTGCTAGTAACTAGGCTTGTGATAACCCTAGTTAGTTAAAGTATCAAGCCGTACTCATTGCTTGGCCGTGATTGATTGAATGAGGAATAATCTGTCTAGTCTTGATCCTGTATAAATTGTTACATGCTCTAACTTCTTATATTATCTTGCTGATAAATAGGAGAAACCAAGTTCGGTTCAGACAAAGGGTTACAATCCCGGTCTTTGTTTGGTTTAAGGATTGTAACTTGGTTATCTGAATAGTCCCATGGTTATCTTACCGTATATCCCTATTGTCACGCCCCGATTCGGGGAATCGCTCGCTTTGCTTCGATTCACGCCGAATCGATCGTCCTTGCTAAGGCGTGATGTCGTACAAGTCTGGAGTTGCACTTGTACAAGGCTAGAACATGCACATTTATATCACTTTGAAACATTTAAAAGTAAGCCACAGTTGCGAAAATATTTAGACACAATATAGGAAGAAGAAATACTCATTTTTATTCATAATTGTAGTCAGAATACAACTTTTCTCGATAATATTTGAAATGCCATTTCGGCTACATTGATTCATGAAAAGAAGTACAACTGATAGCTGCCATGAAATAATTTTCCGTTCCATACATCATGCCCCTTTAGTACTTTGAAATATAAGCAGCTATCTTTGAAAACTCCGTAATACTTTGTGCGTCTTTTAGGGAAAATAACTTGAAAGGAAACAGCAGTTCAGAAAGCTTTAGTTGTGAGGTGCGCCCGAGCCTTCTCCAGTACCTGTGGAGGAGGGGTCAGCACATTATAACAATGCGCTGGTGAGCCCCGTTGGCCCACTCAGCTAAACCACCATTTTATTAATGACAAGCATTTTAAAGATATAAACTTATTAGGGACAGGCAACATTCAGAGTAATTCACAATAAATGCAACAGGGAATAAACCATGTTTACTTTACCGTTGGCCGAATCCAGCTTTCCTGCATAAGATACAGGATAATAATAATATACTTACCGTCCCTGCATAAAATGATCATTAGCATGCATCCTGACTACATGGCCACTAGCGTTGTTAAACTATATGGACATCTCTTTGCCTTATAGGACTTCAAGGTAATGCAATGACTCCAAAGTAGGTAGCTAGCCCCTAAGGATGCCTCGCAATACCCGTGCTCCCATTAGCACGCCAATGCTTCCTCCTAGGCCGAATCGGTCCCGGCGCCCCAGTACTGATTCGAAGAAACACACCACCAAACCTTGTGCACAAGTTGTCCATGACCATGCGAATGCGTGAACGACTCGATAAGCATACAGTGCATGGTAGTTTTGAAAGTAAATAGACAACTTGTTCATTTCGCAGCATTTCATCATCATTCTAGGCATCAATTCAATCTCAATTCAATGTTCAGTGGACAAGCATAATCTCAATTGTTGTTAACAGTGTAATCGATTCATTTCAATGTTCAAGGGACTAACATTTATTTCAATGTTCTATGGACTAGCATTCATTTCAATGTTCTATGGACTAGCATTCATTTCAATGTTCAATGTTCAATCTCTAGCTTCTTAGTGGTATTGACTTGTGGCATTTAGTAACTTGATATCGATCAACGGATGTTGCAAGACAATTATTTAGTTGGCATGAAGGAATAGCGAGAGGGACAATACCACCACAGAGATCCACACTCACCAAATTAGAGAATCGTCGAGAGAGAGGAACACTTGCACGCTTAGCCTTCCGTCACGCGTCAGTCTGCATTGGCACCAAAAGATTGATTAATAATCCGTCTCGTTGTGTTCTCTTCTCTCAGAATTCTCAAGAATGAATGCTATACAAATCGATGAAAACGGGCAAGAATCAAATCATCGAAAATCATTCAGAAAAGCATCCATCAAAACCAAGCAGCAAAACCAGCAGCAAAACATCCAGAGAAAACTCTTGGACGCATTTCAAGAGAAACCAATCCATTAGTTGGAAAGGTTCTTATGCACTTGTCCGTGATCGATTCGGTGCCGGCGGTAAGTTTTTCCAATACTCGGTTCCGATCGAGTTAGCCAAGCCACAAGCCTTATATAGTGAACCGCTAGGAGCGGGACACTACACCCGTGATGTTATATTTTCTCCAGTTTTACTATATATTATTTTCTGTGCTAATTGCTGGTTTTAGTTCCTAAGTAAAGCTTCCTTTGTGGTACTTGCTCTTTCTGGGATCTGACCCAGCTGGTTTTGTATGGCCAGATTTCGGAGCAGCTCTAGAGGATCTACCGATTTTCCAGCCCGATGGTGACCACCAGGCGTAACCAGGGCAACGAGTGGGTTATTTTTGGCTCTCCCATTCTATTGTAAACATATTCTTTTGAGGCGTTTAGCCGACGAGCACATGTTTAGCTCGATTGCACTTACTTACTGTCTGCCTACGGACTGTAACATGATTGACAGATCCTAGGGTTGATCATGTATGACTAAAACTCTTGCTAGTCCTAACATTTTGTAACGACTAGCTTCATGATCAACTGAATATGTAATGTTTGGGACGTCTTACTATTGTATATTTGGTGATCTAACATCTTATAACATTCACTTACTTGCTTGTGATTGAGACACTAGGCTTGTTCATGACCATAGGAGACTGTTGGCTTGTAGTAAACCCTCATGTATCTAGACAGCCGTGACCGTATAGCGAGGTGGATTGCACTTCAATATACGTAGCTGGCTATGTCTGCCCCCGCTCTCCAGTATTCTGGTTCTGGGGCGTGACAACTGCTCGGGCGTGATCCAACCTTGGATTCCTTTTTTGGAACGGTCTCGAGCCTTCTGGTCGTCGATCGCATCCCGGATCAACTTGGCGGCAACGGCAGGAAATTGATTCTCAATCGTCTCAGCCCGGTGTGGTGGATAAAAATATGTCTTCTACAAGAATTAAATTAGTTAGCTATACAATATGCATAAAATATAATTTATACTAAAAGTAATATACTTTAGTTACCTTGAAGTGGGCAAACCAGAATGCTTTCCTCTCGTCCGAGGCATCCGAATAGTTGATCCAAGGCCGACCGTAGTTGGACCTCAGAAATAGCCCCAATGCCCTCTGAACTGACGAGGGACGATATCTACACAACGATAATTAAATTCATTAACATATAGATATAAGTATGAATAAATGTTAACTAATTAACTTACTTTGTAGGTCCGTCGGACCAAATCTCCATCATCGTCTCGTCCGGAGGAGCGCATAGGGGATCGCTCGGATCATATGTAGACGGCGTAGGTGCGACCTCTTCCACCCACTCCTCCGTCTCCATATTACCGTCATCAGGAGGAATACTGCTGGATGGGCTAGGATCAGGCCTGGAACTGTTCGTCCCAGGAGTGCTGCCATGCACCGTCGACGCAGACGGAGATCCGAGTGGCTGGTACACTGGAGTACTATGAGACGAGGGACCGGCACCGTCATCCACTAACGGAGTACCACTCCGTCCACCGGTGGAACCTCTACCTCCGCGGGATACTCCTCTACTGCCACGGGGGTACGATCCTCTGCGTCCTGCCATACATAATAGAAATAGATATCTACAAGATAATAATCATGTATTTAATATATCATAGGTTATAAAGATAGACCCGGAGCAACTCTCCGTTGAATTTGTAGATAATAAACATGCATTTAACATATCACAGTTTATAAAATAGACCCGGAGCAACCCTCCGTTGAATTTCTAGATAATAACCAAGTCTATATAATAAACTCTATAAACATCCATAAACATCCAGAAAGTAAAATAAACATCCAAGTCTAGATAATAACATCCAGAAAGATCAACATCCAGAAAGATAATAAGTCTACTGTCCTCTACGCAGGAGCAAATAGATCTCCCTCCCCAGCCACTGCGCATAAGTAGGATCCACACCAGCAAGATCAATATCCAGAGGAGATGGATGACTGGAACTCCCGGTGCAACTACCCTCTGGTGCCACCTCCTCCTTTACAGCAATCTCGGCTTTAGGAATAACTTCCTCCTTAATAGTAGGAGAAAGTTCTTCCTTGACCGTCATCTCTGCAGTAGGTACCACTATCGACTCAACAGCAGAAGGAAGCACTACCTCCTCAGCAGCAGGTGCCTCTTAGGGGTGCAACTCCGGCGGGTTGGGTCGGGCTTGAGGTCAACTCGAGCCCAACCCGATGAATCATAAGTCAAGCCCGAGCCCAAGTTCGACCCGACCTCGGGTTCAATATATGAAGCCCAAGACCAAGCCCGGAGGATCGGGTTTGGCTCGGGTTGGGCCGGATCCATCGGGTTTATCGGACTCTAATATAATATTTGAAATAATTTTAAATAAAAGTAATATTAAACTCATAATCAAATAGAAATCAAGTCTTAATCATTACAAAATACAAACTGAAATAAGATTTAGGATAAGGAGTTGAAGAGTTTGGGTGGAAAAATTTAGGATTAAAATTTTTTATTTAAGAAGCATGAAATTATATATATATATATATATATATATATATATATATATATATATATATATATATATATATAAGTCGGGTTTCGGGTTCTTCGGGTAACCCGACATATTAACCCGAGCCCAACCCGATTTTTGATCGGGTTCAAATATTTTAACCCGAGCCCGAACCCGAACCCGAGTATTTTCAACCCTGACCCAACCCATTAACGGGTTTACCCGATCGGGCTCGGGTTTAGCCCGCCTGAGTTGCACCCCTAGTGCCATCTGGTAAGATTGATGGAAACATAGAGATTAATTAAGGATGAAACAAAATGACAATATTAGACGTGTAATGTGGAAGATATTTTACATTTTATTTTACTTTCAATCATCTTCTGAAAATTCATCTTCTTCATCCTCCGCGTCCTCATCTTCCTCTTCCTTCTCATCTTCGCTTTCATCTACTTCATTTTTCTCTTCGGATACTTCTACCTCTTCTACACGATTAGACGTGTAACATGGAACTTCCGTTGTGTCCATGTCAACTGTATTTGTTACGAGAGGTAGCTCGTCCTCCTGATAAGCTATTTCGTCAACATCGTAGGTATTTCTGGCTTTAGTCTTGCATACTGCCCACCAGTCCAACCTAGTTGTTTCCCGTCTAGGATAAGTAGTGAAGTAAACTAGTTGAGCCTGTCTTGCTAGAACAAATGGTTCGTATTCTTGATATCGACGACGGTAGTTAATATTGTAACGCCCCAGTCCCAAAATCATATAGGACTAAGTACGCAAATATGCCAGCTGTAGATATACGAAGAATACTCCAATGTATGGAATCCTCGTATAAATACATAAGCTGTAAAATGTAGAGAACCAAGACATGCTAAATCTTATCCACAAATATATAAAGAATAAAGTAGAATCAACTTGAATAGTTATGGTACAATCGTTGGGCGGAGACAAAGTCCACTACCAACTATCTCAATGAAATAAATGTACAAGAAGGCAATCGACAAAATGACAAAACGAACCAAGAGCAATCATCTTCGAGAAATGGAGAAGATCGCGGCCTTGGCTAGAAAACCTGTAGAAAATTATGAAAGCACACACATGGAGAAATCACCAGGTCCTCAGAGGGACGTAACAAGATACATAAAAATAATACCATAATGAACTGTAAATGAAACATGACAAAGGAAAGACCACACACTCCAACACCAAGGAACCTAACCATCTAGGTGTAATGCAAGTCAAAAACTATACTGGAACGTATAAGTGGGTAGGAATAAAGCATAGCATCCGCTAGAGGCTTTCGCATGAACTAGTATACGTCTCTGACCGTATCTGACGCGTGGTCAGGGCCGTACAATGGATATATCCCCTAGTCCATACTTTGCATCGCTAGCATACCTCATGACCGTATCTGACGTGTGGTCAGGGTCGTGCAATGGATATATCCTCTAGCGATACACCCATATCAGGGAAACCATGAACCCATAACCGGGCAACTAGAAGGCTGTAGGCCAGCTCATATGTCCTAGTAGTTTTTTCCGCCCATGTATCACACAAGTCATATCCATGACTTGGCGATCCATATCTCTATGCAAGTCGCTATCTAGACTCTGCTAATCCATAAATGAATAGACACACGAACCGCCTATATCGGTAGCAAGTCGAATACGTAGGTTCGTGCCAACTCCATGATCCTCACTCTTGTATCGTGTATGAGACGTGTCAACAGGTTAAAGAAGTTATGGAGTATAACTTCAACACATCAAAAAAGTCAGCTACCACATATGGTCCACACACACACACACAAACATCGATATACATATCGATGGCACCCAAGCCATACTTGGACACACTTTTACTAATGTAAAACACTAGCAACATATAAAATATCATGAATGAAATATAAGTAAAAGATGGCAAGGTATCTTGCCTGGTGGGTCGCCTGGGGTGGTACGATGCTCCGACAAGTCCGAATAGTCCGATGGCCGGGGTTGATGTAATGGATCAAAATCGTGAGAAAATAGGAACATGTGATTAGTCACGATCAACAACGATAATAGGAGGAATTTAGGAGTGACTGAATATTTATACTATTTTTAGAAATAATTTTATAATAATTTTACATAAATATTTGAAAATACTTAAAATATACCATTTGGGGAAATACATTTTTATTAGTCAAATATACGTCTAGATAAATATTTGAAAAATTGAAAATTATTTTTAGGCTAAACTCACATTTAAAATATATATAATATATATATTGTAGAAAAGTAACTTTTTATTAGTCAAAATATTTTAATAAAATATAGCAAAAAATAATTTTAGGGCTATTGAGTGTTGTCAAAATAATTTGAAAAATACTAATTATCAAATTTATTTAAATAAACAGAATATTGCACTAATAATTCTAACAATAGATAACATAAACAAAAGTATTTAAAATAATACTAATAATATAATAGTAACAGAAATAATAAAATAATAATAATTATTATTATAATAATAACTGTGGCAGTATTAATAATAATATCAATAATAATAATAATAATATGAATAATAAATTAATAAATAATAACAGTAATAATCTTAATAATTAATACTAATAACAATGTTAGTTATAATAGTGATAATAATAATAATAATAATAATAATTTATTTTTATTTTTATTATTATTATTATTATTATTATTATTATTATTATTATTATTATTATTATTATTATTATTATTATTATTATTATCCCTTTAATAGAACTTTACACCCACTCCCCCCCCAATGTTAAACACTGAGAGAGAAAAAAAAACGAAGTGATTGGAAGAGGGGGTCTTACCTCGGGTTCGGCGGGGGTGGCGATCGGCGCCGGCGGTGCGGAGGAGACGGCGCCGGTGGTGGCGCGATGATCCGCGGAGGAGGAGAAGGTGGAAGACGCGCGAGATCCGGCGGCCGGAGGAGGTCGAGAGGCGACCATCCCTGCGCGCGGTGGCGCATGGCTGCGGCGGTGTGGTGTGCGACGTCGGAGGTCGGCGGCCGGTGAGGGAAGACGAGAGGAGCGCGGTGGCGCGGTTCGGAGGTGCTGGTGCGTCGGCCGGCGCATGGGGTTTCAGTGCTTCGGCGGAGCACCCACGCGAGGGGGAGGCGGCCGGGTTTGAGCGTCGGCAGTGGCGCTGCGCCGGCGAGAGCGCGTCTCCGACCAGCGCTGGGGGAGGCCGGGAAGTCGGAGGCGGAGGCGCGTACTCGGACGCCGGGCGGTGAGGATCAGGCATCACCGGTGTGCTACGCGGAAGATCTCCGGCTCGGCGTCTCCGACAAGGGCGGCAGAGGTGGAGTTGAGAGGGATGGACGGACTCCCGGCAGAGGCGGCGGCGGTTCGCCAGCACGCGACGACGGTCGGGAGCCTAGGCGGAGGCTGGAGGTCAGGTTAGGGTTCCCCCTCTCCTTTGGAAATCTTGATGGTGGTGGTGGCGATGTCGAATCCGCGGCGTTGGCGGTAGGATTTGGGGTTTTTCGGGCACGGCAACGTGGTGGTATTACAGGTGTTCAGTTATTGGGGATGACAGCGATGGTGAAGGGGCTAGGGTGGCGAATTGTGGATATGCTGAGCGGTGGTGGTGTCGACCAGAGTTGGTCGGGGATGTTGGCGACGGTGGTGGGGCTGTGGTGAAGGCTGGGGCTGTGATGGTGATGACAGTAAAATGGGTAGGGGACGTCATCGTGTTGGGGGCTATCCTGACACGACAGAGAAGGGTCGGTGGTTGTGTCCTACGAGACACGGGAACAGGGTTGTGTCCGACATATCGGACACGAGAAAGAACGATGTATATATGTACTGGAAATATAGTGGATGTAGGGAGGCACAGACACGATGCATAATTTGGATGGTGGCAATTTATGGACGAGTACCTGCCTATTTATAGGATGTGAGAATTCTCAGTTGGATAGGGATTGAGATTTGATTAAATCCCCAATAGCTAATATAAATTTTAATTCAAATAAATCAAATCTAAATTGAAATTAAATTCGAATTTAATTCTAGATCATTCAAACTCAAATATAAATATAAATTCTACGTTTAAACGTTTTAAATTAAAACCATAAAATCAAATTGAGATTTAAAATGGCCACGAAAATTTCCAAATATATTTTCCAAAAATACCAATAATAATAATTTCGAAAATAATAAATACTTTTAAATATCCTCTTGAATAATAAAATATTTATATCAATAAATTCAAAAAAAGGATTAAATTTATATGTCTTGTATAAAAATAAACATTTGCATAAACCTCATTTTTAAATTACTATTTATATAACTTCCATGATGTAAAATAAAGTTTTAAAAATTCCAAATGCGACACATTCTACAACTTTAAGTAATTGAAAATAAATATTTATTAGTTATTATTTGAAAATTCAAGCTTCTAAAATAAAATATTTTTACAAAAATATGTACCTCGCACATATTCGCACTCGACGAGGCATATGAAAATATTGAGTTCATACGCGACGTATAATACGACTATACGACGTACAAAATACCAAGTAAAAATTTGAAATACTCAATTTATAAAAAAAATTTAAGTAGAAATTTAGGGGTTTTACAAAAATCCACAAGACCATGCTTGTCAATTTTCCAACCTTGATCTTGGATCGGGTCGAACCAATCATACCTGAACAACACGATCTTAGCCGGCTCTACGCCGTAGTTACATGTCAACTCCACAATCTCCCGTAAGACGCCATAGAAATTATTGCCCGTATCTACATCTTTGTAGTTTGTAGATCGGATACATAAACAACTATTTTTGGTCGAATCAAGATCTGGAAAGTTCTCTCTGATCGGAACATTTGTTGACTTGAACCTGTACCCATTCATATAATAGCTTGGCCATATTTTGACGGAATAAATGGGCCCCTTGGCTAGAGTTCAAATAGACTCATTCTCTAGTATTGCGTCCGAACGATCGACCTAAATTCCACAAGATAAGAAATTCACTACCAAAATCAGTCAATTTAGCAACGTTTTTAGCGACTCCATGTAAAAATGTCACTAATATTTAGTATATTAGCGACATGTTTTATTAACGTCGCTGAACGTCGCCAGAAAAAAAAATTAGTGACATTCAGCGACCTATAGTGACTACTTAAAAGCGTATTAGAAAGTTACGTCGCTAGACGTTGCTGAACGTCGCTAATGTTTAGGATATTAGCGACGTTCAACGACGTCCTTTGATGACGTCGCTGATTTTCGTCAAATAGGGCTCCCTGTTTCAACTTTTCATTTTTCCCTCCCCCCTCCCAAATTTATAATTCCCTCTATCCCAAATTCCCTCGATCCCCTGCCCCTCCCGCATCCCTCCCTCCGGTCCTCGGCGACCCCTCCCCCCTCGGCGACCCACTCCCCCCCCCCGGCGACCCGACCCATCCCCCCTCGGTGACCCACTCCCCCCTCGGCCCCCTACCCTCGGCGACCCCCTCGGTGCCCCACTCCCCCTCGGCGACCCCCTCAGTGCCCCTCTCCCACCGGCGACTCCCTGCCACTCTTCCACCAGCGAATCCCTCCCCGTCGAGCCGTTGCCCCGGCGACCCCTCCCCGTCGAACCGCTGCCCCGACCCCCTCCAATTCAGGTACATGGATCAGCTTACTAGGTTATAGTAATGGAAATTTTTGATTACTTGTTTAGTAAACCTCTAACTTGACTGCAGTGGATATATATAAATTTCTGACTAAATAGCTGAGCTTGAATGGTTTGAGGACTGTGTTTCTACAGTCTAGAAATTCATACCAGGTTAGTGATGGTGATTTGCTCAGGTTGATATATGCTTCAGTATATACATCCTTGGTGGTGAAGGATAATTCGAGGGGAAGAACAGTAGTTTAGAAAGGGTTAAAGTTGAGAGTTAACACCAATTGGTTGTAATGAACCTTACCTGGGAAATAGAGTATCAATATTTATTGATACGAATGGTTATGGAGATAACAAGTTATCTTAAGATTAAGCCATTCATATACTAGGAATAAGTATCAGAAAGGAAAGGTTTCCTATGTCAGGTTACAGCCTTTGATATTCTATTACATATCAGTTATGCTATACTTACATTAACTCTATTTTATAAGTAAACTTGAATTCCTTAACTTAATGCTTAGTTAACAAGTTGATTTTGGTCATAAATTGCTTAACATATAAGAACATTGGTTAAATTATTCAGGGAACAGTGAATTTACAATAGGTGGATTGGACTGAGAACTTGTAGGGTTTGCCAAAGTGATTGGGCAAGTGTGGGCTGTAGGATGGTTAGTAGAAATTTGGGTAGCATGCCAAATATTAACAATGGAGTCGTTGACTGATGTTAGCTTTTTTATAAAGCATATGGTAGCATTCAGGACTATTATTATGACTATCTTATAGTTATTTTCCTTTAGCTAAGCTATACTATTTAGGCAATGTTACTACTTGAATGTTGACCAACTAACTACGAGGCCTAGTATCCTAGTATCCTAGTATCCTTGTAATAGAGTATCCTAGTATCCTTGTATCCAAGTATCCTAGTATCCTTGTAATAGAGTATCCTAGTATCCTTGTATCCTTGTTGTTTGTATCCTAGTATCCTTGTTGTTTGTATACATGTCTGACAGGTTTCTCGTTATCACACATCTGCCTATTTTTACATTTTTACTTGTTCTCCCTTTCACATATATTGTTCATTATTAGACTTCAAATGGAGACTTGAGAGCTTCTTGTGATACATTATCGGAAGGCTACACCCTAAGGTCCAAGCCCGAGCTTGCTAAACTTTATACATAAGCCCATGTCCATGTTTGATATGGACACTAATCTACCAAATTTATTGATTAAACACTATGCTAAAGAGACTAGGATTAATATTGGCGAAAATACTGACATATATCACGTCTTCCTATTTAAACCTTTAACTTGACAATGCAAGACTTTATTTTTTGACATGCTATAAATAGCTCATCTCTTGGATAAAGATGATAGATACATTCATATGCATGTGTTTCAACGATGTGCTTGTATCTATCTTACAGAATTATCCTCAAATGGATATGGAACTGAATTACTATCTGCGGAATCGTTCGTGGATGTACAATCGTCATCCGGATGACATGTGCGGTGTGCGGGATAAATTCATAGAGGGTGTACAACAGTTCCTGCAGTTTGCCAAGGCGTTCCCTCAGTACATGGACGGTACCAAAATTAAGTGTCCGTGTGAGAGATGTCGCAACTTGAAATATCATCCAGAAGTGGAAGTAACGTATCATTTATACTCGAAGGGTTTCACGTCGAATTACTATCAGTGGAGCGCACACGGAGAACTTGTGTCCTTAGCATCGGAGTATGAGCCTTATGTGGATGTCTACAACTACGCTGCTTACGACGATGGATTGGTGAACATGGTTTTTGACACGATGGGGCCTAGTTTCGATCTGGACAATCATGATGCACCTGAGGAGGCACCGAACGCCGATGCTGCAAAGTTCATGGGGTTGCTGGAGAATGCAAGGACTCCATTATATCCTGGTTGTGAGGATCATTCACCGTTGGAGGTGGTTACAAGATTGTTGAGCATCAAGTACGATTTTAATATGTCGCAAGATTGCTACAACCGACTTATGGAGTTGATTATAGAAATATTGTCTGAGGGTGCTAAGTTGCCTAAACACTTTTACCGGTCTAATGTAGAAGATGTAGAATTATCCGAAGAGGAAGGCGAAGCCGACAAAAGCGAAGATGAAACTAAAGATAAGGAGGAGGAGGAGGAGGAGGAGAAGGAAGAAGAAGATGAGGTCGAAGAAGACGAACAAGATGAATATTCTGAAGATGATTGAGAGAGATGTACTTTTATTTTTTAGATGTTTCTTTTTGAATGTACTATCTGGATTTAGATGTTTCTTGTAGAACGTACTATCTGAACTTAGATGTTTCTTGTAGAATATACTATCTGGACTTAGATGTTTCTTGTAGAATGTATCATCATATGTTGTCTGGGTTATTATCTTGTCGTTGTTGTACTTTCATATTTCTAATGTACTATTATTTGTTGTATCTCATCATATGTTGTTATCAGGTATGACAGGTCGTCGCGGATCGTTCCGCGTATCCCGACAAGGGGCACGGGTTACTACTGGCAGAGGAAAGGGTACTCCTTCGGTACCTCCTACTGGTACCGGCTCTGGATCCTCGTTGTCCAGTACTCTTGTGTATTGGACAGTACCTCCGCCTGCCACGACGCTACGTGGCATATCTCCTGGGACGAGTAGTTCCAGGCCTAAGACTGCTCAGTCGTCTAGTGTTCCTCCTGTTGATACGACGATGGAGACAGATGAGCAGATGGAGAAGGCTGAGCCGATGACCGACTAGTATCAGGCAGATAATACATGCGCACCTCCGGAGGAGACGAGGATGTAGATCTGGGCCGGCGGTACAAAGTAAGTGTTTTGGTTTATCATTTTTTCTGTGTTTATCATAAATGAAATTTTCTCATGAATATAATATGTCTGTATAGATATCGTCCCACGTCGGTACAGAGACGCCTATGCCACTTCTTGAGGACTAATTATGGTGGTCCTTGGATAAACTACTCTGATGCTCCTGACGAGAGGAAGGCCTACTGGTTTGCGCGCTTCAAGGTTAAAATATATTTTCTTTTAACATGAATCATATAATTTTTGCATATTATATATAACTGATAAATATTTGGTTTGCACTCTTCTAGGATATGTTTTTCTATCCACCGCACCGGGCCGAGATGATCGAGAGGATGTTTCCTGCCGTCGCTGCTAAGCTGATCCGCGACGCTATTAATGATAAGAAGACTCGTGATCGTGCCGGAAAGCCGATCCAAGGTTGGATCACCCCTGAGCAGTGGACTACGATGAAGGCTCGATTCGACGAGCCAAGGTACAAGGAAAAAATCTGAAAAGGTGGCTAGGAAGCAAGGGTCAAAGTGGTGCGGTGGGTCGATTCCGATGACGGAACATTTTCTTCGTTTGGTATATTTTTTTTATTTCAGAAAAATTATTTTAATGCAACTCCGATAAATTAGTAAAAGGTGATATATTTAATTACAGGTAAGGAGGGTGATGACGCCAATATGGTGACTGTCTTCCTGGCCACACATCGGAAGGACGGGAAGCTTATTGACGAGCGGGCAGAGCAGGCCTGTGTAAGTATTACAATTCTATTTATTAATTTTAATACTTCGTGTTAGTTTTGATATAACTTAGTAAATATGCATGCAAATAGATATGCATGTAGTTAGTAATAATAAGTACATTAGACATTAGAAGTTATAGAGTATCCATGCTTTCTAGGCCGGGTTTGAACGGCTTAAGGAGCGGGCGGCTGCTAGTGCACATGCTGCGGGAGAGGCCGGTACTTCCTTGCAGCCCGCTCCAGCTTCGTCGGAGGACGAGCTGTGGGTGACCGCCGCTGGTGGTCTCCAGAGGGGTACGTACTACGGTACGAGATCCTATGGCGCCCTAGTTACGTCACAGTCCTCTAGGGCCTCCCATGCTAGTGTGCATGGCCCACAACCCTCCCAGGAGTCTGTTCGAGTCCAGCAGATGGTGGAGTCTGTCCGTGACGAGATGCTATGATGGATCCAGGAGTAGCCTCAGACAGACGATGCTGCACTCATAGCACGATTGGATACGCTCGACCGCAGCATTATGGAGCTCAGGGATGTGACTGAGAGGACAGAACGGGGCGACACTGATCTTAGAGCATCGATAGAGTGCAGCGTGATGGATCTGCTGGCATCACAGCTGTCCATGGGCGAGAGGCTGACGTTGATGCAGGATTCGATGGTTGATAGCAGTACGAGGCTGTTATCTACCATGGATTCCTACCACCAGCGACTTGCAGCGTTGGAGCGTTATTGTCCTCCAGGTGCGCCTTCATCGTCGTCGACTCCGTCGGCGTCACTACCTCTGACTCCACCGACGTCACTACCTTCTGCATCGGTGACGATTTCACGGAAGGAGTACGAGATGTTCCTATCCTTGAGACGCGGCGGTGCCCCTCCTCCAGATCCGCAGTAGTCCGAGTTAGGACTATTTTTTTTAGTGTTTGTTTATGTTGTTTCAGTATTGGTGGTGAATTATTTGTTTGTGTAGACTTTCATTATTGGTTGTTTTTTCATGTGGATATTGGTTGTATACTTTGGATCGACGATTACCGACTTTGGATATTTTACTCTTTTAGACTTTCTCTTGTTTGTGTTGATACATATGTATATTGTGATGTACCGGTGTTGAGCGTTCCACTGAAAGGGTCGGCGAACCCAGGATGAAAATGTGCTTCTGTGTATTTATTGTTATTTATTAAACTGCATGAAGAAAATGTGATTTTGTGGACATTCTGTTATTTATTTTTTTGTATTTTAGCGACGTTTACCGACGTCTACCTGCTTTGCTAAACGTCAGTAAACGTCGCTAAATTACCAGTTATAGCGACGTTTATCGACGTTTACCGACCCAGCTTCCCTCTTCTGCAGAGTCGGTAAACGTTGGTAAAATGTATCATACGTCGCTAAAATCACCGATGTTGACCGACATCAGAGAGACGTCGCCATTTTTCCGACGTGATGTTGGTGAACGTCGGTGATTAGCGACGTTTATTTAGCGTCGGTAAGCGTCGGTAATAGCGACGCTTACCGAAGTTTTGCCTGTCAGCGACATGGCTTTCCGCGACCACAAAAAACGTCGGTAAATACGATTAGCGACGCTTTTTGTCATTTTAGCGACGTTTTATGACGTCGCTAATATGACCTATTCTGGTAGTGTGATATGTACAGATTGTAACTATTCGATTTTTCATGAACGGACAAAACACATTGAATTTGATTGTCATTTCATCCGTGAGCATTTTATGGCAGACACTATTTTTCTACCACATGTGACCTCCTTTGATCAGCTGACATAATTCTTTACAAATTCACACCCCAGACCGATTTCAGTTTCTATTGGACAAACTCGTGTTGTTTGACCCATCATGAATTTGAAAGAGAATGTTAAGGTCGATATGATTAGATTCAAGTCTATCTTTACTTATCTTTTATACGGGGATACGGATTTCTTCTCCTATATGGATATAGATTTCTTCTCCTATACGGATATGGATACGTTCTATCTATATATATTCATAGTTGTATGATTTTTTACATCATCTATTAATAAAATTAATATTATTGATTTGTTTAAACATCAATCGAGTACTTATATTCACTATACTCCACAGTTGATTTTTTTTTTTTTTTTTTTTCAGGATTGAACGACAGAAAATTTTCTTCTTGTTTTCATGGGACTTGAGATGAGTTTCCATGAAAAAAGAGAGGTTACATGTGTTTGTAGTTGGAATTCCATTGGTTTGTATAACATCCGTAGTGAAGAAACACATCCCACATGCCATGGCGTCCAAATCTATCAGAATCAGAGCAGCTGGCTAATTTTATATCTATATGAGTTATATAACTATGCATCTTAAGCAACAAACTCTACACCACCTCCCCTGGATATGAATGGTTCGGACCTGGTCACCGCATGCATATACCATCTGGACCAGAAACAGCCTAGTTTCAATCCTCAGCCGCATCATGCATGTGGACTTGGACAACCTTTTTCTGCTTGTACAATTTTCAGTCTCAGCGTGATCTCAATATAGATCTGGGTTGCAGTATCGACCTGCAATATGGATCAAGAGACAACCAAAACTAGTTCTGGATAGAGCCATGGCCGGCCCAGAGGGTTGGGTTGCCCTAGTCGGCGTTAGATTTCGTTGCCTCTTATCGTTGATTCCAAAAGAAGATATCAAAAAAAAATGATGGCGAGTGGGATGACAGCAACATCGAAGTCTCCTTTTCTGACGGCGTCGCGGAGCTCCGATTCCGAGTTTCTCTCCTTGAGCTACTCTAGGCCTTTACAGTAGGAACTCAAAATATAGACCTGGTGGATTGTTAGTTCAATTAACGGAGAGGAGTTGGAGTGGACCGTACGTGCAGGCACTATTGACGGAGAGGTGGAGACTTAGGGGTGGAAGGGTTATCCTGATCAGGGGGTTGTCCAAGTTCGATGACTTGTCCGATTTACTCCAGGACTGATCCTGAATAGAGCAATCCAATCCCGCAAACCGGTACTGCATGTGATTGCACCAAATTAAGCACATGACGTGAAGATACTCGATGCAATTATATATCCAACCGAAAGGAAGCATTATGTTTATATATATTATATATTCTTGTCAAGAGGACCGACACTTCGATCGCCATGGAAGTCCCAACGGAGATCGTGGGTTCTGAATCCCCCCATGTGTGAAACTCTTGCGAGGAGAGTGGCATGTTGGAAATTAAGTGAGCTATCTATATAAATATATATAAGCATACATAGTTAGTACAGTTTGCATGTTCTTCCTTCCCTTTGCTTTCCTTTGCTTTGCTTGCTTTGAGTGAGAGAAATAATAATAGCTCTGCTCCCTCCCTCGACGATGGGACTCTCCTCCGTGTTGCCGGTGATGCTCTTTTGTGCAGTAGCGCGAGTGGCCGCAGGCTTCACCGACGGTGACATTTTTGCGCAACTTCTTTTTTTAACTGTCTTTCTTAATTTGCAATTCTTGCATGCTTCTGTCAACTTTCTGCTGCATAAGAATATCCTTAATTTGTAGAACGACTAAACTATATATATATATATATTAATGATTTTGATATATTGTATGAAAAATGCTATATGTATCTCTAAAATTTTATTCCTCTATGTCTCTTAACTACGTGGTCATCTTCTATTTGCTCATATTTTTCTCCAATTTTTTTTATTTATTTGGGTCAATAAAGAAGTGACATGTGAAGGAGGGAAAAATAAAATAAAATTTTTGCTCACATTGTATTGTGTTGCAATTAGTTGTAAATAGTAACTATTTTTTTTTTATATAACTTGCACATTTCATATCATTTATTGAATTACATAAAATTTTGTGCATGCATACATCTGAATGACATCCAATTGCACATCGAGTCGTGGTGTACTGGTAACACCACCGTGCACCGGGGGTGAGGGCCGGGTTCGAGCCCTCCCTCCCACGGAGGTGGCTGGGTGGCGGTGGCCACGGCCTCCTGGCCAAGATCGGATGGAGTCGTCCACCGACTTTGGTTTAAAAAATAAAAATAAAAAAATAATAATAAATAAAATGACATCCAATAGATGTCATTAAAGGATGTCGGAATAATTTGTTTGAGGGAGCAGCGATCCCAATAAATTAGCTAAGGCCTTACCCGATTTTGTACAAAGATGGAACATATAAATAGGATAGAATACCTATTTATATGTTCAAAAGTTACACACTTATCTATATATACCGGCCACAAATTTGCCCCAAATTTGTTGTTGAAACTGTTAAAGCTGCAGGCACCTTAAAATTAGTCCACTTTGTTGACTTACCAAATTACTCTGGTTCGCTTAGTACTAACTCACTATTAACAAATATTGATATAGCAAAAAAAGATAACCAAGTTTATAGATTTAATTGATTAACATTAACATTAATACTAACTTTAACATTAACATTAAAATTAATATGAACATTAAATTAAAATTAGCATTAATTAACATTAAAATTAATATTAACTTCAAATTAACATGAATATTAATATTAGTGTTAACATTAATTAGCATTAATATTAATTTTAACATTAACATTAGAATTAATATTAACATAAATTAAAATTAGCATTAGCATTAACATTAACAATAAATTTTTGGATAATTAATTTTTTGGGTTAAAACATGACATGTCAGCTGCCACGTCACTATTCATGCCAGATGCCACATAATGGGAGATGTCATCACCCAAAATTTTTGGGAGCCAATTAACATAAGAGAAATGTTTAAAGAATATTTTCTAAAAGTTGTTGACCAGCTAAACCTGTAAACTTGGTTACATCTCTCCGCCACATCAACATTTCTTAGTAGTGAGCTAGTACTAAGCTAGCCATACAGCAAGATTGGTTGACATATTATTAGTACTTTATCCCTTGCTCTAATGGCATCATTAATTTGCGCATAAATTAGACTTAACATTTGCATCTTAAAAGATGCATATGTTGATCTAAAGATAACCTTTAATGGTTAAAGATAGAATTGTAAACACAAAATAGGCTAATAATGTAGTTCCTAAGGTACCTATCTCCATAGTCAAATTACAAATCTTATTCATTTCGGATCTGCTATTTTGACTGAGCGGGGCTGGCCTGCGCTGGCCCACGGCTACGCGATACATCAGCATTGGCCCTCAGGACTAGGGTGGGCCCATGTTAGCAGAGGAGCAATGGCTAGCAGTCACGCGGGCGCAGGCCAGCGTAAACCAGTCTCACGGACGGTCAAAATAACGTTTTCTTATTCATTTTTATCAAAATGTAGTCAAAGGACAAAATTCACAAGTTTGTCAATCAACCAAGGTTCACGGTACTTTAAACTAAAAATCTTATTTATTTTATCAAAATGCAGTTAAAGGATAAAATTCACAAGTTTTTCAATCAACCAAGGTTTGAGTTATGGAAATCGGTATAGAACGCTTCCTATGAGTATCAGAATCAACACTATCGGCAATATTTGTGGGTTCAAATTGAAGTATATATATTTTTTAGTATATGAAAACCAAAAATAGCAATAAATTATTTTAAAAATATATATAGATTAGGCATAATTTTTAATTTTTGTGTGTGTTTGTTCTTATTAATTTTGAAATCAAATGAGATAATAGTCACCATTGCTGATTGGTTTACCTGTGACATATAAGTTTTCTTCATCTAAATTCTTCTACACTAACCTTCATATGCTTTTACGTCCTTACTGGTTTTTCTTTTTTGTTCAATTTTTTTCTGGCGAATTGACTAGAAAAGAGATCCCAACATCTATAATGATCAATACTGGATCAGGATATGTCAAATCCTATCAGTATCGACCGATATTGTAAACTATGCAATCAACATTACTACATTCACAACTTTAGATCATTTTTTTTAATCTTATCAGTATGTCATAACCCTAACCTGCCTTCCTATTTATACCAATTAAGCATAATTAGGAAAAGTTTTAGATTAAATATAGTCAAGACCAATTTATCTTGGTGTTAGATTAATGCATCTCATTTCCAATTGAGCGCGCAAGTTGGATTGTATCTCGTTTTCGGTTGAGTGCTTATGTTGGATTGTATCTCGTCTCCGGTTGAGTGCTCAAAGGTGGGGATAATGGAGTTGATAACTTAGTCCCACATCTGGTAGGAAGTAGGATTATGAGGTGTAGATAATTGGAATTAATTCAGGTCTTACATGAGAATTCTCTTTTAAGACATATAAGACTAGTTCAATATCACACCTCATGGGCCAACTCCAGTTCGGACAACACCACGTCCCCAACGACTGATATCAAAGGCTAAGATTACGAGGTTGGTTTGGACGACTCTAATCAGTTCAGGATAGATTGTGTTGAACTTCATGCATATAATCGGATACGGGCTCTCTTCTCAAGATTGAGTTATGAGCCTCCTCCATAAGGTGGTCTGGGTGTCAGACATTTGCAAGAAGACGATCAGACCTAATGTTTGAGGCAATTACATGGAATGACTTCACAGGTGGGTCCGACACGTGGAGAAAGACTTTGTAGTTGGCACACAATTGTAATGTGAATAAATGTATCGGTTTGGTTCTGTGGTCGAACGGATCGAGGTGACATTATATTGGATCTCTGTGGAGATTGTTGGATTGTATTTCATTTCCGGTTGAGCATTCAAGTTGAATTGTATCTCGTTTAGTTGAGCGCTCAAAGATGGTGACAATTGAGTTAATAATTTAGTCCCACAACAGATAGGAAGTGGAATCATAATGTATAGATAATTGAAATTGGTTCAAGTCTTACATAAAAAATTTCTTTTAAGACATATGAGCCCATTCCAATATCACATTTCATGGACCAACTCCGTTTCGGATCACACGACATTTCCAACACTTGGTTCACGTTATAAGTAGATTTTTATTAAACCTGGTCCAGAAAGATTCATATTAAATCTTATCACGATATACAGATCACTGAAAATACATAATTACCCTACTTAATACATGACATAAACAACTACTACTGCATATATGAAGTCATAATAATGCTACATACATCTTGACCTGCCACCATGTTTTGTTCTTCATCCAATATTTATACAAGTGATTAGGAGTATACTGAGTAAAAGTATTTGAGAAATTTTGAGTCGTACCTCACTTTTTTTACCCACATTCAAGGTGCACCTTTGGGGTTTACATTAATGTAAGTCACACCCCACTTTTGACGAAAACCGTCGAACATTGACGGTCAACACGTTTGACCCAATTTTTTGGACCAAATTACCCTTATCTTCTCCCCAAGCATGCAGCTACATGCCTCCCCTGCCGTGCTTGGCCCCCCCCTCCCCTGCCTCGCTCAGCCCTCTACCATCAACACCACCACCATCACCACCACCACCTTCACCATCACCACCACCTTCACCAACACTTCCACCACAACCTTCACCATCAACAGCACAAGCACCACCTTCACCATCCCCGCGCCCCTGTCCCCCACCTTCACCTCCGGCCGCTGCACTCCCCCACCCCACCCCCCCCCCCCCCCCCCCCCCCGACCCCGCGCCACCGTCCCCCACCTTCACCTTCACCTAGGGCTCAGGTTAGGGCTAGGGTTCCCTGCAAATGGCCACGGATGTAGGTCGGGGGCGGCGGCGTGGGGGAGGAAGAAGGGATCGGACGCGGGGGGAGGGCGGGGGTGAAGGACGGCAGCGGCCGCGCGCGCGAGGAAGTGGGGGGGGTGGTGCGGGGGCGGAGGTGGAGCGGCAGGACGGGGACGACAGGGGTGGTGGTGGTGGTGATGGTGGTGGTAGTGGTGGTGGTGATGGTGAAGGTGTTGGTAATGATGGTGGTGGTGGTGGTAGTGGTGCGGCGGGGCGGGGGCGCTGCAGCGACGGGGCGGGGAAGCGACAGCGGGGGAGGGATGTGGATTAGGATTTTGGTTTGGGGAAGAAGAAAACGGGCGTATTTTTATCCAAAATTATCGGTGAAACGCGTTGACCGTCAATGTTGGATAGTTTCCGTCAAAAGTGGAAGGTGACTTACATTAAGATAAAGGACATGGGTGCACCTTGAATATGGATAACAAAAGTGGGATGTGACTCAAAATTTCTCAAAGTATTTTAAACATAGGCTGCAATTTTCATATTCGCATAGCACTTCCAAAATTCCTTTTTAAAACAACTAATTTGTCTCAACATGTCACATGGTTAGAGACTTGGATTATAGTCCTGAAAACAGAGGTACTGAGAAAGGGAAGAGCTAACACTTCCTCCTCTTCCTCCCTCCAAAAGTGATATAATTAGAAGGTACCGAGTACTTTATGTTTTCCAGCTCAAGTAGATGCTATCAGAGCTGTAAGGACTGGATCTGTGCAAACAAGGAGTAGTGGCAATATGCATGCAGTTATGTGTGTTGTATAGTCCTTTTTCGTTCTTTGCAAAGTTAAAATCCTTGTAAAACTAAACGGATTTCGGATATTCTGGTAATAACTAAAATTTTAATATTTCAGATTTTGGATTTTGGATGTTCGAATGTTTTAGTTGATCGAATCGGATATTATCCAATATCTGTTAAACTAAACGGATACGAATTCGAAGTTTCAAAAAAGACATCCGTTCGGATAAAAATATCGGATATTAAAAAAAAATCGGATAGGATACAGATATTGTCCTATCCGTACCGATAAGCATCAGTTTACAGCCGTATTTAAGCATTGTGCTCATGTTCCCTTAATAGCTGACTCAGTCCAACATTGTGATAATATGCAGGATTGTTACGAAATGGCAACTTCGAGCAAGGTCCAAAGCCCACGCAACTGAACGGAACCCACGTCATAGGCCACAATGCCGTACCAGAATGGGACACCTCAGGCTTCGTGGAGTACATCCGGTCCGGCCAGAGGCAGGGGGACATGCTCCTGGTCGTCCCGGAAGGGTTCTACGCGGTCCGGCTCGGAGACGGCGCCTCCATCAAGCAACGAGCGAGGGTCGACAAGGGCGTGCGCTACGCCATCACCTTCAGCGCCGCCCGCACCTGCGCCCAGAACGAGCGGCTCAGCGTGTCGGCCGGCGCCCACTCCGGGCTGCTCCCCGTGCAGACCATGTACAGCAGCAACGGGTGGGACTCGTACGCGTGGGCGTGGAAGGCGGACGTGACGGACGTCGACATCTTGATTCGTAACCCCAGAGACAACTCCGAAGATCCCGCGTGCGGTCCCATCATCGACTCGGTTGCCATGAAGATCGTCGAGTCGCCAAGACCTACCAACAGTAAGCCCACATCTCGTTTGTACATCTCGTCATTGTCGTCGTTAGAGCTGCATTGACCTCAGTCGTTCTTTAGCATAATATAGTAATGTTACAGTCAAATTGACTTCAACAACAATTGATACTACTTCTTATAACACTACAACAAAAATGTGTTTTTGATGACACACGATAAGTGTCGTTAATGACTTTTAGAAGGGGTGCCGTAGAAAGTTTTTGAGTTTCAATGACAAAACAAAAGCGTCATGTAATTGACCACATTTTTTGAATATCGTGTAATACTTATTTCACAACACTTTACTGGTATAATCTTTAACGTACTTCAATGACAGATGATAATTGTCGTCAAAATTACGATATTTTATGTGTCATTCTTTAGTATAGTAATGTTATAGTCAAATTGACTGTATTTTCGAATTGCATCAGGAAACCTACTGAAGAATGGAGACTTCGAAGAGGGCCCTTACATCATCCCCCACACAAAATGGGGCGTCTTGGTCCCTCCGCACGGCGAAGACAAGAACTCCCCGCTCCCTGGATGGATGGTCGAGTCCCTGAAGGCCGTCAAGTACATCGACACCCCCCACTTCACCGTCCCGAAAGGAAAGCGCGCGGTCGAGCTAGTGGGTGGCATGGAGGGTGCCATCGCCCAGATAGCGCGCACGGTACCGGGGAAGCTGTACGCGCTCTCATTCGCCGTCGGCGATGCTAGCAACTCGTGCGAGGGATCGCTGGTGGTCCAGGCCTACGCCGGGGCGGAAACTGTCAAGGTGCAGTACGAGTCAAGAGGGACTGGCGGCTCCAAGCGCGCGGTGCTCGAGTTTAGGGCTATTTCGTCACGCACGAGAGTTGTGTTCATGAGCTCGCTCTACAGTACGAGGAGTGATGACATGAGCTCTCTCTGTGGTCCGGTTCTGGATGATGTGGTGTTGGTCGGCATCCGTAGTAAGCACTAAGAACATGAGACTTTAAGAGTGAAAAGTTTATTGATGCGTAAAGCAAGTTTCTGATAAATTTAGACCATGTTTGGTTCACTGTAATGTAATCATAATCGCAATGTAATCAAATAAAAAAAATATTTAATTATATTACGATGACGATTACATCACACTGTACCAAACGAGGCCTTAATTTCTTTAAGTTGATCCGAGAAAAGCTATATGTTGTCAGTGTCTACTGCATAGGAGGACCTTCAATTTGAGTAATGTATCCCTCTCTCTAAAGTGTTCTTCTAAACCATTCCTCCTTATATGTCAGCTAATGTAGCATCTGACATGGCCGCTGATATTGGCAAATTTTAATCCAAAGATCATATCTAGGACATGCATGTAGATCGGGAACCTTGCAAGTTTCTCATGTAGACCTAACTAGTACCAAATTACGAGGGACCGTCACGTAAACTGGCCACAACAAATACGACTTTCTGGGAGGATCCAAACCGATTGGTCCCACCAAAACTTACTATGTTATGCTAAAGTGAACTCTAGCCCACAATTTAATATATACAAAAGCAAGTAACTAAGGCCTCGTTTGGTACACTGTAATGTAATTGTAATCACAATGTAATCAAATGAAAAAATAAAAAAAAATTATTTTCATTTGATTACATTGCTATTACGATTACATTACAGTGTACCAAACCACTACCAAAATATCTCATATTGGTGACAAAATTAGCGACTCAGGATAAATACGTCGCTATTTTTTGTGTTTTTAGCGATGTATCACAGTGCCGTCGTTGAACGTCACTATCAGCGACTGTTAGCGACTAGCATTATGGTTTGGAAAGAAGATGTCGTGGTTTAGACGCAGAACGTCGCTAATTTATTTTATTCAGCGACGTTTTGCAATGCCTACTCCAGAACGTCACTGGTTTGTTAGTGAACATCGACCTTTAGCGAAGTCTTCCTTCGACGTCGTTAAAATGTTTCATATAGGGTTTGCTGGCCCGATCGATTTCATTTTTTTCACCCAAAATTTCATTCTTCCGCTCGAGAGCCCCAAATCTTTCTCCCTTTCCCCCTCTCATCTCCGGCGACCCCCTCCCCTTCTGCAACCCCTCCCTCCGGTGACACCCCACCCCCTCGTTCCCTGCCATGGTGACCCCCCTCGCCCGCTGGTGTCCCCGTCGCCGCTCCTCCACACCGCCGACCCCCCTCGTCCTCTGCTCCGACGACCCCGACCCAACCCCGTACAGGTATACCTAACCCTAACCGACATGACACGATACATACACACTGACACGATACATGCACACAGAAACCACCCCCCCTTGCTGCAGATTTGGGTTTTGAGAGTTCATCGTTTTCTGAGATTGTATATATATATATATATATATATATATATATATATATATATATATATATATATATATATATATATATATATATATATATATATATATATTTATCAGATATTATATATATATACAAACTCACATAACCTCATATATCTATAAATATGTTTGTGTCACTCCCCGATCCTGGAATACGTATTTTAATACGTAAACCGATAAATTGTATTTACTTTATATTTATACGATATTTATATGCTGTATTTCTTCATGTATTTCCCAAAAATATTCAAAAAAAAATATATATTATTTCGTAATTTAGTATCTGCATTTGGGCCTACAGTTTTGGCTCATTTGGGGAACCTATTCTTGGTTCACCTTGGTTCATCATGAACCCATGGGTTCAAGATTCTATATAATAACTCAACTCATTCTCTCTCCTCTCATTTATTTTCTCTCATTTACTTTCCTCCACCAACCAAGGCAAGTACCAACTTGCTCAAGAGATGGATCCATAAATGTTGTTGATGTTTTCTTACAAAATTATTTGTCAAAATATATTCTTCTCCTTATTCTATACTAGTTTAGAACTTAAAGTTTTTCATTTTGAAGCTTTAATCTTTGTAGATCTAGGTTTTAACCATTTTCGGATTTTCTTGGTTTTGATCTAGCAAACTTCATTATTTTCAAGTTTTGATGGTTCCATGTTGTAGAGAATTTTGTTCTACCCTATTTTGACCTAAGGAAGTTCCGATTTGGGCTCCGGATGAAGGTTTTGTGTAGTTTGGACGCCATGGTTGCTTGGCTCCTCTTCTCGGACAAGTGGAGAAGAAGAGCAGTACTTGACCGCATGAATCTTCATGCGGCAAGCCTCTGGCCGCATGGCCTTTCCAGCCGCATGAGACTCGTTCGAGCTCAGCCACATGGAAAGTCCTTTCTAGCCGCATAAGACTTGCTTGAGTACTTGACCGCATGAATCCTCATGCGGCAAGTAATTCAGCCGCATAGCCTTGTTCAGACTCAGCCGCATGAGTTCTTTTGCACCCAGCCGCATATGCGCTACTGTTTTTGGACCGCATAAGGCCCATCCATCATCCAGCCGCATATGTATCGCCCATGCTCAGCCGCATAAGGCTTCGTCTGATCCTAGCCGTATATGCTGTTGAACCCCGGCCGCCTGGCGATTGCTCCCGTCGCAGCCGCATACGCTGACACCCCTTCGTCCGCATGAACCCGACCTTCCAGCCGCATGCGCCTTGGGGCTCTCTGAGCCGCATGAGCGTGTAGTCCCAGCCGCATGAACCAGTATTGACCCGGCCGCATGGACTCACTCCCCTTGGGCCGCATGGACTTTTGTGCCCTATATTGTTACCTTATTATTATTATTATTATTATTATTATTATATATATATATATATTATATGTCCATTTTATATCCTTACGCCTTTTGTCCCGAGCATGATATGAGCACTAATGTGACCCCGGAGAACAAAGTGTTCCTACCTGATACATGTACATGAATGTTCCAGTTCTTGTTCATGCTCGACAAAAGACTCGTAACTCCACGTGGCGTATTTGCAATGATGCATTACACTAAGGAGGGTAGAACATGTTGACATACTGATTGACATGGATCCTCTTTAGGGTACTCGTACTAAAGTACGACTTTAGGAGGATAATCATGCAGGCCACAGCATGTGAGTCCAAGATTTCACCTAGGGTTAAACTAGGCAACTAAATATACTAGATGCATGGGGAGGGAAAAATCCCGAGATCGTGTTACACCGGCCGCCTTGAGATATTGTCTCGACGCGCCGGCTGGTCTCCACGGATACTGTGTCATCTGCAACGAGTGGATGACTGTATCCGATTAATTTCTGCTACATATTATATGTTTTAGCAAGGTGGCCTTGCGAGGGACCTGTGCTCAATCATACCGGTCTACGCGAACCCCTGGGTTGGCTAGCCTTGCTAGAAAGATACGATCTGAGGATTTTCTAATAATATGACGCGAGGATAACCTCGTTCCACTAGAAACGCGTAGACTTGATTGGCCGTAAAAATGACTTGCTTGTACCCTATTACCTTCCGTGAGTAACTGAGGGAAGCGGACTGTCATGGTACGTGATCCAACCCATGTTCTTGTTTGATTGTTGGGTTGGTTATCGTACTATGATAGGCTGTGGACCGAAGTTATGAACGGAAGACTTATTCTGGTTGTGAAGTGCTACTTCTGTGAATGACCGAGGAACATGGTTTATCGTGGTATATGATCCAACCCATGTTCTTGTTTGATTGTTGGATTGGTTATTGTGCTGCGATAGGCTATCGAACGAAGTCACGATCAGGAGATTTTATTGTTTATACCCTTTAAATTATGCGAAAGTTATAGAGTACGACGCGTCCCGACTCCATGCGGCACCTTTTGTCCTTGTTTGGTTGTAAGGGTGCCATATGGGTTCGAGGATGTGGCGCCACCCTATAATGGTAGCATAAGTATTACTATTATCATTCATTCTATTAACTGGGTTTTTAGTCTTAACTCTTGTGCCCCTTTGGCGGTACTTGCTATTCGGGGCTGACCCCGCTGGTTTTGTTTGGCCAGATCCCGTAGCAGAACCAGAGGACACGATCTTCCTTCCTGACATCCATGGTGCATACTAGGAGCATGGCAGTTCGGGGACTCGAGTGGGTTTCTTCTCCACCACTCCTGCTTGTACTTTTGCGGCGTTTAGCCACCGGCACCTGTTAGCCGGATTACTTAATATTTTGTGTCAGTACATAATTGTAATTAAACAGACTGCAGCTGTGTATAATTTTGTACTCCTGACTCTCCGAGATAGCTAAATTATGAAGCTAGTCTCTCATGATCATTTTGATACAGCGTCGGGGACGCCTTACTGCTTTATCTTTAATGCTCATCTTTTGCTGATGTGATTTGATTGATTGAGACATAGAACTCTGTGGGACCATAGGAGACTTGATTGTAGCATGTACCCCCTAGTCTCTCGACAGCCACGATTGCCGTATGACGTTACGTACCTCATATGGTGTAGCTGGCCTAGTCCGTCTCCGTAATTCGGTACTGGGGCGTGATAGTTTGATACATATATATGTTTGATATGAGTATTTATAGATATATGAGGTTATGTGAGTTTGTATATATATATATAATATCTGATAAATATATATATATATATATATATATATATATATATATATATATATATATATGTATATATATATATATATATATATATATATATATATATATGATGTATGTTTA
This sequence comes from Iris pallida, assembly GCA_029216955.1. NCBI lineage: Eukaryota > Viridiplantae > Streptophyta > Magnoliopsida > Asparagales > Iridaceae > Iris > Iris pallida. The sequence continues at coordinate 7,918,225 of JANAVB010043216.1, forward strand.
TGAGGGTATAGCCATGTGGGGTTGTATATGTGAGGGTTGCCAAGTTCCTGCTATCTGTGAGTTTTTCTGAGATGGAGGTGAAGTTCTGTTCAGATTAGGTAGGTTATATTATAGGTTATAAGTTATTCATGGGTTACCATATATATATATATATATATATATATATATATATATATATATATATATATATATATATATATATATATATATATATATATATGCGTGGGATTAATTGAGTTAGATGCAACTCAGTTTTCAGAGTTATACATATGGGTTAAAGGCTGTATAGTTTGGGGGTTCAGTTTTGCTGAGATTTACATATATATGTGTGAGTATAGATGTTGGTTGTGCCAGTACCTAGAGTGTATAGAGTATCCTAAGAAGTTATAGAGTATCCTAGTACCTAGAGTGTATAGAGTATCCTAGTACCTATAGAGTATCCTCTAGAGTGTATAGAGTATCATAGTACCTAGAGTGTATAGAGTATCCTAAGATATTGGAGATTACCTACTCTGAGAACCTTGCTAAGAAGTATCCTAGTACCTACAGTGTATAGAGTATCCTAGAAGTGTAGGTATGATTGGTACAGTGTTTTGAGCCTTCTATAGAAATTAAATTTACTTATGCCAAGACTTTTTGGCCTATCAGAGTTATAGATTTTTTTCGAAAATCTAGTATAACGCTGATTGCCTCAAAAGGCTTGCATAAGTAAGAGTGTATAGAGTGGGTATACTAGTAGTATATCGTAGTATCCTAGAGTGTATAGAGTGAGCTTCCCTACTTCTTTTCTTCTCATTCGGGTCATTGAGCCGACTATTTCGCATCATAGGATATCTACCTCAACCTCACCCTAGAGAAGTGTGAAAATATTAACATTAACCAAGGTTCACAGTATCGGTTTCGGTATCGTTATCGGTATCATTTACGGTTGATATCATAAATCTCATAGCTTCCGCTAGCAAAACACAATGTAGAGCCAAACGTTAAACAGAGCTTCATATTCAAAATATTATAAGTAAAAAAGTTTTTGATTGGTTAACATTTGTTAATATTAATATTGATACCGAAATGATACCGAAACCGATTCTGATATCAACCGTATTCGGAATCGATTTCGGTATCAACCGTAAATGATAGTGAAATCGATTCCGATACCGATACCGATACTGATACTGTGAACCTTGGTTAACATTAATATTTCCATACTTCTCTCGGCTGAGGTTGGAAAAGATATCATATGATGCTGAATAGGATGCTGAGAGAGTCGAATGAGAAGCAGAAAAGTAGAGGAGTGTCGGAGAGGGGGGTTAGAGAGGGGGCCTTCTTGTTGAACATGTGACGACACTCATTTGATACTCATGTGTCTATATGCATCAGTTTGGAATATACTCGAATAATGTGTATATATCTTTGCAGAATTATTGTGAAATGGATATGAATTACTATCTGTGGCATCGTTCATAGATGTATAATCGTCATCCTGATGACATGTGCGGTGTGCGGAATGAATTTATACATGGGGTAGAGCAATTCCTACAGTTCGCCAAGGCGTTCCCTCAGTACATGGACCGTACCAAAATTAAGTGTCCATGTGTGAGATGTCGCAACATAAAATATCATCCAGAAGTGGATGTGACATATCATTTGTACTCGAGAGGTTTTATGCCGAATTACTATCAGTGGACGTCACATGGAAAACTTGTGCCTTTAGCATCGGAACTGGAGCCTAATTTCTCGTATATTGATGTCCATGACCACGTTGGTTTCGACGAAGGGTGCGTGAATATGATTTTTGACGTTGTGGGGCCTAGTTTCGATCTAGACAATCATGATACAGCAAATGAGGCACCGAATGTCGATGCTGCGAAGTTCATAGAGTCGTTGGAGAATGCAAGGACTCCTTTGTATCCTGGTTGTGAGGATCATTCACCGTTGGAGGTGGTTAAAAGACTGCTAAGCATCAAGTTTGATTTTAACATGTCTCAAGAATGCTACAACCGAATCATCAAGTTGACTATAGAGATCTTGCCTGTAGGTGCAAAGTTACCTACAGACTTCTACTAGTCTAAGAGGATGGTGAGATCTCTCTGGGTGGAATATGAAAAAATTGATGCATGTCGCAACGGGTGCATGTTGTACTACAAAGACGACAAGGATGAAGACGTGTGACAATTTTCTGGTGCTGATCGCTACAAGGCAATAAGTTGAAGTAGGACTCCCGGTGAAAGAAAGCCTACTGATTCAATGCACTACTTGTCGGTGACGTTGTCACGCCCCGAGTCGGCAACGTTCATCCCCGATGTTAATTTTGCCGATTCGATCGTCCTCGCTAAGGCGTGATGCCGTACGAGTCTGAATTGCACTCGTACAAGGCAGAACGTTACGTTGCTTTTTATATTAATACATCAAGTTGAAACTTCACAAATCACATCAGAATTTAAGACGCAGTATAGGAAGATAGAAATGCTTTCATTCATAGCTTGCAACGAAGTGCAAGTCGTATTTACATTGGATGCCGTTGCGGCTACATTGATTGAAAACAGAAAGAAAATACATTCGACAAGTTGCCTGAACTACGCTTGCCGTCCCATACATTCGCCCCTTTATACATAAGCCGTCGACTTGAATTGGCTTCAAAATACTTCAGCATAGGAAGAGCTTCAAAACTCCTCTCCGTACTTCAGCTTCAGTTTAGGTTGGAGCGCCCGTCGCACCTGGAGAAATTGGGGGAGGAGATTAGCACACTTGCTAAGTGGACGAGACGAACCAACTCGTCTAAACCGACTCTGATCGTTAGGGTAGGCATGCTTTAGAGTTGTCTTTCTATTAGAACTAAATGAATTCAGTTCATATTCGATAGCCGTCTTTGAGTAATAAAGCATACAGTATAACATCGCAGTTTATCATATTTCTTATCACGGCCGTGCTCGTCCCTGCATGAAAACAGAGATAATATTTACACCTGCATAAGACAATAGGTGAGCATGCAACTATCTTATATACGGTCATTGGTGCTACACACCACTAGGGACTTAATCGAAGTTGGCATGCGACGCTACCCTTTAGCCTAGGTTGTAAGCCTTAATGAAGGTCCCGCATGCCTCGCGCCGAAGCACGATAAATTATTCCCCCTAGGACGAATCGGTTCCGATGCCCCGGATACCGTTTCGAGGAAAACGAACTTGTGCACAAGCTGTCCATGACCATGCCTATGTGCGAACAATTTTATATATGCAAACAGTTTTGTATAGCGCGGATAGTATCGAACGACATTATCATTTCTCGTAACTCATGCAACGATTCATTTTCTCCAAAGCCGTACACCGATTTAGCGTCCCGTGGGCACCAAATTGTCCGAGGCTTCATAACCCATGATCGACGTTTCACATTATTTTACAGTACGTGAAATAGTCTATCTTTTTTACTAGAACCTTAAACTTTTTCGTTTATGTGAGAAACTTGTATTTTTCAGAGTAGATTACTCAAAATCGATATATTTTTCCCGAGTTCTTGACCACTACCAAAATACACTAAATTAGCGACGGATATTTAGCGACAGAATTTTTTAGTCGGCGTTAGCGACGGCTTCGTGGCCGCTCACCGACTGATTACCGACCACACGCCTTTGCCATTTTTATTTTAATTTTAGGGGGAGGAAAGGTCGCATATCCGTCGCTAGGCTGTCGGAATTATAGCGACGGATGGCCAGTAGTCGCTACGTAGTCGATTATTTGGCGAAAATTGTGTATAAAATTGGCGGTACATTTCTTCGACTACATAACGACGGATATTCAGTCGGATAATCAATAATAGCGACTAATTGGCGACGGATTCTTAGCAGTCGCTATTCCGTCGCTAAATTTACGTTCCAGACTTAAATGAAAAGACGGGGGGAACTTTTCGCATTCCCCCCAAATTCAATCTCTCCTCTCTCTCTCTCTCTCTCTCTCTCTCTCTCTCTCTCTCTCGGCTTCGGTGAACGGCGTCGGCGTCCTCTCCTCTCTCTCTCTCTCCCGAAGGTAATTCCCTCTCTCTCTCTCTCGATCTCTCTCTCTCTCTCTCTGTGTGTCGCAGTGTCGACGTAGGGGCAGCGGGGAGCGACGGGCTTGGGTACATTCGGGGCTGGACGGCTGGCTTGGGGCGGGGGCTTCGGGGGCTGGGCGGCGGGCTTGGGGCGGGGGCTGGGCGACGGGCTTGGGGCGGGGGCATCGGGGGCTGGGCGGCGGGCTTGGGGCGGGGGGCGTCGTGGGATGGGCGACGGGCTTGGGGCGGGGGCGTCGGGGGCTCGGCGGCGGGCTTGGGGCGGGGGCGTCGGGGGCTGGGCGGCGGACTTGGGGCGGGGGGCAGCGGGGGCTGGGCGGCGGGCTTGGGGCGGGGGCGTCGGGGGCTGGGCGGCGGGCTTGGGGCGGCGGGCTTTGGTCGGGGGCGACGGGGGGCTTTGCTTATCAAATTCATCTGAGTTTATATATTGGCTAAATAATGTGTTATCCATATTGGGTGTTATCTATTAGTTTGGTGGTGTTTGGATTAGTAAATGTGAATATGGAGTTTGGGTTCATGGTGTATATGTTCACTGTGTCAAGGACAGTGCGACTTCTTCATCTGCATAAGTCAGTTGTGTTCTTCTATATAGATGTATATATCTATACATCTAACTGTGATATACAATATAAGTGTATGTGTGCTTTAGAGAGTGAGGAATGAAAAGGCAGGCCTACCAGCCTATTAGCATGAGGACGGCTTGGGGGTAATGTGTGATTGTAGACATGGTAGGAATTATAGGTAATTAATGCTAGTATGACTAGACTAAGGTAGTGCTTGCTAGATAATAAGGACACTCTAGTATCCTAACCAAGTTAATTTAGACTAGATATTTAGGATATAGCTCCCATCCTAGAAGGGGACTCTTGTAATTTAGAAATAGATAGATTGACTCAGTTTGGTATCGGTATCAGCACTATCGGTAACAGTATCGATATCGCACTATCGGTCAAGGTTAACAATACGGTATCGGAATCGGTTGTGGACTATTCCTATGAGTATTGGTATCGGCGATCGATAGTATCGGCGATATCGTATCGGAGTATCGGACTTTGGTATCGGAAAACAAATTTATTAATAAATTATTACATTTAAAAATATATATTT